>JASVER010000020.1:3982819-4149539 GCA_030449065.1 Oceanodroma leucorhoa
AAAAAAAAAATAATGCTTTGGTTTTCCTCCAGATAAAAGTATTATATTTATTTTCTTGTTCTTGGGACAGAGACAAATTAATCCAAGCCAGTAAGATGGTATTTCAGATTATTAACAGAACTGGTTCTGCACCAAACCTCAGCGCATAGAAGTAGTCCATAACCAGATGGGACTTTGCCTGTCTCTTTCTCATCTCTTTTATATCAGGGTTTGCAACACCTAACCAGCTGTCACCAGGGCCTGCACATCAAGATTTGATTCCTTTCTGCTGTGGTACCAGCGGGTGCCGAGTGCTTGCTCTCTGCTGGGCCCTGCAGCTCATGCTCTTCTCCCATTGAGATTTGGAGGCTTCTGTGCAAGGAGAAGAGGTTTTCAAGAAAAAACTCCTGCAGAGCTTATAGGTGCAGCACAGGCTGAAGTCCCTCAATGGTACAGTCCTTGCCTTCTGGAATTTTAAGTCCAGAACTGTTAGGGGATTAATTGAAGTGTTAATGAAATATTTGAGAAGCCTTGGGCAAAACTTGGGTCACATAATGGATTTGAGATCAGGATAACTTTGGTGGCGTGGTGTTTTGTAATGACTGCTCTATCCAGTGCTAACAGCCAGCTTTAGTAGTTAAACCTCATGCCTCAGTGCCAGTTTACTTTGCTGGCATGTGACGTTAAAGATTGAGTATTACTTGATGTTGGATGCATCCTTGTGTTGAGTTCCTTACAAATAACTTAAGCCAGCTATTGATAGCCCTGCAATGAGTTACACCTCACTTGCAGTTAGACCCACTGCTGTGTATTTACACTGCAAATTACAGGGTGATGGCTGAGCTATTTGATCTGACACAAAACCGGTTAGCTTGAGTACCAGTAGTAACGTAGCTGTATCTGCTCCAGAACCTGCTGCAGCCTGAAATGCTACCGAGTGTAGGAGTAGAGGTATCAAAATTCTGCTGTGCATGGTAGAGCCACTGCAGGAGGAAGCCCACAGGAGAAGCTGCTCCGTGTTTATTGTGACATGTGAATGTTCATAGGAGAAGTGGTGTGTTGCTCCTCATCAAAAAGTTTCTGTTTAAAAGTAGAACAGCAATAAAATTTGGCATGCTGTCAGATCCTGATTTTATGATGGCAATATTATAATAATGTTGACTTTTAATTAAATGAAGTTGACATATTTTAAGTCTGCAGATTAACCATCTGTTGCTGCATTAATGAATATCCTTCATGGCATCAGATCAGGACCCATGTTTTGTTATGTTTTGCCTTTTTTTTTTTAATTCCCCCAGATAGCTTTCTGAAACATATATTTGTTGATTAAAGCATGAAATATTGGCCAAAATCAATTTGGATTAGGCATTTACCCACTGCTGAGAAATGAACTTTGTGCACAGGATTGTATTTTCTGTATTTCTGCACTCCTCCTAGGCTAAAATGTTTCTGGGCAAGAATTTTTGGTAGTCGTCTTTGCTACTTCTCCATGCCAAATAACTTCCTTTGAACGACACCTTCTGATTTAGAGTTTGTGAGAAATCTCTGTTAACATACATATCTTTTGCATACACAACTTGGAAGTTCTTCTGGTTTTCTTTATGAAGGTGGGATGTTTCAAATGACTGTGTTAACTTAGGCAAAATATCTTCATGTATATATTTTGGATATTGAATTTTTGGATATCTTCAGCACCAGATGTATTGTGCATAAAACAAATATAGTTTTGTAAAAATGGGTCCTGCAACCAGCAGCTAAACTATATGCTTAATTCCATAATGACAAATAAARTAGCTGTAAAGATGTTATGCCATAATTTGCAGTCTTCTGTGAACAGTAGGTGAAGCACAAGTGGCCTCATAGATCAGACTCCTAATGTTGGTCCCATGCAGAAAGCAGACCGTGTTGAGCACAGCTGTAAAGAACAGGTCTGGTACTTGATTTTGCAGTATATCTTTTCCAGCCCTATATTACAGATCCTTAGTCCTTGTGTTATCCTCAAAACAAATGGTTTGGCTAATGAGGGATGGTTATTTTCCTTTCTTTTTTTTTTTTTTTTTTTTTTTCTCCTAGCTTAAGGAAGTATGGTAGCTGTCAGAATAATGTGAGTAGCTTGATAACACATCATGAATTCTTTTTTTCACAGAGGGTGTGCAGGTTCTTTTGGAATCTCAATAAGAAAGGCACAGACACTCGAGGTTGATTAATGAGTTTATTACATAAAGAATGGAAGTAGTAGAAAAGGTGATAGCAATAATAGAAAAGGTGATAGCAATCTTATGTCCCTTCTGATGTTAAGAGAAGTACCGGGAAAAGTGATAGCAAGCTTAAGTCCCTTCTGATGCTGGGAACCTTGGCTATCGCAACATCAGACGAACCCCTTCAAGTGTATCACGAGACGCAGATCCCGTCCTTGATAAGGCTTGTCGGCATTGTGGTCTTTGGATGTTTCATACGATTTTCTTAAAAGTAAACAAACGTATTCATCGTTTCTGCTGTCAGATAAAGGAATGTTACGTATAGGTATGCAGCTTAATCTAAAGGTAAGACAAGGTATGTAGATTGTGTCATGCACATGGACTAGGTGGGAACCACATACAGGCTCCTTCATTACAAATTCATCAGATAAGTCTGTACAGCAGCCACCGAGGTCTGCTGAGAGCAGTGTGTTCCTATGTGTCTCCATAGGAACAAGTTAAAGGCAATCATGGTGTATGCTCAGGTTATATAGTGATTACTCATGCTAACATATGGGTCTCTACAAGCAAGGCCTGTGGTTATACTCTCCCTAGGTTCTGCCTGAAATCACTGTCTCCTCATTACAACATCTTCTGCAGCATCCCGCTACAAATTCCCAGCTGGTTTGCAAAATGGATAGATAGAGCTAAGGTGCCCTGGAGCAGCCATTTGTGTGCCGTGGTGTTTGCTGATAAAAAACTCATGGTGTGGTCCAGGCACTCCCCTTGCTGTGTGAAGAAGCTGAATGATGAGCAGCTTTGATAGACGTCCTATTTTATTGAAGCCACCTTCTCTGCAGCAAGGGTCACAGTCTGACTCCTAGGATGAGGGACAGAGAGAGGAAGAGCTCTGTGCCTGAACTCTGTGGAGAGAAGGCCTGACATGCTGATCATTTAAAATCCTTAAAAGTCAGATGCTGTCTGAGTCAAGATGGATATCTGGTAAAATAATGGGGAAATAAAGGCAACCCTGTCTAGGGCTTAAAGTCAACAGTGCCATTTTAATGTTAATTTTCCATTTTAAAAAGCAGCCTTCAAAAACATCTTCTTCTATATATCTGCAGGGATATGGCATGATATCGCCCATTATTTGATTAATTCCACATTTAATAATGCTCTACTGCAAACAGAACTCACCAGTTAACTGCTGGATTTATTCTAGCATTTGAAGAAAAAAAAAACCCTCTTGAGTGTACGAGAAAACTATTAGAGGTGCGGTTTTTTTTTTTAAGAAAGGGAAAAAAGCTTTGCACTTTTGTTAATATAAACATTGTTAGGCTTTGATATACACATTTTTCATGCCTAATAACTGATTGATATCATTCATCAGTATAATTTGAATCATTGTTATCCTGAAGGGAATTGCCTGATTAAAAATATTTATCTCTCAAGAAGATGAAAGAATGCCAACATTTAAAAGATTAGCAAGTCAAATTTTCTAAATTCAATGCAAAACCAGAAAGTAAAAGGTTTCCTTTTCCTCTTGCAGCAGCAGAGTGTGAGGAGCTAGCCTCCCCCTTGCTGTATTTTCCCTGCATTGGAAGGAAGAAGCTTAAGCTACTTGGTGAGCACTTGTAGTTTTGAGATCTTCCCAGTAAACAAGCTGTCAATACTGATCAATCTAAATGCCAGTTCAGCTGTGAAAGGGCTTGTGCCTCAGCTACTGTTAACGACTTGTGATGGAGATTAAGTTCATAGTCTTCTTATAGGTTTTCCTTCTCATTGTTGTCACCTGCTCAGACACATTACGGCAATTCCTCTGGAAGCCAAGACTTCACCCTGTGTCTGTCTGTCACTCTCTCAAATTCCCTCCCTTCAGCTCTTGAATATCAGTTCATTTAAAGAGACTGCCAGCTGTACAAGGGAGCTGGCCTGTAGCTGTAGCTGCTGTCTTTTTAGAGGCAGTTTAACGCAGCCTGGTGCTGTGTGGTTTGATAAACTGAAGCTGTGGGAAAGATCTGTGAAAATTAATTGGGCTTCCACCAAGAAGGCAAGGTCAGGCTTCAGAGCCCTGGTCCTTTGGTAATGGGCTCTGCAGCCAGCTGAAGGTCAGCGGCAGTTGTGGGTAGCAGCACAAGAGAGTGCAGCTCTGTCCGAGCTGTACTGGTTGCGCTGTATCACAGGTGCCAAGGTGATGATAGACTAAAGCAACCTGTGGAGGCAAAGTAATGGAGGTTGCCAGGGAAACCTGATTTCTTGAATCTGAATGAACATAGAATATGAAATATCGACATAAGCACTGTTATGCTTCATTTCCTTAGGATGCAAACTCAAAATAAATTAAAAAAGTTGTCAAGCTTTATTGTTTCTATCTGCTCTGGAAATTTTAGCGTGATGAGATCTTCCTGTTGACAAAGCTTATACTCAAGTGTTGTGTAGTTTCTGTGTGCAAACATGGGAGCCTAGAGAACAGAGCACACAGGTTTATGATTAAAATCATGGAATCGTTTAGACTGGAAAAGACCTTTAAGATCATCAAGTCCAACTGTTAACCTAGCACTGCCAAGTCCACTACTAAACCACATCCCTAAGCACCACATCTACATATCTTTTAAGTACCTCTAGGGATGGTGACTCAACCGCTTCCCTGGGCAGCCTGTTCCAATGCTTGACAACCCTTTCGGTGAAGAAATGTTTCCTGATATCTAATCTAAACTTCCCTTGGCGCAACTTGAGGCCATTTCCTCTTGTCCTGTCGCTTGTTACTTGGGAGAAGAGATCGACACCCACCTTGCTACAACCTCCTGTCAGGTAGTTGTAGAGAGCGATAAGGTCTCCCCTCAGCCTCCTTTTCTCCAGGCTAAACAACCCCAGCTCCCTCAGCCGCTCCTCATAAGACTTGTTCTCCAGACCCTTCACCAGCCTCGTCGCCCTTCTCTGGACACGCTCCAGCACCTCAATGTCCTTCTTGTAGTGAGGGGCCCAAAACTGAACACAGTATTTGAGGTGCGGCCTCACCAGTGCCGAGTACAGGGGCACGATCACCTCCCTACTCCTGCTGGCCACACTATTCCTGATACAGGCCAGGATGCCGTTGGCCTTCTTGGCCACCTGGGCACACTGCYGGCTCATGTTCAGCCGACTGTCGACCAGCACCCCCAGATCCTTTTCCTCTGGGCAGCTTTTCAGCCACTCTTCCCCAAGCCTGTAGCGTTGCCTGGGGTTGTTGTGACCCAAGCGCAGGAACCAACAGCCTTGTTGAACCTCATACAGTTGACCACGGCCCATCGATCCAGCCTGTCCAGATCCCTCTGTAGAACCTTCCTACCCTCAAGCAGATTAACACTCCTGCCCAAAAGTGTGTGAGGACTCTAAAATGGCTGTGTTAAAACTCCACATACAGCACATTTTTTGGTTACTTTATTTTTAACTTGTGCTGGTTAGTAATGAGTTAGTGATTTATGGTTTGGTGGAGAGAGCATATTGGAAGGTGATATTTGTAATGAAAATTCACTGGCTGGAAATAATGTTTTGGTGAATAAACACAATACGAAAGTTGATCCAGAAATGTTACATTAAAATATGTCTAAGAAGTATCTAGCACTATGGAGGTGTGCTGGTTTGGCATTATATTGCATTTAAAGTATACGGCATCGCCGCATCCTTGTGAACCTAAAGTAATTTGTTCTTGTGTGAGACTTTATTTTTTTAAGTATGGGGTTCTGTTTTGCTTTAACAAAAAACTTCAAGGTTGAAATGCAGACTTCTAGTCTTCTGGTCAGAAAGCAAAACACGTTAGGGGGGAAATAGTACGAAGTGCTGCAGAATTTGAGGGGCATAGCTGGATGCAAACTCTGCTCATACGCTCATATTCTCTACTTGTCTGAGCTTGTTTTGCCCAGCAGCTCCCTTTTCCAGTGACTGGAGCAAGCGAAAAAAGTGGTAGGAGTGTGCTAGCATGGTGTGAAACCTCAGTGAATAACCTGCCCTGAGAAGGGCGGTTTTCATCTGGGAAAGAACCGTGACTTAAATAAGGGCTATAGTACATGTGAAGGCAATTATCATTTGACTGCATGCGTGTCTGGCCTCAATTTTTTGTATGCCCCGTTTATCTTTGTAGGTTGGAAGCTCAGTGTACAAGGGAATAATGTCATGAGAAGTTGTTTCTGTAAAATTTTGACAGCCAGAAGGAATTTTGATAAATCCTTCGTGTATCCAGGCAGAAATACTTAAAGGTGATACAGAACTACGTTTCTAAATGGGGAAAGCTATGAGAAAAGTTCAGGCTCTTATTTTAAAATGTGGGATTGGAATAAAATTTGAAATTCTAAGTAAATGAAGACAAGCTAGCACTAGAGGAGGTACAGCTGTAGCAACACTCTATTACATTAAAACTAAAGTATGTGGATGTACTAACTCAGATCGTTTTGCCCTCTTCTCATTGATACAACATAGACATGCATGAAGTGGATCAAAGTCTACTGTCACAAACATGAACATTAAGCTAAAATGAAGTATATTTAACATTAAAAAAAATTAGAATTTACTCCAGGACTAAACTGTGGTAAATAAAGGAGATCAGGCACTGTATTATGAAAGCTTATGGTACAGGCTACTAGGGTTGATAGAAGAGCATAGCATTTCTGTGTGTCTCTCTCGGTAAGGAGCATAAACAAGAATTTGAAATGCTGCAGATGGAATCGTGAAGCTGGGGATCTGTTGCCACTTTCAGTGTTAAGTGTGTGTAAACCTGAGGAGGACTTGTTGTCAGTACATCCATCATTCCATTTTCCTCCAGAGATAATTGTCTTAAAATAGCTGATACTACAGTACAGTCCCTGATTTTTATTTTTTTAATTATTATTATTCACTTTGAATGGGAAATGAATCAAAGCATGCAGGTCTTGCCGTTTAATAAAAAGGGCTATCTCTAAAGCCAGTTTTCTTCTTCTACGTGACTTTTGGTCTCTAGGTGTGTAGGGAGTTAGATAGATATCAAATGCAAACTCAGAATAGCATGCAGCGTGTCTGGTTTGCCTTTAACTGAAGCTTTTCCTTGCAGAATGAAATACATCTATCTGCCTGATGGGTTTTTTCAGCATTGCCACTGGCAAATGTGGACCTCCATGGCCAGAATGGCAATGTATCAAAGTCTCGCTCAGTGCATGACTTCAGTTGAGCAGAACTTGGTCAAAAGGTTGGAGGGCGTAATGAGAATTACATCAAGCCATGGACAAGAAGTCACATGGAAGTGATTTGGATTGAAGTTTAAATATGCATAAACTGTATCTTAATAGTATTGCTCAGTGTTTCTTAGCCACATGGGTTTCCGTTTCACAGTGTATCCAAGCCATGAGGATTTCCCTTTCCACATGAAATACCGTGTGCTAAATTTTTTTCCACTTCTAACTCAGAACTTCAAAAACAATCACTGTTTCTGATAAAGGCAGCTATTTGGTTAGTAGCTGAGCTTAACTGGACCTGAGCTTGACTGATTGTCTTGTATTAAGTGTGTTGGAATCGTGCTTTGGTTAATATAACTAATATTTATGAAATTTTGTTCCAGTTTGCTGTAAATCACAGTTTATCATTCCAAATGCATCCTTATAATGCAAAACTCAAATGGAAACTGACAGTTCTTCACACAGAAGAAACTGTCACTTGGTGAATACCATTATSAGCAGAAATATAGGTTGCTGAGTTTTTAATAGAAGTTTTCTGATATTGTTTAAAATAGCCTGCAAATATAATTATTTAGACATAAACAGCATGTAAATAACCATGGTTGTCTTTCTACAGGAAGAAAGCTCTTTACAGAAGAGCTGCCGGTGACAGATTGTCAACTGCTTAACCAACTCTTGCAGATCTGTGTTCATTATCTGCTAATAATTTCCCATCAACTTGTGTGCTCTAAGTCCCTAAACTTTAGCCTGTTGCAGCCAAATGGGGGGGAACACAAAACTCTTTTTTCTCAACCTGAGAGCTATGGTTTTAAAAGCATTAATCTGAAACATCCTGAATACAAAATGCAGAATGGGATTTTTGGCTTTCTTTAAAAAGATATCATGGCCTAGATCTTCCGTCGTCTTTCACGCTGCTTTGCGCTGTTCCGGCAGATAGGAGCAGCAGGGCAGCTGGCACAGCTTACTGCCCAAGCAGTATGCTGGAGGGAAGAAAATCCCTCAATGACACCGTGCCAGGAGAGCTGTCTTATTTCACTCCTCTTTGCAGCCTGCAATACAAAATATGTGTCAGAGGACATCTTAGGGAGCAGGGGGAGGGAAAAAAAAATTGGCTAGAGTAAATCCCAGAGTCCGGAAGGGATTTGTTTACTCTATTGCACTTGAGCACAATATAGAGGTGGCTTGAGGTGGCTCCAATTTGTGATTTGATGATAAAAGGAGAAGGGGAAGGCAAAGGTATAGCCACCAGTGCATCAACAGGATCAGGATAAGCCCTACTGTGAAACATTCATCTTGAATTTATTGAACGTTGGTTTAGAGAGACAGCATGCACAAACTGTAAAGACAAAAATAATAGAGTTCGGTTACAAAGTTTGAAAAATAGAGATAAAACTTCCACACCTGTTCTTCAATGTGAATTGGGAGCATGGCTAATTTCAGAAATAATTCTTCAAGTGGACTAGATGAGGACAGGAAACCTGTGCTGACTTCTACTATCAGCCAGCCTGATTTTTGAATTGTACAACAACAATGGACAGAAATTGCCCATAATCTCAYAGGAACCCTATTTCTGTACTCTGTGGTATATTTTCATATTCAGAGCAAAACGATATTGAGGAGTATTGAAAAGCTAAATTTGAACACAACTTCAGAAAGAAAGGGTCAAGATTGCAGTCAGCTGATCTGTTTAAATTTAGTTTCCGAGGCAACAGTTGCAAACTGTTGTGAAATTTGACAGAAATCTTTCTATAATGTATGTGCATTCATATAAGTACAAATTGTGTCAGAAAATATGAATGTTAAGATTGCAAAAATCAAGTATTTGAAAGATAGGAGATACCMGAATTAAGATTGCCTTCTATCGAGTAATCCATTACCTTTTTGTATGTAGTTATATTGTAAAACAGTTTTTCCTGTGGGGTCACGCATTATTTTCTCAGAAGTCTTACATAGCGAGGAAATTGTCAGTTGTTCAGTGCATGTACTTGTACTTTTAATCCCCCCCGGTGTATATCTGAATGTTGTATTTAGTGCACTATATTGCAACTTCTCACTAAATACTCTACATCATCATTATCAGCGTTGAAGTGGGAATTTTGTATTAGAGGGCCATGGTCTTGAAGTGCTGCATAAACTTTAATGAATTTATCCTAAACATACCCAAAGGGAAGTTATTGCCTTATCTCTATTTTACAAATACACGATTGACTCTTCAGGAGTTTATGACCAAAATTGTCAAGCAAACATTTGTTTGAAGAGGCATGATCTGAATTTTCAGAAGTATCAAATTTTTACGGCGGTGTTTCCATTCAGAAAACAGCTTCAGTCAAATACAGTTGCAGTTTGAATGCTTAGCGCTTCTGTAAATCTGGCCTCAGGTGTTTCCCACTGTGCATGCAGGAAATGAGAAAGACACAATTAGTAGCCATCTGTGAAATGTTTGCCCAGCATCACACTGGAGCTCGATGGCAGAGATGGGGATGGAATCCAATTCTCGAGAGTAGCATTCAATTGTCTTCACCATCAAACCCTCATTTCTCTTCCGTCTGTCTCCAACTGCATTTATTAACTCCTTGCAGCATTGGCAACAAGCAAGGCACGGACAGCAACCTTCACTACTCAGCCCTGGTTCATTCATGTCGTATGGTCCCACACTACCCACTGGACGAAGCACTCATCCTGTGGGAGAGGAATAAAAAGTACCTTTGTGAAATTAAAACCTGATAGTGTATAGAGAACTGAATACAGGCATTTTGCCTAGGTTTTGAGTACTTGGCAGTACAGCCTTAATATTGTTTTAGTGCAGGTCTTTTGAGTTTGAAATACTTATATATATATATATATGTGTGTGTGTGCATTTGTGTGCTTATGTATTTAAATAATTGCTGCAATAATGGCAACTATTTCTAAAATCATATGCGACCTAGACATACATTCACAATATTAGGTACTATAAGGCTTATAGTTGAGGAGTTTGGGAAGAAGTTGACATTATTAGTAGTAATAGCAGCAGTATTTTAAGCTTTGACTTGAGAGTAGAAATGAATAGTTCCTAATCTAGAAAATGCAGACCAAAAAGAGAAAAGAGAATCAATATGCCTTGGGAGTTAATTCCAAACAGAATGTCAAAATGGAAAGGAAAAATGTTTCAAGAACAGAGCTGAATAGTGAATTCTTCTGCTAAATACCTGGAAGGTAACTTAAATGTATAAAGTCAGTAGTTTCATGTTGTTTATTGTATGAAGCATGCCTTGATTCCACAGATTTACTTTTCTACATTGAGACAATTTGCTCTGTTGCAGTGCCCATCAAGGAGCATTAAGGTCTGGAGATGAAAGACAAAGATGTGGGGTTTTTGGTCTCCTTCAGGTTTCCCTGAGGACCTGATAATAATAGATTCTGTTTTAAGGAAATGTTGGGAAAACAGCTTGAATCTCAGACACTCAGATCGCTGCTTAATCTAAATTAGTTTGGCAAATGCATTTTCATCAAGATTTAGAACATGAAAACAGCCCCGTAGGTTTTCCAGTCAATAGTATGTTCAGATCTATTAGACTGGCTATTGCTTAGGACTTTCAGATAAGTTAACTGCTTAGATAAACTACAAAAACACCCCAAACCTAACTGTTTGCGTGCAACATGATACCCACAGGATGTGGCCAGTGAGCTCTGTTGATGAGGCTTCGAGGGCAGCAGCAAGTGGAGGTGATGTGCAAGGAGTATGGCTGAGTTCAGAATATGGGGGTCAAGGCAGAGTCAGGGATGGGTGGGTCAAAGAGCCGAGAGCTGGACTGAAGCCATGAGGGTCTCTGTGTACAACAAAGCTCTCAAGTACTGTACTCTGCAGACTCTGCTTTCTGCCTTCAGGACCCTTCTGCACTCAGGGTTTTCTGTCACTGAAACCAGTCAAAGCCAGCTCTTGATGTTCTCCAGCATCTGTGTAAACAGTATCACTTGCTGATGACTCGTCACTTGCTGGTCCCCCATGGGTCACTACACTTTTGGTGTGTTAAATGGTATATTCCAAGTAAACACAAGCATGCTCCAGCTGGGTTTGCAGCTGAACCAAAGTCCTGCGACCACCCTGTCATCTGCTGAGTCCTGCTATGTACTTATCGTTGCACTAACAATGTCATGATATTTGTTTTTATTATTATTTTTAGTTATCCAGAGCCAAGGCACCAGGAGTAGATCATTGTCTAGGATATTTTATGTAGACACTTTTTATTAAATAGAGTCCAGGAAACAGACAATTGCAACAATAGTTATTGTTGCTTATGGCTGCTTAATGCCACCACATAATAAATAGCAAAATGGTGACAGCGCGTGATTATCTGTGTTTTATTACCAATACAGGATAGAGCATTGGAACTGCAATATTATTTAAAAAAAAAAAAAAAAAAGGTGATTTTAATTAGTGATGGAAGTCATGATCCAAGGCAGAACTTGACACAACAGTTTTTGTTGCGCTCTTTCATATACTTAATACAGTGAACTGAAATGAACTTTTTTTACAGGGAACTTCAATCACTGTGTATAATATTTCTTGGTTAATGTAATAATTATATGTCAGCATAGGAACTTTTGGCAAGGATACTGATTACAAGACTTGGTAACAAACCCGTGACGGTGATAAATATGTAGAAAATGCATGTGTGTGTATGATTCATACGGATATATTGCAGGGAAATGTTAGTGTACCCATCCTTAATCCAAATGAGAGACAATTAAATGCTTCATAGTAGATAACACACTGTGTTATAATTGGGGATAAAATTCAGGAGACCTAACTCAAGACTTTTAGTTCTAACTGCTGTTCCTGTAGTAAATTTCTTCCTGGAACAACATGGTCATTTCTACAGATGTTGTGCCTATAGAGACTATATCATAGTGACAAAAGGCACCCATTAGAATCCATGGCTGAGTATGATGAACACAGTATTATTATATTTAGCTTGCACATCTTGGGATCAATAATATTAAATGCCTTACAGGAAAGTTCTCCATACTGTAAATTTTAAAGTTGGATTGTGAATATTTGAGCTTAAAAGAACAGTTTTGACTTACATTTTTCATAGTCTGTATCCTGTGCTTAACTGGAAAAAATAGGGGAGGAAAACCCCAGAGGTAAGAGATTTCATATGTGCTGAAGTATGAATTACTGTTCCATGTAATACGAATTGTCTATTGAACTGAAGTGACTTACCTTTTTGTCTCATAATTCCTGAGGGTAATTGCCATCTCAAGTGGTAGACAAGTAGAGTAATAGTATAAAGCTTTCTGGGGAAAAAATAGTATTGACTTGCTCTTGTTTGCAATTAATGTAATGTTTTTTCTTCTTATGTTAAAATCTGTAGTTAATTAATGACTTAAATTCTGTGTACATATCTGGACATTCAGTTGTTGGTGACCTAAAGACACCCAGGAGCTGGCACCAGAGAGTAAAAACAGCAAAAGAACTGCAGATTGTATGTTAAATCTTTAATACCTCTTTAAACCTTAGGCAGAAACCATGTATAACCAGCAAAATGACCTGAAGTTTTGATGTTATCAAACCTGAATTAATTTAACTAAAAGTACTTCTGGGTAGTTTGGTACATAGAATAACTATATTTACTACTACTAATCTGTCTAGTGCATCTATGGGATTTCATAAGCTTAACAATGTTTAGCGGTGACATCTGGTATCAACATAGGCACTGCTGGAAGTAATGTGAGGTGTTCTCTCCCTCTTTATTTTATACTGTAATGGGGCTTAAAACTACTATGCTATTTGCACTGTTGTGCTTACAGTGAGAGGTCAAGCTAAAGAACTGAGCAGACCTTTTCAAACCCTGCGGTTTAAAAGACACTTTTGTGAGTGTTGTGGTTTAACCCCAGCCAGCAGCTAAGCACCACACAGCTGCTCCCTCACTCCCCCYGCAGTGGGATGGGGGAGAGAATTGGAAGAATAAAAGTGAGAAAACTCGTGGGTTGAGATGAAGACAGTTTAATAGGGAAAGCAAAAACCGCGCACGCAAGCAAAGCAAAACAAGGAATTCCTTCACTACTTCCCATGGGCAGGCAGGTGTTCAGCCATCTCCAGGAAAGCAGGGCTCCATCACGCGTAACGGTTACTTGGGAAGACAAATGCCGTAMCTCTGAACATCCCCCCCTTCCTTCTTCTTCCCCCAACTGTATATGTTGAGCATGACGTCATATGGTATGGAATACCCTGCTGGCCAGTTGGGTCAGCTGTCCTGGCTATGCTCCCTCCCAGCTTCTTGTGCACCTGGCAGGGCATGGGAAGCTGAAAAGTCCTTGACTAGTGTAAACACTACTTAGCGACAACTGAAACATCAGTGTGTTATCAACATTCTTCTCATACTAAATCCAAAACACAGCACTATACCAGCTACTAGGAAGAACATTAACTCTATCCCAGCTGAAACCAGGACAGCAAGAAAAGGTATGTTAAATTTAACACCTTCGACAAATTCCAGTATGAGTAATTTAAACCATTTTCCTGAAATTCTGGTATGACTTGTAGAATGCACCTGTGTTCAGGGATTTCTTTTTAACTTAATTTTGAATCAATGTAAGAGTTTTGATGAGGTCATAAAACTATTTTGACAAATCTCAAGAAAAACTGACCTGAATTAATGTTTTATTTTGAAGCCAGATAAAAGTAATTTCTCATATGTTGTGAGAGCTCAGGATGTTTTTGAGCTTAGATGAATTAAAACCAGTAAATCAGTCTCAATAAATCGACACAGTGCTTGGATAGATCAGTTTCTTCTGTAGTTCCCATTACCTACCGTGCTGTATGAACACTGCTATTTTGTTACAGAAAGGAACTTCCATAATTTATCCCAGAAGTGATTAATTCATCGTGTTAGACAGCAAGCCACTAGAAGACTGATTTTTTTTCCGTACTGTAAGCATTGGACATCAGAGTTACACGTTTGCCATCTGTAGATGCATGGTGTGTCACGATTTTTGCTGTATTTTCTGTTAACGGTATATAGGTTAACTGAAATTTTTAAGGGCATATAGGAGCATGAAAAATGCCCCTTTTCAATCTTAACTGCTATGTTGTAAGCTTAGAACATTTATTGACTAAATCATTTGGATGCTGAAGAATCATTTAAAAAAATAGCATGTATAGCTTGTGAACCTCTGTCATTATTGGACATCAGAGTCTATCCCACGCTCATAATCACCATCTTGGGAAAATGCACAAGAAAAAGCACWTCGGCTATTCCTGCTGTGCAGTTGTCATATTATGAAATGCTATAAAAGCAGCTATAGATTCTTATCAGTCATCACCATCTACCAATCTTGAAAGTGTGTCTACTTTGACTTCAGGTGTTCATGGACACATCTCTACTGCACCCATAGGCTTCCCCATAGGGATCCAGTTTCCCTGGCTTAGTGTCTAGTGATGCCGGTAGGGTGCCCCATCTGGTGTGTGTGGGTGAAACCTCAGGAGCACCTACCCTCCAAAGTGTGTGCAGGCAGTTTGGATGACTTGCATCTCACAGGGACCCACTTGGAATGACCCAGTTCTGCCAACACATTTCTCTAAAGGACATATGGCATGGCCTACACCATCCATCTCCCACTGGTGCCGGGATGCTTCCACGCACGGCATGCTTCTTTGGAGAGTTGCTCTGCCCAAAGCTCGGAGAGATCTATGCCTTCCTTTCAATATAGAGTGTGCACAAGCAAAACAGTTTTAACAGAGCTATCCACAAAGCCACATGGAAGGTCAAGGACGTCTATTCTGAAGCAATAACAACTGTTCATGGAGGTAATCTTGCAGAGAAGATCCAGAAGGGCTTTGAGAAAGAAGCTGCAGTCTGAAATGTGGAATAAGCACATCTTTGGGAGGAGAAGAGAGAGGGAAATGAAGCACGCTAGACTTCAGGAATGGAGGAATGTCTTGTAAGAAAAGTGGTCAAACATCTTGCACATCTGCACAGTTGCAAGCTTCCCTTAACCAGGTCCTTAGACAGTCTTAGTAATGTCATATGGCCAGTGGAAAGCCTCTTCCTGGGGAGAGTGTGCCTCAGTCTATCTGTGGACCAGCAGCTGCCAAAATGTCTTCACCAGCTCTTCTCTAGAGCTGTAAGGTAGCCAGGAGGAATCCACAGTGAGTTACAAGGGTCCATCTGGACCATACCATTTTTTTCACCCTGAATGATGAGGGAAGACCTGCGTCAATAGTCTCTGTTAGGGAACCCACACTAGCCCCTTAAGGAGTAGGAGCAGCATGTCAATGAATCCATTTCTGGGTCACCTTGTATTATGAATGAGTTGAAACTACGTGAGGGATCCTGAAAGAGGACTGTAGGACAGAGTTAAGATGCAGTAACTATGCAAGGGTTGTTCCCTGAACCAAACCTCACATAAATGCTCTTATCTTCCAGACTGGCATATGGTTTAAAACAGATAAAAATCAAAAAGCTAAACTCCACCTGTTTAAGGAGTGACAGCCTTTTAAATCTTTTGTCTTTCCAAAATATTACATATGGAGAACAAGGGTTTATGCTGACCTTGTCAACTCTTTTCACTCTAGTGAAGGATGAGACTGCAGAAAAAGTAGTGTCTCCTTATAGTGCACTCCTTGCTTGTTGTGACTTAGGGTGGACTTTAATCTGGAAATAAGAGGTGGAGAGCTGTATCCCAGATTACAAATGCTTCAGAGAATGTCTCAGACTGCCTAGGGCACAAAGGGAGGCAATAATGTAGGACCAACAAGACTGTCATGCCCTTCTGGAGTGGTAGCTGGAGGTTGAGATCTCTCGACATCTAAACTGGCACGGGGACAYAGCACAATGAGTCTCTGGCTACCAGTGGTCAGGACTGGGAGATCAGCCATCATCTCCTCTTCCACCACAACTGTACTTGCTCCCAGATTATGTCCTTGCGCTCTCTGGACTGCTGAATCTGAGTTCAGCTGTGTGATCATGGCTTGTCATGATGCCACACACATTTGAGCACGGATGAATAATCTGATAACAGACGTGTTCTGAGTGCATGCCGTATATTTTGTAATGTAATGTGTAATGGCTCACAATTTTGATGCAAGCACTGAAAAAGACAAGGACAACTTAATTTTTGTTTGGCATAGTTAGATGGTCTTTCAGACTATCAATCTTTCCAAGGAATGCTTTATTTTTCAACTTCCTAGAAGGGTCAAGACAGACATGGTTTGTATTTATGTTCCTTTTCTGAGTTATCTGCCCTTCTGTGGAAATAGCCTCTAGTATAGGAATAAATCTGAAAAAATCTTGAGGAATCTTTTTCTGTTGCTAAATGCTCTCTTTCAGAATAGTACCAGTTTATATTGGCCACAATAAATAGAGGTGGCCTGTATAAAAGTGTTTCATAGCTGTGCTTTGAATATTGTGTACTTGTCCAGTAAGAAGAATAAAAAATATTTTTTTTATGTAATCTGACTGTGCTCTGAGTAAAAAATCCCAGTGTCACTGAAAAGAGACTTACCTTTTCATAAATGTTCTCTTTTGTATTTGTTTTTTTTTGTTCGTTCTCTCAGCGGATGGGTAAATCCATGCAGTGCTGCTGAATGTAGAACCTCTTTCAAGGTTAAGTAGTCCCTTTGCAAGGCCAGTACAGTTTGCTTACACTTAACAGGATATTTTTTTATACTTGATAACAAAGTGTTTTTGTGGTTTATAACATGTTTTCTGGATTTACTGCTCTGTATGCAAGTGTGGTGGCCCCCAATGGGACTTTGCAATGTCAGGAGCTTCCAGCAGTGACTTGGACTGGCAGCCGAGGGCTATACAAGGTCTAAGACCCGGAGCTGCCAGCAGGATATTTGTCTTGCCACATACTAAGCTGAAGCTGCAAAATTTCATGGGCTTCAAGTACCCCAACTTTCCATGTGCTTTTGGCCTGGCAGCTGAACAGCCAGGACTGTGTGTTTGCATGACTCTGAGTGAGTGTTTTCTCAGAACTCTGCACATCTCTACTTGAGTACTCTCAATAAAATTAAGCTGAATGTAGGTTGTATCTGACTAGTTACTACTTTGGGTGAAAGGAGTATAGACAACAGAGATGGGGAACATGCAGGAGAGAAAATGAAGAATGAATGCTGGGGAGAGACAATAGCATCTGGGTCCAGACTATGTGGTGGCACCATGGGTAAGGAAATATTTGGGCAGTGTATAGGTAACACTGTACACAGGTCCTGTGGTGAGTGAGTATGTGGGCAGGCTGCTTGCTGTGCCCCTACTCTCCCATTCACCCTCCAGCACCTTCGTTGTTGTCCTGGGCTGCCAATGGGATGAGTGGGAGAAGGCTGGGGAAGGTGTGTGCGTGAGGCCGGGATTTCTTAGGAAGTCCAACAAGGGAATCTTGTGTTAGAAAAGAGTATTCATCCTGACATAGGCTCACATGGGCTAAGGCACTGCAGGGTGTCCTATGTTTTTAGGAGAAATTATTTTTCTCTGTGTTTGGAAGGATATAAGGGGGAAGAGTACAAGCAGGCCTCTTCCCTGTTGTAGACAAGTTAAAAAGTAGCCCAGAAGAGAAGTGCTCTTCACGTGGTATATTTATGATGTACAAGAAGGAAGGGTCTTTTAATAGATGAGGAAGGGAAGTCTAGCAAGGTCGGGTGGTGGAGTCAAGAAGTGCTGGTGGGTTTCTCAGTATCTGGTGATGTACTGCTTAGGCACCTGGCAGGAAACACGCTGTTGGCTAAAGTTTCCTTGGGTACTCTGGCCATCAGGAGAGGCCTGAAAATAAGGTGGCAGTAGGAACAGGTGCCCTGATGTACCTACCTACATCCTGGCGTGTCCTGGGAGGAACGTGTGAAGTTCTGAGGGATGACAATGTTATGTAAATAACTTGCCTGCCTGATATTGTTGTGCATGAATCCTCCTGTTAGCTGGGGAGAGTCTAAGGATCAAAATGGAGTGGAAGTGTCTTCTCTTAACGGTCCCAGTCCACAGAKCATATTACCTAGAAAGAAACCTGGCCAATTTAATTTGCATACGAAATAAGAATCTGTTCCCAGCTATTTACCGCACAACAAAAATGTGTTTTGAGGAAGGTATTGTGTTTTTGTAGTCTTGTGTTCCATACCTCCATAGRCTACTTTTCAAACCTATTTCTTTACAAAAAAAATTAAAAATGCAAACCTACATCTGCGTCATTGTTTTGTGGCTCTAACAAGTGCCTATAACATGTTTAATATTTGCTTAGATTGGAGATATTAGGTAAGTGGCATTCAGTGAAAACTTGCATCCTTTGGTGGTCATAGTTTTAACGATAGGTGAGGTACAGCATGCTTCCAGGATGTTGCAGCTGGGATAGCGTATAAGATAGTCTAACCCATTGCCACTGTAATATCTCCCCTATACAGCCAAAGCTGATGTATTGACGTTGTCAAGACTTGTATAACTTCTCATGCCAATAGAGTTATTGAAAATTGAATTATAGATAGGGAAATAATATAGATTTATTTAGAAAGGGTAACTTAACACAGCATTTGTAAGTCTCGATTTTTCGGTTGCAGATCATTAGATATATAGTGATCTCTCTTCCCATTGCTTCCTTTTAGCCTGCAGAAGGAAAAAAACTAAAATAAAACCCTCAAGCTCTGGCAAGTGTTGCAGCTTGCTTCTCTGTTCTTATGTAGGGTGCTTTAGAATTGTAGAAGGGTTAGGAAAAGATTTCTGAACCATTGAGCTGTTCTGTTGCAGACAGCAAGATTATCTCAAATTCAGAGAAGTTCTGCTGGCTATACAGTTCATTCATTCATCCTAGAAGAATCAATGTTTTATATATGTATATGTGTGGATATGTTGAATGCGGGTRTCTCAGTGGTTCTGCTTTGTAGCAACAGTCTGAAAGAAAATATAAGCCCTCCCATTACTGAGTGATGGAGATAAAGGTAAAAGCTGTCCAGTAGAGACTGATGTGTTGGAGAGGAAATTTTATGAAGTCTCTTTTCTACGTCAGATCTATGCTTGATGGTCAAATGTGGCAATCTCCCTGTGGTATCTCTCCTGTGACATGTTAGTTATGTTTCTGTTCCTGCATGTCCTGATCCTCCTGACTTGTTTTTGATTACACTTTCTAAAGTCCTTCTTCTCTTGATCCTGAGGAAGTAGTAATTATATTTAATTAACAATTCACTGGTATTATTTAGAAYATAATGTAAGTTTATATACTTACATTTATTAAATGTGGTGCACTTTCAATCAGCTATGTTAGCTAAGGAAGTATAAAATGAAACAAAGACTTCTGGGCTGTATTGTTAAGAGATGGAAGGATTTGTTTATCAGGCCTTTAAAAATACATAACTGTACTTTTTGTTACAGTACTATACAAGCAGTGTGAGCTATAACATATGAAGAAAGGCATGTAGAAGCTCTCAGGAAGATTGACTTGAGCATTACTAGTGGACCAGTGAGTGGTCTGGAGTTTTGTCAGTTTAAGGGTTTTTCCTATTACTGTAAAACAACTTTATGCAAGGTGTCAGAAAAAGGTGGACTAACAAGTCACAGCCTTGCAATTGTGCATTTTTACAGCTTGTGTTGTACAAGGAGGAATTGATGGACCTCTGGTAATTTGTATATCAGACTTATAGTGACGTGATAATGTTTTATTTACAATTTTTTAATCTTAGCCAGTTTCTCCCATGGAAGAGAAAGGACTACTTCTTTGAGAATTTACTAGCATATACCATTTTCTATCATTTTAATAGTACTTAAGCTCATGAATGGTATGTTTATTATCTTTATATTACTGATTTTGAAGTCCTTCTCAAATAATTGATTTTTCATAAAGGAAATATAATGTAGACATGAGTAGAGTTGTTTTCCATATAAAGAGTTGTAGGACATATCAATGCTGTGCGTTGGAGCATAGATTTGTGCTTCCAGATCAAGCAGAGACCTGAGTCAGTAAGTCTGTACCAGAAGAGTAAGTGCTAAAGTGAATACACCTACTCAGGTCAAGAAGCACTAAAGCCACGTTAAGTAAGTAAATTGGAAGCCAGGAAATATTAGTTGTGCCCCCACATGCTAACTCTGCAGCTTCTGAATCTGTGTGGGCTTATACATTTGCCATGCAATTCTGCTCCCTCGTGCTGCTGGTCTCTAAGTCCCTGGCTTTTAAAGATCGTTGTTTTCCGTTTCCCTGTTTCTCCATGAGAGTGCTTCTCTCAGTTTTTTAAGTGTGTAGCAAAGGTGTCTACGTTATCTGGATCAGATGGACTGGAAACTTTTCTACATATCCCTTAACATGCTCTTTTCTTTCTCTGTCTTGCACATCTGAAGTTGATGTTACTTATGTTAGTTCTTTCTACTTCTTGTGGTTTCTTTTTACCCTTTATATCTCTTTCTACTTGCATCTGATTTTTTGCCTCATATTTCTGGCTTGTACACCAGCCTTACGCTATTGTTTTATGCTTTAGTAATTGCAGTCTAGTTTCTGTTTTCTGGCATGCTTCTTTCTCATGCTTAAAGTTAAAGAAAACTCATGAGGTAGTTAAGATGACATCTATTGCTGTACCCCTAATTAATGTCTTCTTTATCCCTCAGACTCCTGAGAAGATCAGTCTTTTGATCCTACTCTAAGTTAAAAGCTCTTTTTGCTTCAGGGCAAGCTGAATCCTTACTGTGGTGTGTAAACCTCGCACTGTGATCTGTCTTGCTTACAGCTGAGACCAGTTTCTGTGCATCTGCCCCTCCAGCATCCCCAGCACCAGCTAGCAGCAGCAGCACCGCTGCCCCGGGAGCAGCAGGGTGGCAGCGGGGTCCTGGCCATCCCCAGCAGCCTGGTGGGCACACACAGACGGCTCCTCGCTGCAGTGGGGAGGGATGGGTCTCCCCGGGAGGTCCTGAGCGTGGAGCCCGTAGGAGGTGTGAGATGAGCCCACAGCTACTGCCCCCGGCAGAGTGCATCTCCTTCCCTACATGAAGCTGAGCTCAGCACATTCGTCTGGGAGCAGGAATGGAATTAGTATTCATTCAGAAACATGAAATCCGTGATAAGTTAGCTATTGTTACCTTTTTTCTTTTTTTTTTTCTTTTTAGGGTGGGAAGGATATTCAGAAAATAATGGTTTTTTTGAAAGATAACTGTGCTGTCTGGAATGCAGATTTTAGTGGGTCTCTTTTTTTCCTTTTGTGCTCATCTTGCTGTATCTTGATGTACTACAATAGCTTCCTGTACCCAAGATGGTATAAGCGCTTAGCAAGCTCATGACTTGCTATGCTACAAGTGAGCAAACAAACAGAAATCCTAATTATTGGGTTAGTCCCTTTCGTATACAGAACATCAAAACCAATCAGTTGGCTGATACAATTTGTGGTCTATTCTAAATGGCTTTTTATTAATTTGCCATTTCTTCTTTGATAAGGCTGTATTTAACATTTGGGTAAAAGAAGCTAGGAGAGAAAATTTTTAAATAATGAGCAGTTTTTTTCCTTATTATTCCACAGTGGCTTCTGGTAGTAGTTATTATTATTTTTATTAGTTCTTTTTAAAGGAATTTAGAAGAATTGTTAGAAACTTCTTGCCATTTATCCAAATAAGTGGGTTGGACACATTGGTCTTATTCTACCTAACAGGCAAAAAAAAAAAAAGGTCAAAATCACTGTTTGACTAATGCAGTAATGGAAGTCCCAGGCCCTGAGCTGATTTGGGTTTTTTGTTTGTTTGTTTTCTACATATCTATTGCTGTGATATCACAATAAAATGTGCATTAGTACACATATTTTAGTCAAGGGGGATAATTACTTTTAAATTGTATTAAAACATTACAGTAGTGTGCTTTAAGTTTTAGAATCTGACAGATTAACAGCATTAGATTAATACCTGGTTACAGTAATTGGATATTGGTAACCGTGTTGTTAACAGAGAGATCCTATTAACTTGTTTACAGAGCTGCCTTACATGGCTAATCCAATTTGGAGCTTAGCATTAATTATAGCAAGGCGGAGATGAATAGATATTGGGTGCAGCACCTTTCTGTTGGGAAGGGAAGGGAAGATAGTTCTGGTGGGATAGTGTTATAAGTTGCATGGATAAGTGAGAAACGTCTGAGTTTGACAAGAGCATACCCAGAGAAAGCGGATCTGTGCAATCATTGTGACTGGAGATCAGGATTGTCTGTACTGGAAAGGAGCAGGCTCCACAGGGGAGCCCTTGTTCCTTGCCACAAGGTGAAAGAGGAGGTGATGATAATTTGCATCTATGGCAATGCAATGCAAAGGTTTGTTATCTATATGGGCAGAAGTGYGTGCTGGCTCACAAAAGGTCTTGCCGTTGGGACGTGTGAATATAATAGTTTGGCTGAATTTGAGGACAGAACGAAGGAAACGAACCCCTTAGCCTGTCATACATGATACTTGCATACAAAATTTGGTTGACCTTGTGCTAAAGTTGCTAAACTGCTTGACATAAGTGAAATCAGGGCAAAACTAGGTAACTCACTTTGCAGTCCACCTAAATGTAAATTATTTGTGTTGATGAATGTGAGGTTAGCTTGCTTTCCACTCTTGCATCCTCTCTTCTGTATGAATCTATAGTCTGCATGTTAATGACTATGGCTATAAGAGTAGTATTTTGCTTTTACTGCAGTCAAACCAAGATAGATGGGACACTCTGGTTCAAATACTGTAAAGTGGAAGAATGGCTTAAACTCTGGTGTTGCACATCCAGGTTGAGTATCTTTGTGTTTTTGGATGAAAATATGGTATGGTTCTGTTTCTTGCTTAGTGAATTTTTGCTCATGTGGTTTTTTTTCAAAGTCTCTTTCTAGGTGAAAATTTACAGCAGACTGATTATGCATTGAAAAAGATTTGCTCATCATATTAAGTGAGGTGAAATGTCAAAAAATATTATTGCGATATTGTTTTCCCTGAAAAGTATAAGATGAACAGAAAGGTGGCAGTAATTAAAACTGCTTTTCTATGTTCTGTGTGGCCTTCAGTGATGAAAAGGATCTTAACCAAAGGCCACGTTTAAAGATTTTTGTAGCAGAATTTACCAGCTCGTGAAATACTATAGCTCTTCACGTGCAGTGTGCTTACAATACATACATGGAGTTGATAGTCAGGGAAACTGCTGATGATACAGCCTTTCTATTTTCTCTGTTGTTTCTTCTGTAGACTCCCCAAATTTGGCCTCTCACTCTAGTCTTCCACACAGGTCTTTTTCTGTCTAAACTGAGTGCTCCATTTTTCTCCTATACTTTTCCTGAAGCATGCCCTTATACTTACACTTAGCATTTCAGAGCTGACAGAATTGGGTATTCATGGAAAACATATGCAAGATTCACCAGGCAAGGATTTTAAATGTCACAAGGTGAAATTATAACACTTTTGAAATCAGTGACAAAGTTCCCTTCAACTAGAGCAGGACCTAGATTTTATCCTCAATTTTTAGGCCCAAATAAGCACTTCAGATGTGAGATTACCCACTTTGGAGTTCGCAGTGAAAAAAATGTAATGGCTGTTCCAGAGAAAGAGTCAGCAATTAGATAACAATGAGTTAAAAACTGTATTGTGTATTCTTACCTGCTTGCCAAGGTCAAATTATGCTTTCAGCTTCTAGGCTGGTACTGATATATTACAGACCAATGCTATGGTATGTAACATACTTTACATTGCAAATTGCAAAAGAAAGGGAAAAATGGTGTCATCATGTGCTCTCTATATAGTGCTAATGTGGAGTGACCAGGTTATTGGAATCAAAATCAGTTTATGTCCTTTTAGAATCACACAAGCAAGTGTAATGATTTTATGCAAATGTTGAGTGAAGCAGAAATGCGGGGTTTAGTCAAAGTGACTTGGAGGACGTGCTTTCTTTCTCCCCTTTTTTTTTTCTCCCTCCAAGACTGTTAAGCAAATGGAACAGACTATCAAGTAAGCACACACATTTTAACTGCCCATGCCAAGCTCTCAAAGCATGAAAATACAGGCACAGTTTAATTAAATTTATACAAGAAATCCCCAAACTGAAAAAAATAGATAAATATACAACACTAATGAGACTGTTCTTCTCTCTGTTAATATCAGTGGAAGTGTGTGTTTATTGACATAGGAAGACACCCCCCTTCCACTATATATAATGATCAGTTTGTATTCAGGACTCACAAAGATGTTTCATCTGACTAATCTCTTCAAGTGTTCTTTTCGGAGGGCTGAAATATTTGTCGGAAGTCTTTGAAGTTTGAATGACTCTGATTTATGATACTCATTAAACTTTTGTTTATTAAATTGAACCTGTCAATACTACTTAGTTCATGCTCTCCTGTTTTCCCTTTCAGACTTTGCTGTTGAACAGGAGAAATAATGTGGTTAGAAATGAGATTGYGATGTATGATTTAGTGGTAATAGTCACCTCATTTCAGCAGCGTGGTCGAGCTCCTTTCCATCCAGGACAGAGGACGCAAATAGCGATGTTGCCCTGTAGGCTCCCTCTTGGGTAACTATGGAAGCTTGTTTGATGCCACACTTTCTGTGAAGTGCTAACCATGACCCAGAGTGGATGTCCTTTCACACTGATGTCCTGTTCAGGCAGGAGCTAAGCACCTGAGATCTGTTTCGGTGAGTTAGGTGATATGCCTTCTCATGAGCTGTCACAGTGACCTACACAAGCACCATCAGCAGCAATGATTCAAGTGTCAACAAGACTGGGCAGCAAAGGAGCTTCATCCTGGCCTCTTTGTTTGCTACTGCAGGTTTACATATATAACACATCTGTATGGGATCACGGTACCTTGGCTCTCGGTCACCTTGGCAAGCAGTCTTTGCAATGCGGTTGGCATGCATAGAATATATGAGGAAAGACCACTTCTAAGGTGCAACGTATGGGGGAAACCCCTGTTGTTTGAAGACATATTGCTTGAAGTAGACATACCTTCTGTAATCTGTGTCACACAAGTGATGTTGCTCAAAACTGATGGAGTCAGCACACAAATGATGTCACAGGAACATTAAAAAAGAAGTTAGAAAACTTCTTAAAGAAATAAAAGTCAATTTCAGGAACATCATTTTAGAGCTGCTATATGAGAAATAAAGCCTGCTAGACAACCCCTATAACCTTCCTTGAGCTTGGGATGTACTGCTTAGGTAAGAGATATCATGTTGCTGTGCCTATGTGTTTACAACAGTCCTTCATCAGGGAAGGCTGCAGCCCTTGTTCTCTTTTAAGGCATGCTGTGACTCACAAGTCTTTCACTGATATGGATTCTACTTGCCTAGGTCTCAAAGATCAGTATTTCTCTTTCCTTCCCATTATATCTCAATTGCAAATTTTGTGAAAGTTCTGAAATCAATCATTCTTCATTTTAAATAGTATGAGAAGTGCATTCATCTAAACAAAATAGTCATTTGAACACTTTCCTTCCCTACACTTTTCTCAGTACTCTGAGGCGTGTTGATGAAAACATATCGGCACTATTTCAGAGCCAGTGGCTGGTCGTACGATTAATGATTACGGTTATCCCATTTTCACCGAAAAACTTGACAAAACTGAGTTGCCAGTTCAAACTTTTTGGCATGCCCCCCGTTGAGCCAGAGAAAAGATGCTTGTCCTGTGTGTAGCTGAAATGAGGGAAGAAGTGAATGCTTTCCTTTTTTCTTTTTTTTTCTTTAAAAAAAAAAATAAATTCAGGAAGTCAGTGGTGCAGAAATTTCGTGATGAAAGGAATTGATACCAGTACATGGATTTCCAAGTTCCCTTGCAATTCAGTTGAATTCCAGTTGACTTAAGGGGACTGCATTGTAGCTGCATTCCTATGCTGGAACTGCTGAGAGGAAAACGAAGTTGTTGACCATAAACTTTTCAATTGGTACTGTTCAATGCTTGTGAATAAACTGAATGCTTTTCCAAAGGAAGGCTTACAGGCTTCCAAAACACAAAATGAGATCTCATTGTCCTTTAGCTTGAAAAGGTGGAAGAACGAATCTTCTTCAAGGCTCAGAAAAATCTTTTCAAAAAGAACCTCCTAAAACCAAAAACTCTCCAAACAAATCAAGATCTCTTTCATAAGAGGAAGAGCTAGTATAATGTACCTTATATCTGTAAAGATAAATCTATTGTTTTAATGGGACAATTATTTCAAAATAGAACTTGTTGCAAAAATCCCAGATGTTTTTGAGAAATTCATTCTCCCTGAATATAGGGAGGCAATTAGCTTTCCATTTGCCTAATCTGGAGGCTGGCACAAACTTTCCACCCCTCCTTTCTTTAGTCCAGGTGTTATGATGGAGTCTCTGTTATGCCAATGAGCTTCACTACATTAGGGGTCAGTCTCAAGCAATGTTAAAGGAGTTGCATGGATTTTGGCTACAGTTTCTCTTTAGTTTTGGTGAAAATATAAAAGCAAATTTTACTATGACATTAGATTACATTTTAAACCTAATGGAGATAATGTGCTAAAGTCAGTTACAACACATTGTAAATGCGTTCAGTAATTATGGACTGCAGAAGGGCTGTTCAGCTTTCAATTTGAAAAAATTAACAAAGGTTTGTCTAACAAACATTGAGAGAGACTGAGGAAAATGTCTGGCATTGAAGTGTCTAATTTGGGTTTATATCTTGGTTTCAGTTTCTGGGAGAGGGAACRGGCACGTTCCGTTGTTGGTGTTTGAGTCAAATCACATTCATCCTTTCAGGATTCGGGTGTTTCTCAAGGGTTTTTGCCTACAGATGTGGTTAATAGGCTCTTTCTGTCTGATGGAAGTTACAGTAAAATTTGTGCTATTTCAGAAGGCTTCCTAAAGACCCTCCTCAACTACAAATGCCTTTCTGTGTACTAGGAAGAGACTTGAAAAGATGCAAATGATTATTTAAAAGGAGACAATAGAAAGGGAGCAGATATACCATTCTCATCTGTATTATATCATTGTTTTTTTGTTGTTGTTTGAGGGKTTTTTTAATAATTTCTGTCCATTTGTTTAGATACCTCTGTTTTTTTGGGAAAGAGTCAGCCTTTTCTTTTTGCCAACACACACTGGTTTAGCATTGCTGTGGTCTTGCTCCAGAACTGCGGGTTCTGGGATAATAGTGGCAACAAATAATAGCAATGCTGAAAGCTGGTCCAGATGTTTATCCTGAGGTTAAAATTATATCAACAATACAAGTGGACATGATTTGTTTTGTCTTCTTCCTCCTAAAGTATCAAGTCAGGATGGTGAGCAGATGTTCGTAGCCATTCTCTTAACCCATTCAGCAGCCCTTTTGCTCATCCCTAGAGCTTCATCTCACAAACTGGRATCCCACAAAAGAATTTTGGAAAGCCTTTATTTCATAAAGCATTTCATGAATCTGAAATGAAAGCCTTTTCTAGTAAGTCTTCATATCTGAATTCATGAGAAATAGAAGTTAATTTTTTTTTCCTTAACTGCATTTGAGGTACTGGTAGCATTCATTAGGAAGCCTGTTGCAGAGTTCTGTAGCTGACTTCATATAGAAATTTTTGGGGTTTAGAAGAAGAAAAAAAAATCCCCCCAAACTGTCATTGCCCATTTACAAAACATGACTGAATTGAAATGTTTGTCCAGAGAGAACATGGTTGGCAGCTGCATGAGGCTTAATTGCTTTTCCTGCAATTGACTGGCTGTTTCCATTTTGCAAAGAAAATGCCGTTCCTCTTTGCGTAAAGCATCAGGAGAGCAGAATGCAGTAGTAATGTTGTTTTCCTTCTCCACCCCTCCCACTGCCCCTGGAAAGTGGGTGCTACACAGAAAATAATCTTCTTCCCACTTGCATGAAGATCCCACTCCTTAAAGGTGCTGATGCCCTCCTCAATGGTGGTGCGTGACATCAGTGAGGATTGCTGGCACGATGCAGTTCTTGAGAGGCACTTGATGTCATCTCCTGCGGGATAGGTCTAAGATGCATGAAGGATGAAATCCTTTCTCACTAATTATAGCGATGGCTTTTTTTTTTTTCTTGTGTTTCTGTTTTGTAGGCTGTAGGTGAAAACAAGTGAAATATTTAAAGGAGTACCTAGATGTCAGAACAGTATCTTCCCTACCAAAATATCCTTGTTTTACTCTCATATGTAAATGACAGATTTAATTATAATTTACCCTTAAAATGAGGGGGGGTGGGTGTGGGGAAGTAGGTCCTACCACCTGCTAAAAAAAGCAGTTTCAAAACTGAAGTGAATAAAAACGGTACACTACTAAAATGTGTATAAAAGCTATACAGCTTTTTCTTATTTTGCCCATTCTGTCTTGTCATTAATTACTTAGAATGACCTGAAATGTATGAAGGCAGGCAAGAAACAACCACTCCTGCCATGTTTTGAGAAATTCAGGTACTGTAATTTGGTACGCAGGTAGTACATTAGACACTATGTGTCTTGAGGTAGAGACAGCAAATCTACATGTATCATGTTTTGTTTTTCTGAGTTACACTTTGTCTTGCATTAGTAAAATTGGTCCTGAATCAGGAAACACTTAAATGCATGTTTTTCCTTTTCATTAAGGGGGGGGTGGGGGGGGGGAAGGGAATAAGAAAAAGGATTGGTGTATCATTCATTCTGTACAATACTGGCTATAGAACTTCCCAGAATTATTCCTGTGTAGAGTGAAATAACTTAGGCTTGCAAAAGCATAGCTTCCCATCTAGGTTTAAAGAAAAGCACAAACCCCTCACCCCTAGGAAATTATGGATATTTTATGGTTACCAGTGTAATTGTAGAAGGTGCTTTCCAGCCATGTTTTATAGAGGTGGGCTGTTTCAGTCCATTCCTTTTTATTGCATTATCGAAGTCTTTGGATATAAATTGCATTAAAACACGAAGCCTCATTTGGCAGTGTTTCTTTAAATAAATAATGTATCAAAGTTATTTTTAATAGTGTTCAAAAAGAGTATAAAAATGCTAAGATTTGGTTTCTAAGGAAAAGAACTTAAAAAAAAAAATCAATAAACAGACATGTCTTAGTATGATCTCCAGCATGCGTAACACTAGGTTATTAATGCAAATTGAATGTATCTGTATCTAGGAATGACAATGAGTTAAGTTAGCTTAACCATTCAAGCACGCTTGGAGCCAAGTGGATCGAGAACAAAACTGATGAAAAGTTCACTGAGCTTTTAAAACTTATTCATCTCTAATAACCTATAGTATCACTATTTTAAGGGTTTTCTCTAGACAGTTAATGATACTGAGTTTCCAATTGGTTTTTGAGAGAATACGGTTCAGTTACTGACTCCAGGACTTATCTCAGGGAGAGAACTCACTGTGTTTTGGGGAGCTTTAGCACTGATATAAACTGGGCAATAAATGTTTTTTTCAACTGCTTTTGACCTCAAAGGGCAGTCTGGTTTACAAGCAATAAATAAGAGGGAGACACGTTAGATGGGCAATAGCTGAATTCATCTGTTGTTAATACTCACTAGTGGAGATAAGAAATCTTCCATCAAGTCTTGTGAAACGAGTAGRTTCTGCGGGGCTGGGGTCTCTGTAAACCTGTGATACTTTCTTTCCACTTGTTGAATTTTCTTTGCTGTTTGGGATTCTTTGTGCTAGCTTGAAGATAAATGTCTTTCAGGCTGAACTGAAGTATCTGACTCTGTGGAGAAAGAGCAGTTCCTCAAAAGAACAAAGTCCAGTTGTCATGTGTTGGGATTTCAGCTGCTGTAACCATTGCTTGAAGTGCAGCAGCTGGTTGGTGATCATCAATTTGGGGTTTAAAGTCATGTACATCCACCTTTCAGAAGAATTCAGGGGCAGTTGTTCCACCTTTCCTTAAGAAATATCACCCTGGATTCTCTTTCTGGGTTAACACGTCCCCTGTAGGAAGAAGGGAAAGGACATCAGAGTAGAGAATAGCCAAGTGGGTTTCAGGTTGTGTGTCACACTTTGCTTGCATGGGCTGTAGTTGGAGTCTTTGCAGTGGTGGATGTAGATCACAGCACCCTCAGAGCCGTCCGGGCTCGGGCTCGGGCTCGGGCTGGGGCTCAGGCAAGCTGTGCTCCCCCGGAGGCTGCAGGATCGCTGCAGCAGCAATGGGTCGTGGCTGGCAGCTGACCTGCATGCCTCAAGCGGCCGTGTGCCTCTCCCCCTTGCAAAACCCAGCGTCTCGCTGGGATCACGAAGCTTGCGTAGCACAGGGTTGTTTCATCAGCAATATATCCCATGCAGGATATATCCCCAAGGCTAAATTCTGTCTGCCTTCTGTTCCTAGGCAAGAAYAGATACAGGGATAGCAGTGGATGCAGGGCAATATACCGTATTAGACAGTGCAATACTCCAAACTAGTGGAAAACAAGCTCCAGTATGAGAAACGGTAAACTGTGCTTTTCTGTTCCATCTGCCCAGGCTCATACAGTGAGCAAAGATCGTTACGGCCTGGGTAAATTTACAGCACAATTGTTGTTTGATGATGAATAGAGATGTTATTTCATATGTGTGGAAATAATTCCCTATATGTATTCTCTGTATGGCTTTGGTATTTTAAAAATCCTCAATGAATCCTAAGTGTCTGATTTCTGAGCTCAATCCACAGCCACTCGTGTCAATCTGAATATTACCTCTGACACACTGAAACCTACTGGTTTATCTATCGCTAAGAAAATAAGGTGTGTGTGTGATGATATTTAGGAGCAAAACTCACCATTCTGTCTTACTCCCTGTCACCTTGGTGTTTGACTAGTGCAGTTGAAGCTTGACCTTTCAGCCCTGGCATGGCATTCTTAAAGAATTAATTCACAATTAATTAGTGAATTCACAAAGAATTAGTTCACAATTAATGTGCTGCTTCAGAAGAGGGCTTTTTTATTATTATTATTGCACATAAACAGGGTGGAATCCAGCTGAAATTTTTGAAGCATATTCACCAAAGTTATAAAGAGCCACACAGACTGCATGCCCTAGCTTGGGTATAAAGGAAATGGCCAGTAAAATATTTTTGGGGAGCATCCCTGCAACCCTGTGACTAGGTTGACTTCCATAGCTACAAATTCCTTCAATTTGGTTTTACTATTTTTGTAACTAAACAACTTGACTTTTCTGGCTTATGTGGCTGTTCCACATCTCAGCCATATTTCTGCCTTTTTGATTCACTCTTGGAAATCTATACTTCCTGCAATTTCTTCCAAGAGAAAATTGATGTGATAAGAGGGTGACCCCTTTGGTTTATCTTCAGCTCCTTTTGCTTATCCATGTAATTACTGTTTTCAGAAGAAATGGGAAGTATCCGACTAGAGTAGTGGGGGTGATTTCCAGGTCAGTTTTAGCCCACACTATAACATCTACAACCCTGGAGCTGAAGGCCCCTGTGTCACCGATTTCCCTTTTTTCACAGCTGGCCATATGCAACAGGAAGGTTTCTAAGTAGCTTTTTATTGTAGCTGACTTGGTTCCCTGATGCAGAAAGCAGGTCAGAAAAACATATCAAAAGGTTATCAAAGCACATGACAGGGCTAGTTCATTTGGACACCAGTGGCTAGCCCTGAGAAGGAAATAGTGGGGTAAGCACAGGTGGCCTTTGAGCTATGATGGGAGCCCCTTTACTCAGTGACCCTCTTACCTCCTTAATCAGCATAGCCCCTGAAGTTGGTGTCTGAAAAAGTTGGATCTTTGCAAACAGACTGCAAACTAGAGTGAAGGTGACAGAAATGTTTTAAAATATATGTTTTATTTACAAAATAGTTTTTAATTTATTTTTTTTTAAATAATAACGTACAATCTTTAATATTTTTTTTTTTATTTTGTAAAAAGTCAAATTTGGAAAAAGTTCTAATAACTGAAACGTAGTAGCATTTAATTTCAGGTGAGGAGGACAATTTCTTTTTGTCCTTTTTTGCCTATTTTCCCCCCACTGCAATAACAGAGGAAAAAAGAAACTCAGTTTGACCTAAAATCACACACAAAATTGTTTAAGTATTTTTCACTTATACCATCAAAACAAAAAAATATATTTGTTCYGCTCTAGCTAATCCCATATTTCACAATGAGTCCTTGGGTACCTTTGCATAACCTTTGACTTTTATGCTTCAGTGTTCCGACTGAGAAGAAACAGCACAGTTTGTTGTTTAGCAGATGGGGTGGTTTGGAGTCAGTTATGCTGGAAGAATATTYTGAAGGCAAATGAGCTGTGCAGCTGGGAGAAGACTACTGAAAGGAAGACCTTGAGAACATGCTGACATATCCCCTCCCCTTTGCTAAAGCTGTGCATTCCCCTTTATGTCGGAGGGATATTTCTTTTGATGTTGAGAACAAACATAAAATTCAATTTAATGTTTTTTAAATAGAGATACATTTTAAAATTACTCTGCAAAGCTGCATTTGTGTGGAACTGGGGGAAAGAGGAGCTGAGAGGGTTGTAGCATTTGTTCCCTCTCCTCCTTAGATTTCCTTTGTAACACGTGGTAAATTGCTTAATCTCAACACCTTAAGCTTCTGTTTGTTAAAATGGGGATAACGTTCCCACACTTCACGGGAGGTAAGAAATGGAATTTATTTGTATCTGCGGAGTGTTTTGAAATTCCTATAAATTAGGTGTTATAAAAATGCAAAGTATTCTTTCTTGATAGCAATTTAAATATGAGAGCAGCATTAAAATTTAGCTAACTTTCTCCTTTACAAAGAGGAGCCTTCCCTGCAGAGATCTTATTCATCCTTACTGAGGTGTTTGCACTGGAGCACCTCCAGTCCTGCAAAACATTTTCTCATGAGATTGATATTGGCTAAACAGTTACCTGACTTGGGTGGGTTGGCGTATGGCTAGGAACTCAGGTGCTGCTTCACTTACAGTACGGACTGCCTAAATGCATTGCAACTACCTATAATTTTTCATTTATTTCCCCCTTTCTATTTTGCATTTCAAAGGTCAGCACATCAACTTGGCAGAGAGTCTCCAACTGTTGTACAGACGAATGGGTTAAGGCTTTTTATGTTTAGTTTTATTCTTCCAGCTTAAAGAAATGGTTGGTAGGGAAATAGATGACGTGATAAAATTTTCTTGGGTAAGTTTATAATTTTATATTCACTTATAAAGTGATCTTGGGACATACAGGGTTATTCTGGCATAATGTAGAATTTAAAATCAAGCTTTACTCAGTCATCTGTGATTAGGTCCTCAGAAGCGATAGAGTCTAGAGTAGTGTTTTTACTTCATTTCATCATTATTTGAGAGGGATGAATAGTATGCCTTCCAGTAAACACAGGAATAGCTGTGAAAATGCATTACTGTAGCCCAATAGATAAAGCCCTCTCCCCAGGAAGAGGCCAGCAGGTCTCTTGTTGCTTCTGCCCTTCACAGAGATCGGATGAATGTCGTACACCTTGGGTTCTTCCTTTTCTTCATGTACCAAGTCGCTTCTTTCTTTCTGTCCCTTTGAGTTTTGCAGTGTTTCTCAGGCCCTTGTTCCATTTCAAGAGAAGACACACTGAGGGATCTGGTTTAGACTTTTGTATCGACCAACAGTGAATAAACAAAAGGTTTGAACTGCTTCTGGTAGGGAAAAGCTCAGCCTGCAGTCCTTCACCTGCTACCAACAGGTTGTTATTGCAAAGTTGCATATTTCTTTTTCTCCTTCTGTTATTCTGCTGCTCTACTTTGCACTTAATTTGGTGTTGTAAGCTTGTGTCAGGTGTGTGCTGAGCTACTCACAGGATGTAAGTGCAGTGGCACTTAGTTTATGAATCCTAACTGGCCTTACACAGTAGAAGTGCCGTGGTATTCAGGTTGGCCAGTATTTCAGTGCCTGCAGTCATGTGCAATAACAAAATGTCTTGTAACACAGTATGATTTTCATAGTAGTTTTAGGCACTTTTAGATGCTTTGCCATATAAGCATGTGGGCAGGAGGTTTCTTAACCTGGTGTCTAAGACTTACTAAGACAGCTAAAATCTGAGTGGATCCTTCTGTATGTAGGTCTTTAGTCATTCTGCATGAGGAAATAGTATGTGTGTATGTTCATACAAATTGTGGGTGCAAACTGAGAAAGCAGTATCACATACACTTTTGCACATAACCACTAGGTTTCTGGCTCCTAAAGACAGCTGCTGAGTCTCAAAGGTAGTTAGCATGAAGAATTTGACCCTCATAGGGTCTATCACCAATCTACCACCCTCACATAGGGTGGTACATGTAAAAATGTTGAAGCAGCAAGGTGGTTTTTGCTTTTAGGGTTGTGGATCGATGGAGGCTCATTTACAGCTCATCAAGAGTTTTGTGTGATCTGTACTAGGCTTTGATTACAAGCCAAGCACAGAATATGATACAGACAAAAATGCCATTATCCAAACTTAGCTAGCTGTGCTTCATGCAAATTTTCACTGAAGTCTATTGCATTTTAAGCCATAGGATAATTCACATTAGTCTTAAAACACATAATTGTTAAAATGCTGGAAATGAAAGATTTTTTTTAAAAAAAACATAATTGGAAAATATCACAGTAAACTGGGTATTAAAACTAAAGATGAGCTTCCTATAACTTACACACTATGGTAAAGAGGAAATACTGTGTACCATCTGAAATCAACTGTTTCATTAAAAATGCKAAAGCCTACTTTATACCATGTGATAAAACATCTCAAACTTCAAACTAGTTAGCAGTATATCTGCTTGAAGCAAAACCAGTCTTATCTACTGAAAAAATGTGGTAGATATTGTGGAGTGGGGGTAGATTTTTGTGCTATCTTACATTGGGCAACTTGCGAATCTGGGAGGTCTGTTTTCCAAGTAATAAAATCCTTTCCTAGCCAATACTTTTGATGGTCTTTTAAGACCTGGGGGCCTTTGAATCTTGCTAGCTCACTACGACTGAAGCAAGCATGAATGTTGCACAGCATATGTAAGCATTCGGTGCATCCTCAATCTACCTGGAAAAAAATGCTGTGGGGCGTTGCTTTTTGAGCAGCATACCTTCACTCGAGCTGTGCGTTTGAAGAGTCAGCGATGGCTAGCTTTCTTTTTTCTGAATCTCAGTCTTCAAATGAAATAGAAGGGTTTCACTGTGGGAAGGAGATTTCCTGCTGATATCACCTAACAATGCACTTTCTGATTTCTGTAGCTTCAATGAGAAACAGCTACAATAATGCTGGCAACTGAGAGACTGGTAAAAGTACTTGCTCTTGAACATTAGCTAGAGTCGGAAGAAAGTTTCAGTAAGATCTTAAAAATCCTGTACCTCACAGTTCTCCACTGTTTGCCTTTTTTTTTTTTTAGAAAGGCATTCTAAAAATTGTATTTTCATTAAATGTCTTTAGCACACCTAGTGTTAATTCTGGCTGTAAATCACTTGCCAGTAGGAAACCTTCATATCTAAAATTATCAACAAATGCTGTACAGCAAAAGTACAGGATCCAACATGGAGCTTTCCCTTTTATTTTATAAAAGCATGTATGTAGTTGTGGGCATATGTGATCAATGAGAGTTTTAACTTGATTCTATGCAAATTTAATTACCGAATCCTTTCTGGTGTGGTAGATTAATTTTGGTATAGCTCAAGTTGTTTCTATAGCCTTCATTCCCAGTATACAGTATTCTTGGCTACTCGGTCAGGCAGTATAGGCTGTAATGGGATTAATAAGGACTTTCCATTGTAAAATAATTGTCGGTTCTCTGTACGGGTGCATCAAAGCAGGAAAGAAACCCAGCTGGGTTAAGCCAACATGCTCGCATATCAAACCCTGTGGTCTTCACCTATCTAAAAGTGTTCATTTACATAATTATGTCAAAGCAAAAACTGACTTTCACTCGCAATCAATTTGAACATTACTTGTACATGAATTAAATCTTTTAATTCTTTCTTTTGTGACTGGAGAGATTAGCTGGTAAGGCATAAATGAACAGTGATTAGAAAATTGAGCAAAATGGGAGATTTGTGGGTGGAGGGAAAGTGTGGAAATAGGTATACCTCTGGCCAAATTTCACTCTTCTTTGGTTCATGAGGTTAATAACAATATGCTAGAGATTTGCTTTGGGTTACTGGAATTACAGGCAAAAGTCTCCAGTGAATGAAGGGTCAGAAAGGGAATCCTCTTCAAGCAAAACTGCTCTTTTATTTTAAATCAATACCAGAGGAGACATCTTTGCTCAGTGGCTGGAATATATTATCCTTTTCAAAAGGCCAGTTGAAAAAGATTCAACAGATAAGCTAATTTTAAATCAAAAGCTGTGTGATAACACATTAATCTCCCGTCGTCTGACACTATCCACCCAGGAAAAATTAAAATACACAGGCTTGGGCTGACCCAACATAAGGAATTTGGCCTACCTGCACAAGTTGCAAGGAGGAAGAATGCCAGTATGTGCCCGAGGGCAAGATCGTCGGGGGGAAGCTGTGAAGACACTGAAGTCTTGAGCCACTGTAAGGTCCCACAAAGCAGTAACAAATGTATTTCAAACAAAGCTACAGTTGAAGGAAGCACCATGAGGTCTACCATGTATGCCTTTATATTTCTAAAATCAGCCTTCCCCAGACAGTGCTTTCCTTATTGATTGAAATTAATTTCTCCATGTCTACTTTCTTTCCTTTGGCCCTCAGTAAGGGAAATGGCATGTACTGTGTGAAATCTTCACAGCCATCCACATTGTATCGTTGGGAATCGCTCTTGAATGCGAGTTGATTATTGTTTCTCTCTTTTCGGGTGGTTCTTACTGAAACACRAATTTCCAAGGTTTACGGACCACAACATACCCTGTTTGCTATCTCTGGACATAACCTGCATTGTGCATGTCTCAAATACAACYGGGGCTCTGTATCTGCCAGTTGAATAAATTACACTAAATAAGGCAATTTATCTCTCAAAACTGATCAACCCAATTGGCTTGAAAGTAAAGAAGCCAAATGAAAATCATGCAGGTCTGCTGAAGTGGCACCTGTGGTACAGTGATGTGTGTCACTGGTTTCACTTGAATCAACAGCCTACAGAAGTGTCTTAGCTTCTTGAGAGCACCTTCCTCTGTCTGCTGGCCAATGGGATCTGAAAGCTGTATTATTTTAAAACATATAATATTGCCTTCTTGTTTCCTGCAAAATAAATTAGRTTTTTTTCTCTTGAATTTGGGTAGATTAGCCATATGATGAAAGCACTTGTATTTTTTTGATCTTGCCTTTCTAGCATCCAGACTGAGAGGTGGGAAGGGCAGCTGTGAAGATGAGATTGTTGCGGTGCTGTTGCTATGAAGGGGGGACCAGGGACATGGTTTAGAAAGTTGGAGGCAGATAAATTATGGAATTCTACTTCTGACTGGTTTTGTTAAGCTACAATTTGTATGTGGCATTGGGCACATTGTTTCTCGTTCCTTGTCAGTTAGTCCTAACGTGGGAATGGATGTAGCAGGAACTCCTTCCCAGGAGGTGCGGCAGATAAATAGGAAATCTCTTTTTAAACATCTCTTTCTATATTCTTTAAAAAATGGCAGCTATYTCTTGTTTTCTACCCGTTTTTGATGAATATCTCTGCAGCTCAAGCTCAGCCACGTTTGTAAAGCAGAATAGTAATTCCAAATGTAATGCAGGCATTACAAAACACGGTGTGTTGACTCAGTAGCATTACGCCTCAGATCTCCGATGCAGCTTTTCTCATAAGGCCCTSACTTGCTTTTGTACGAAAGATGAAACAACGAACCTGTTTCAGAAACCGATCAYCTATGAAACGGATTCCAGCAATCAGCATCTAAGAAAATTTGCAAGCACAAGCAGTGCTTAACGCAGTCAACTGAATTGTTTTAACTTCTGAAAACATATTATCTCTTATTAATGCCTTAAACTTACTGGATGTTGTTTGTGCATTTATTTCCATAGTATAAAAATAAGAAACCCTCTCCTCCAAAAAGCAGTTATTAGACTTTTTGCTCCTTGTCTTAATTTGAGCGATAATTAGTAGTCATAATCAAATGTTTAACTGAGGCATATACCCAGCTCCTGAATGTCACCTGCCAAGAACTAGGATGAAATCCTGTCCAAGGTGATATACTTTTCTAAAGATATATAGCATGTAGAATGCAGTGCTAGTATATAGCATTAATCAGGATGTCACAGCTTCTAAAATGAGCTCCTGTCAGGGAGCATATATCGGTGCTCTAGCTGATAATGGCCTTGCTAATTTACGACAGACTACCATGTCTGTAATAATAAAAAATCTCCTCCTTGTGCTCTTTTGATATTGATGCATGTCATTTTTTGAACAGGATAAAACAGCTCTGTCATAACATATATCTCTGTTCTGTAAATGCAGAATATGCTGTTTCTTAGAAGGAAAATGTTATACTGCGCTGTGTGGGCAAGATAATATAAACAGCTTTGTATTGTGTTTGTTCTTGGGTAATGGAATCATTTATCCARTCAACTCTTCCCCTCCTTTGTTTTGGAAGAGGCTTCTTAGAGAAACATACGTAAGGTTTAGTTCATTTTAAAATKATTTTCTGACTTCAAGAGTGCAGAAGGCTTAGTTTCAAGTCAGTATGTTGATCTATTGGCAAAATCATAATTTTACAAATCACAAATAACAGATTATAGTAATAACTTGCTGGTAGTGAATCTCTCTTGGAAAGAATTCTTTATTTGAATCCTTAAGCTACCTTGTTCTCAGTTTAGACTTATCCATTTTGTGAGTGGAGCCTTTTTTGTCAGCGAAACAATTACAGGAAGCCCTTTGAATGGTCTGTTTCTGGAAGTATAATTCATTATGCCTAAGTAGAAGGTATTTAACATAGTTTATTCCTAGTAGGCTCTTCTGCTTGTAATTTGAGTGCTAGCATTTTGGGTACATTTTAAGAAACAGAGTTTACTAGTTTTGCAAAGTCAATAAATAGGTATTGCACAATATATGGAAATTCACATTTACATACTCACAGTGTGTGTATTTGCAGTGTGCAAGAAGAAAATTGCCATCTGAGTTGAACACTACAAGATGGTTAGAAGAGGCTGAGATACAAACTACTGATGTATCTGATCTATTTTTAAGAGAAACCAAAGGGTAATCCTTGAGAATTCTTGCCCAAAAAGCTGTGTTGCTTTTGAAGGCTATTTCAAAAGCACTGGGGGGAGTGCAGTTGGATGGACCAGTGTTGCTTCCTATGAAAATGCAGAGTAGCTCTGAAATTTGAGCATGCTCAAATACTTTGCTCTCAGCCCTCAGATTAAAAAAGTCCCTGAAGTACACCAGCCAGTTCATGCCAACTTCTGCTCTCAGTTTAGGAGAACAAAAATACTCTTCTTTAATACTGAAAAATGATAGCAAAGACCATTTTCCTGTTGAATACTCTTGAATTTTCACAGATGTGTAGTGCTTCACTACCTATATATAATGTTACATTATGTGTGAATATAATGGCACAGGATAGTCATAAGAAGTTGTTACCGTCATAAGTTACTGGTGGAATCTCAAATTTCTTGATCTTGCTGACCCAACTTCATTGTAGCATTACTCTTTGTCAAAGGCTTGGCAGATGTCCTGCCCACTGGGATGTGGGTGCATGCCCAGAGATTCAAATGCTTTTCTTCACATCTTCCTTTCCTCCTTTTTTGTTGTCAAAATACGATTAGCAGGTCTTTAACCTGTGGGGAAATATCTGGGGACTACTTCCAACCCTCCGCCACAAAGACATTTTTTGTGTCCCTTCCCCATACAACTGATGAGCGCAATGCTGAAGGAATGGGTGTCCATGCTGAAGGTGGTGCCCTCTGCAACATGTCCTTGTGGGTGTGCTCCACCTGTTCTGGAAAGCCTCAGAAATCTCTACTGAGTATTTTGATCTGTCACTAGCATGGACTCCCCAGAGAAACTGGATGAAGGGAAAACAGGGTCTTTCCAGCAAAAGGATGGAGACAGTAAGTGAAAAGATTCAAGGATTCATAAGTAGTTTGAATAAATCGCTGTCTGAARTACAGGGCCATTTTTCTGTCAGCTTACCTCTCTGTGATGTTTCCCATCAGTATGGTATTATGGAGCTATTTGAAAGTCATCAGAAATTTCAGGATGTCATCTAATAAACCAATCTAAAGAAGTCAGAGTTTCCTAAAGTTTTCCTCCTGTTCAGAGCCCTTTAAAATAATACTGAATAGCTTTCAGAAATTGGCCCTTTGAATCATAGAATCATAGAATCRTTAAGGTTGGAAAAGACCTCTAAGATCATCAAGTCCAACCATCAACCCAGTACCCATGCCCACTAAACCATGTCCCGAAGCACCTCATCCACATGTTTTTTGAACACCTCCAGGGATGGTGACTCCACCACTTCCCTGGGCAGCCTGTTCCAATGCCTGACTACCCTTTCAGTGAAAAAATTTTTCCTAATATCCAATCTAAACCTCCCCTGGCGCAACTTGAGGCCATTTCCTCTCGTCTTATCACTTGTTACTCGGGAGAAGAGACCAGCACCCRTCTCTCTACAGCCTCCTTTCAGGTAGTTGTAGAGAGCGATAAGGTCTCCCCTCAGCCTCCTYTTCTCCAGGCTAAACAACSCCAGYTCCCTCAGCCGCTCCTCATAAGACCTGTTCTCCAGACCCTTCACCAGCCTCGTCGCCCTTCTCTGGACACGCTCCAGCACCTCAATGTCCTTCTTGTAGTGAGGGGCCCAAAACTGAACRCAGTATTCGAGGTGCGGCCTCACCAGTGCCGAGTACAGGGGCGCGATCACCTCCCTACTCCTGCTGGAAATATCAAATACCAATATTTCTTGTGTACCAGGTTGGGCATCTGACCGATATTTTGAATCATTACATAGAATCCTTGGCAACTATCGTTTTCTAGTCCACCAATGACTTCATCTTTAACTCCAAGAATGAGATCCAAAAAAAGGTTGGAAGTATGAGAGAAGTATTTTTGGTGATAAAATAAATATCACCAGTTTAATTTATTTTTTTAAAAAGAAAATAGAGAGATAAGTATAGGAGAACTGCAAAGCATAAACACCTTCTTGAGAAGRAAAATACAGGATGTATTTTTCTAATCAGAAGAGGAAAGCATAACAAAAAATAAGAGTGGAGAACAAAAGACAGGTAAATTCAAAAGATTTAATGATGATCATGTGTTAATTAAGCAATAACATAAACCACTAGACAAAATAGGGAAATCTCCAGTGTCTTGATGTCTTCACACAGCRCTAGATGCCATTTTGAAATGTGTAGCAGTAGTAGTCAGCTATTCATTGCACATCTGTCTAAGTCTGCTACTCTTGGTGGTGCTTAGAGTGACAGAAGGCTTGCACCAAACCTCTCGCCATTTTCTTCTTCTTCCTCTCTGTCACGCACTATGACAGTTGTGAACAGGCAGATCCTTCCCTCTCTCTTGACTTAAGTTCCAGGCAGAATTGAGCAGGAAATATTTTTTTTTTATGTATCATTGAACTATACTGGCGTTGGGGGTTAACCCCAGTAGGCAGCTAAGCACCACACAGCTGCTCACTCACCTCCCTGCAGTGGGACAGGGGAAGAGGAAAGGAAGAGTAAAAGCAAGAAAACTTGTGGGTCGAGATAAAACGTGTAGTAAGTGAAGAAGTGGAAGAAGAGAGAAAGAAAACAAAATAAAACAAGTGATGCAAAGGCAATCACTCACTGTCTCCCACAGGGAGACCAATGCCCAGCCAGTTCTTGAGCAAAAGATGGCTAACWCCCCTAAGCCCCCTCCTCTCCCCTTTTTTGCTGAGCATAACATTATATGGCATGGGATATCTCTTTGGCTAGTTTGGGTCATCTGCCTGGTTGCGTTCCCTCTCAACCTCTTGCACACCCCCCAATCTATTCACTGGGGGAGCAGAGTGAGAAGCAGAGAAGGCCTTGATGYTGTGCAAGCACTGTTCAGCAATAGCTAAAACATTAGTATGTTACAGTGCTGTTTTGGTCACAAACCTAAGACACAGCACCATTGGAGATGCTATGAAGAAAATTAACTCCAACCCAGCCAGACCTAGTACAACTAGGCCAAAAAAAAATTTCATATGAAAGTAATTGATTTTTTATTTTTTCTAGAAAAATTTTCAAAAATTTTTTTATTTTTCCAGGTGCAAAAATTGGAATGGCCATTATCATAGCAGTCCAATAAATCCAATGCCCTGCAGGAAGTTTAGGCTAGCAACAGTAGGTGGAAGTCRGTAGAAGTACGATGGTCACCTAGCCTGGAATGTCCATTAGTTTATTGACCTTAATATGGGAGACCTGAATTCAAGAGAGTCATTTGGAAACTCTTCAAACCCTGGTGGTACTGCATTACTGGCTCTTGTGCAGTGAAAGTTCTCTTTGGAGCCTGAAAAAAATCTTCTGTGAAACAAGGTCCAATGAAACTGATACATTTCTGATGGGGAGGGGGCTGGTGGTGGTTGTTTATTGAGACTTTTCTGGTGTAAAATGACATAGTCGAACATYAAATTTCACCTGTTACAATAAAAGGTTCTGCTAGATGATTTATGTTAGYGTAAAGGTGGTATTCTTGCAATGCTTCTTGCATCTTTTTATTCCAAAAGTAGCATTTACCTACAGTCTTTGTTTTTTTGCTTGGTGTGGCTTTTTTTTTTTTTCCCTTAATCTTTATAGATCATCGTCTTTCTTCATCTTTATATATAAGGGACAGACATCCACACTTATGCATCCTCTATATCATACGTTGGCCTATAGTCAGCAAGAGATGTTGTTTTATAAGAGCCTCTGAAGGTATCAACATGAGGAACAAAATTTATTTTTCTATAGCTACTACAGAATATAACTCATGTCACCGTTTCCAGTAATACACACAGACGCACACACACCCCTATTTATACGTAATCATAAGTTCAATGAAATTCGACCATAATGGCCATGGGAAATGTAATTCTGGAAACATTATTCACAGGGGTGCAGGAGACAAAGAGCCTCCAGAAGCTGGGTGATTCAAGAGACTACATCTGTCTGAAGTAAAACTTCCTAACCTCCTTTTATCAGTATAAGAACTATTTTTATCAGCATTTTTGGTACATACCACATTTCAGTATGAAAACTTAATAATTTCCTGTATGAGGTATATGGACAAAAATTACCTGTGCATTTGGGGAAAAAGTTCGTATTTTGTAACGTGAAAATTCTCATATAATAATGCTATATAAATGGAAGGCTGTTATTATTCATAAAGAAAGGTAAGACTTAAGAAGTATAAGTGAGTAAATGAGTATAAAAACCAAAATGTTAGATTTAATGTTGTTTTAATTATAAACTAGAAAGCATACTGCATAATGAAAAGAGTTTGCTGGAAATGCTGTAGACTTCAAAGGCATAACATTTTTCTCCAGCAAGCTATTTGTAAAATTTGTTTAATAAGTCCACCAAATTTTTACTGGGAAAAGTGGATATTGAGGAATGTCATTATTAAGAGGCTCCTGGAAGGTAAGCGTGGAACTGAACTCACTCAGACCATTGGAGAAGAGACTTGAAGGGCTTTAGTGAGACCGCAGGGTGGAACAGTACTGCAGGGAAAGGAGCACTGACACACTGACTAGTGCTTGATTTTTAGCACCTAGGAAGCCTGACTGCTCTTCTGGCTTTGCTTTAGATTTCCCAGGTAATCAGTTGTTGGATGATGCATGTGGGCAGTCCAAGGAAAAGGGATTGGGGTGACTTCTTTCATGTGAGTTCTCAAGTATGAAGTTGCACTCCTTCCTCTGCTTTGTAAACCTTGATTTATTTTCACTGTGCTGCACCTCCTAGCTCCTTATTCAGCATGCTGCATGAGGCATTTTTCTCTTGGTAGGTATAGAGTTAAGCCSTCCTCTAGCAGAGGGGCAAGAATGAGCCAAGAGCTGTCCTTTCCTCACTGTGAATTCCCAACACTAGGTTATTGCTTATGCAAGGGGAGTAGGGACAGCATCACTGCCACTTCTACTCTTTGCTGTGTTTTGCTACGAAACAAGAAGAATGAACATTTCATAGTCTTGGTCAAACAGGGAATAGGTAGGTGCCTTACAAGGAGACTGCTGTGAGTGGTAGACTATGTCATTTCAAGGTGCCTCACATTATGGAAGCTGCAGCGAGACACGGATTGACACTGTTTTCAGTGGTGAACTTTTGGCAATGGTATGATCAATCTGCAGACTTCAGGCTGTTTCTTGCTCAGATTGTAGCGTCAGTGGAATCATGAAATCTGCTGATTTCCAGGGTAGGGACCCTGAATGCTGTTTGTGCTCTGTGACGTAGTCATTGGAAAGTTAGATTAAAGATGCGTAAGTCCTTTATTGGATTTGATCCCTTGTTCCCAAAGGAAGCAGTGCATAGCCCTGCACTTTGTTTTGCTCTCTTTGCTGTATCCCACAGCTACTGATGAACATTCAGCTCATCACTTGTTAAAAGAATGTGAAAGAAAATGCCTTAAAGAAAAATGTATTGATTCACAGTACAAGAATAATGTRCTTTATAAGAAAGCACTGAAACTTTTTTTTTTCTCTTCGAGTAAGTATTACGCACAGAGGGAAGGATTCAGATCAGTGATTAGAAAAASCAATTCGTGGTAAACAAAACCAAGTTATACTAAAGCTCTTCAGAAACAAATGCACAGAGGTTTCGAACTATGAGTGGGTTGTACTGTTTCATCTCTGGATGAACAGGATGCCCAAAGACAAATGCAGAGGCCAAATCCATAGTCACCCTAAAAGGAATGGAACATGAGTGGCAGACTTGCAGTCCTTTTTCTTTAAAATACTCAAGCTCATTTTTTAAAAGAACAATGTCAGTGGGAGAAACTGGGAGCACCTTACCCAAGCCTATGAAATAGCCAGATGATTACAGTGGGAGATACAGCTTCAACTCCCTCTGATCAAAAGGGGAGAACCTGAGTTTCTCATTCTGTGCAAGCCCCCTAACTATTGGCAATGGGAAATAGCACCAACCAACATAATCTGTGACAGTTTTGCAATCAAACCTCAAACATTAAAATCTGGTTTCAAACTATCATGTGAATATGGCTTCAGTTAGCAGCTAATTTCAGAAGTGCAAAAATTTTTCTACAAACAACCTAATTGAGGTTTCAAACCAATTGTGTTTCACTAGGTTCCACAGTCCTCRGTGAAGGAGAGTTCCTAGCTAATGCCGTGCCCCCTCTTGTCCAAACCCTTAGAGAGGCTGGGTATGAAACTGGAAGCTAATCAAACTAATCTTCTGTGACATCTGAATGATAGGCATCCCTTGATAAGGAGCCTGCAAGAGATCTGTGCGCTTCAGTATTCTTTAAAATAGATTTTGAGGATTTCACTGGGACTTAAGTTACACATTGAGAGTTGCAGCTCTGCCTGCTCCTTTTAAAGAACCAGCCCTCCTCTGTCCTTCCAATTTGAATGGCCTTGACAGGACTTGTGTGGAGTGGATAAGTTATTCCACAAGGTACTTCTAAGGTCTGAAACAGTCTCTTTTTGTAACTGGCATTTTGAGGGTCATTTTTTTGCCTCTTCCTAGCTCTCAGCTAAGCRGTAGTGATGCAATTCTAGACATACTGTATAAGTATTTTTCTATAAGCAAAAGGAAGTATCATGAAACCTTGGAAGAACAGAAGATTAATTTTTTTTTTTTCCTCAGCTGTTGTGCCTTGTGTTGGATTGTTTTGAACACTGTTTTGTTCTGAGTAGATCAGTCTGAGACAATGGAGTGCCTTCATGCCAATAAAGATCAGCTGGTTTTGTCTTTTCTGCTTAAGACATATGGAGTCTGAAAGGAACTCTATGCAGGGATCAATAGTGGACCATTAAGAAGACAAAAATATGGTCTAGAAGTGGCAGCAACSGATTGGGACTTGAAAATCTCTTTTCTACTCCTGGCTCTGCCTGTGGCTGGACAATTTACTTACTGTCTCTCTGCCTTACTTTCGTCACATGTAAAATGACTATATTAGTGCTTTTGCAACAAGAATGACTATTAAGGTTATTCCTATGGCTGTGCAGTGCATGGAGAAATAGTGTGTTGTTTCATACCCAGCACTAGAGCAGCCCAAGCAGTAAAGCTTCTTGCCTGCAATTAAGCTAGATACTACATCCAGGACCAGGGGCTGMCATTTTCTGTATAGAAATTAATGACTGGCTCAGGGCAAGCTGGTATATGTCCGTGTGGCGTTGCATTGAAAGGGAAACRTTGGGCGGGATGTGCAGGATATATGTGTATACGTCTTTCTCTCTCTTCCACAACAGTGTATATGGCATTTCATTTCCAACGAAAGAGACTTCTATTTTTAGTGGATGCCACCTCAGTGGAGCTCAGGTGATTTATATTTGGCCCCATATTTTCTTCTGCCTAATCCTAATTAAATGTAAAGCAGTGGTTTGATTCTGTTTCCTCACTGAATGCTGACTGATGCTGCAGTACCTTATCTCTGATTTTATTGCTACTGGCCTTTTCTGCCAGCAAACCTTTTCCAGATAAATGTGAGGAATTTTTATTGACAGCTTATTTTAACAGATCTTATGATGAAGGATGTTTCTGTTGCAGAGGTAGAGAGCAGCTGTGAGATGGGTTTTACTGGCTATGATCCAATTTATCTAAGTTGTCATCTTGCTGTGACTCATCAAGTACTATAAAAAGTAGATGTGAAATGGGCAGGGAAAAAAAAAMCCCAAACTCACCTCAGAGTAAAAAGGCACTTTATGTCATGGTGTCGTGCATTAAAGCAGGCCAGGAAGAGTAGGCTCATGCTGCCAGTATTGCTTCTCTTTTAGGTAAAGCTGTGTGTGGTGAAGTTCCTGTCTAAAATAGCAGATGAATTACTGCGTTGAGTTCAGGTGTGGATCTTGAAAGGGATTGCAGTCATAAACCCAAAGAAAGACAGCATTCGGAGCACTTGTCCTATCTAGGTAATAATTAGTTTACATGTGTACTGTATCTTCCTGCCTAGAAAATGTGACAGTGCAAGTTTGGGCCAATTGCCCCATTTTACACAGAGCCTTAACATGAAGAGACTGACTCACCAGCGGTATCTGATGGTAGGAGTGGATAGTTTGCTTTCCTGCCCTTTGCTTTCTCCTCAGCTGCATGAMGGGAAAGGAGGAGGTTATTTAAAGCCACCTATAGAAGACTCACGGATTTGCATTTGCGATAGATGCAGGGTAGAAAAGAGAGGAAAAGAAATAGGCCATTTTGGAAACAGCCTTTGTAAATATGTATTGAAGCTGTTGTGGTCTTACAGGCCAAGAGTAAACAGTAGAAGAAAAATGGTCAGGGAGTAACAGTTTGACAGATGTATTTTGCTAATTGAGTTCAAATTAAATGATACGTTCAGCTGCACAGTCTTCTTAAGAAACAGTAAGTAGATCATAGTACATACAGTGTGTGTATAGATTTTTATACATACAGGTGCGATATACAATGTTATATAAGGTCTATATAAAATGTTATATAATATCTATATAAAAGTATTACTGTTATATTAAGCCTATTTAATTTCTTAAGGGGTTTTGTATTCTRTATGGGTGGATGCTGCCAATGTTTATGAACTGTGCGTATTACCCAATGACTCATTTCTGAGTGAGGTGAAAACCTATGATTTAACATTTCCAGAGGAACCAACGCAAGGCCTATTGGCATCATGAGAAAACATATACTTATATGGGCTTCATCTCAATCTCTAAACAATTGATTTGAGTCTGTGCTTTGTAGCTGGAGAAGGTTGCTCTAGTGAAGGAAAAAAAGCAGRTGAATGGTGTTTCAATGAACCATATTTTCAATAGAATGGATAACTTTAACAGATATTAAAAATGAGTTATTTTATTTTTTTATGCTTCAAAAACAAGAGCTCCTCTTCTTGTTGGCCTAATATTGTTTTCTTCATTTCCATTTTGCATTTGCAGCAAATATGGTAGGAATGTGGAAAGACAATAAGCTTTTGATAAATTTCTAAAATTTAAAAATACACATCATCTCAGATTCTACYGCAGTTATGTCCTAATCACTCATTTTAGGTGTTACTTCAAAGCCTATTCATTTTACTCTAATTAGTTTCAGGTGAGTTTTTAGTGACTGTGGTTATGAAAAAATATTTATCAAATATCTTAAAATTTCTCTTATTACTTTTAAAAAATGCAGTATGAGCGGCTTAAAAATGTCTTCCTTTTTTTCCTGTCATCTTCGACCCAAAAGCTATTCCCTTCCCACAGCAGTATCAGATGTCCCAATGTAAAGTGAAAACTGAAAAATTTATCAAGCTTTAAAAAAAGATGCACACAAACCCCAGTAATCAGAACAGTAATTTCTTTTGGATTACATTTTAAACTAGTATATTCTGGAGTATGTTAGCTCAATACATAGGATTTGGAAATTAACACTGGTGAGTAACATCTGTGCTGGTTTTATTGTTCCAATTTTAGTAGCCTTTGGAAAGAAACAAGAGGTTGAATTATTTCTGGTAGAAATAGGAATAAAATAATTTTTAAGTCCTAAGGTTCTCATTAATTTCTAGAGACTTCTGTTCACATCATGCTCTTGGGGTTTGTGGGGKTTTTTTTGCTACAAACTGTTAAATACTAGCAAAACATAAAGCGTAGGTCAAGTTTCAGTCATTTCTTAAATCTCTCAGTAATGCATCTTTCATGATTTTAGTCACAGTGGGTTTTTTTGTCATCATGATTGCACCATTAAACAGGACTCTCTCATAGCAATGCTCTTCTAGGGTAGTTAAGCTAAGCTAAGTCTTTTCTATAATTACTTACGATTTTATTTATTTATTACATTTGTAGAGACTGTTCACCCGGAAATGGTGCTCTGTTTAAAGGTGCTTTGCCACACTTGATCCTTTTTAGTTTGTCACATATAAGMTAAAGTGGGTAATGGTGAATGTACTTAATTTTATGAAACCATAGTAAGGGCTTCTGATTAGTTACATGCAAGAAATAACCTCCTGAGGACAGAGAGTGGTAGTAACAGCTACGGTTTTATCTGTTGCTTGAAAGGTATGAAGCTATTTCCTCTGTGGAGGCAGAAATTCCTCATAAGTTGATAGCTGGGACCCGACTTARTGTCCTTGAGAGATTTATAAACTGGGGAAAGAAGTAATTGTCCTTTTTAAATATTTGGAGAGGTGACCCTTAAATTTGTAAGGTTTGTGAAGAAGTTGCTTAAGCATTGCTATATGACTGATTAATCCCCCAATTAATAACATTTATACTGAAATGGCTTCTTATATTAGTAATGGCACCAAATGACCTTGACATATTTATGCATAAAATAACTTACTATATATAGCAATGATATTAAACAGTTTTTGCTGTTTGCAATTAAATAGCTGAAAGAGGCTTGTACCCTTATTGGCTGTTTAAGCATCAAAGATATTCTACAGCATATTTTCCTACTTTCAGCGGTTATCCTTGAATTTATGTGTTCAGACTGCTTGTAACACAGAGTAGGCTTTAATTAAAATATTCCTAGAATTCTCTGAGTTAGAGTTAAATAAAAGTTTTCCATGAGGAAAAAAAGAGGTTCCTGTTCTGTTTTTGCGGTCTTGAAAAATCATGTGTGATATATTGATTTCTGTAATCACCACTAAGAAAAAGGTTTCTTCCAAAAGCTTTCTGTACCTACTTTTCTATTGTATGGAAGCAGAATKTTTTAGGAGCCACTTTAATTAGCCTGAACACATACTTCATGGAAGAAAACTGTGCAATAAAAGTAGAAGTCCTTTAAAGTGTATTTTGAAATTTGGTAAGGGTACAGACAAGTTTTTAAAATCTAATACTGCAGAGCATTCCTTRTAAGAACAGTTTAGTCACCCTGTTTCTGTTGATGCTGATGTTTGTGACAAAACGTAAAATGTAGGTATTAGCAGCAGAGTCTGGACCTAAGCAAGTGRAAAACATTGAGAGAATAAAAAATCTTACAAAATAGCACTTAGTGGAGGGATAAGTTGACGGTAGTTTTCTTCTTTAGTACTTGGATTTCAGTGGAAAGAAAAGTGCAGATATAGTGTAGCTAAGTATTTCATAAATGGTAACACGTCAACCTGAAAGCTTTTTTTTTTAATCTCACAATATTGCTTCCACTCAGTTGACTATGAAATACTGCAATTCCTCAAAATCAGATCCAYGGTTCAGACTGACCCCTGGAAAGAGGGCTACACTGGCTATTAAATTAGGCTTCAGCTTGGGTAAGTTATCCACATGGTTACAGGTTCTGCTTCATTGCCCTCAGAGGAATCAAATCATGAGCTCAGTTTGCTCGTTGGGATAAAAGTGCTCTGCCATTTTGACTGATGAAATTATAACATTTTTTAACCCACTGAGGGGTTGTTTTAGCTTCGAGGTTTATTTTGAATGAAACTTTAAGGGAGGTGAAGGAGGGAGAAATGACCAGAGAAATGAAGCTTTCCTTCTGTTGCAGACCATCTTTTTGGGGMCTCCTGAGGTTCTGAGAAATGTCAAACTTCTTTTTCTTCAGCCATCTGAAATAAGTTGCTTATGGTCAACTTCCATTCAGGCAATATATTACGCACTGTGTTCCATCAAACGTGTTCAGAGTTACTTGCATAACTCCCAAGATTTTTTTAAATATGCTTTTATACCACAAAGTACACATTCTGCTATTAAGTAAACTTTCAGGGAGTGAGCAGATTTCTTTCAGGTAATTACAGGATTAGGAACTTGCCAGAAGTAGATTTTGTTTGTTTGCCTGGTTGTTTATTTATAGGARCCTAAGACTGTTCAGATAAGCTGCAGTTCCAGCATTGGTACATGTCAACTTTTTAATTMTTCTTCTCTTAAGTAAATTCTTTCGTAATCCCCTTTCACTGTTCTGTATTCTGCATGTATTCTTTCATGGTTGTAGAAACCTTACCATTTTTTTCCTCTGCATAGTCTGTTTTTCACCTTTCTCAGAATACCTTAAAATTTCATTGGATCTTAATGAACAGTTTGGACTGGTTTCATAAAAGTGATAAATAATGCATGGATCATTAATAAAGGGCTTTTCAGTCTTTCCCTCCCTCCCTGTCTTGGGAATATTCCATACTTTTTTTTGTAAATTAAATGATCTGCCCATCCATTCAGGGTAAGCTTAGAAGGGTATATGGACAGAATGGAAGAGGTTACTAACACCGCTGATAAAATCTACAAGAATAAATGCAAATGACAGATAATCCTTTAAAAAAACCTAAGCCCAACTAAGTATATCAGAAGGCTGCTAAAAGCAAGCAAACCTTTCCTTCCCTGTGAAGTCACAAAATACAAGATAATAGAATAAATGCACGGTATTGGTTAATACACACCCKGTTGGGAGATTTAAAAAGACATGAGTTGGGGTCCTGGGTGTCTCTGTCTGACTTCAAAAGCACAATTCGCTTCCCCTGTTTCCCATCTGAAGTTGTGCTTGCTTATTAAAGTGCTTCTAGAATTAAGTAATATTTATGAAGTATTTTCACAATACAAAACACTATTTTAGGCTCAAATATTATTGGTATTTCATATTATCTTGTGATTGTTATTGTTTTTCATACTTTCACACCTCTGAGAATACAAAAATAGAACTGCTGTCACATACTGAAATTTCAGTCTCTGTATATCTGCTGACAGCACTGCAAGAGGAGAGAAAGCATTATTTTTGGWACAGGTTGACGATGCTTCACAGGAAGAAGCATAGTTAATATTCACTTGGAATGAATTATCAGGATCTTAAGTTATTTTGTTAATATTCAAAAGCCTGCTTATTTTATATTCTAGTGTTTGACTGCGGCAAATCTGTYGCTATGCCGTTAGGTTTCTTGTGTTAACAGAGGAGGGTGCATGCACAGCACACACCTGCTCAGCAGCTGGCAGTCTCAGGAGGGTTTGCGATCACATATTCGCACAGAGCTCTTACTGTTGAGCTCCTACAACMCATGCACAAGTGGGTAGTGAAGATAGAGGGAATACAATAAAAAATGTGTTTATTGTTTTGTTAGTTTTTCTTTTTCTTCTTTTCTGAATTCTTCAGCAAGTTGACGAAGCCCCAGGTTTGGTATAAATCTTTAGCACATGGTAAGAAGATTGGAACAATCCTAAAGATTGAYGTACTGGGGTGAATATCCAAATCTGTGTGTGCCAGTTCCCCATCCTCTGTGCTGGTCTGCTTTGAATTATATTCAGGCTTCTTTTACCCAGGTTGTCAGGAGSTACTGTGGGCCAATGTAACAAGGGTTTCTTCTCCCCAAGGAACAGTTGATTTGTGAAACTGGGGAGACACGCACGCTTCTCCACATGGGTTTTGTCTGTTTTGTCTTGGMTCGCAGCTGCTGATGTTTCACAGGTTGTTTTTCCACAAAGTTTTTTGTTTTCACTTCTGTTTGGTCACTGACATGATCCTTGCTCACAGAACAAGGAGCACACAGTGTTTTTTCTGTAAATAAGCAGTTCACATCCTCCCCTCTCACCTTGGGAGGAAAATCCTGGCTCCCTGTGCATCTTCCAGGCAAGTTTCCTCTTATATACCCACTCTTGTCCCTTGTTGTTGGGCAGAGATGGACATGACTGTGGGCTGAATTTCTGTCCTCCTTGTTTCCCCAGGGACTAGTTCATAAAAGACTTCTAAAACCAGCAGAGTGACTCTGGGACCGAGGAGTCGATTCCCTGGTACATGATCGTGGTGATCAGTTTCAACCAAACTCAGTGATGTGATTTTTTCAGTGCTGTGATTTTTCTCCCAATTCAGTTTTCCATTCTTGAGCAAATGTGGGGGGGTGTTTTGTTTTGTTTCTTTTTACCCTCAAAAAGGATTTTTCAATACATAATCACGCATCATCTCCCTCCAAAGCCTTGGAGGACACTTTAGCTCCCTGTAGCGCCTGTGATTTTAGCAGCTACTGAGAGGCGTAGTGGTTAATTGGAGATGATTGGAGGCAATTTCCCTCAGTGTGACATTTTGCTTTGCYATGCACTGGTAGAAAAGACAAGGTTTGATAGGAATTTCAACAAGATGGAGATAGGAAGGTGCAAACAGGTTAAATATAACACCGTTTTTACCAAATATTGTCCACTAGTTCTAAGGACAATTGTTTTGCCATTTATATGCATAAGAATRCAGTATATATGTAGAGCGGTGGGTGGGACAACTGGGACCGCAGAGAACAGAGATCCTCTTCTGTGAAGCATCTTATTTATTTAATATGCAGATATTTTAATCTGAGGGCATCCAGAGGTTGCTTTAGCCGTGATGAAATGGGGACAAAGGAAAGGTTTCTCTGTGTTGAGAGTTTGATTTTTCCGTTGCCTTTGGCCCTTGTTCTGAAAAATATAAAATGCTTGGCATATTTTCATTTGCCATTAAGACARCATGTACCTAAGGTTAAGTATGCAATTAGGTCTCCTCTAATAAATGTGCTCTTTGTCAACACATCCTTTTACTCTCTCAAATCTAATATAAGCATCTATTTTCCTAAAATTTGCAATAACCGACCTTTAACAGTTCAATAGATCAAATGATGCTGCCTCTTCCACTGTGTTCAAARCCAGTTAAACACAATGTATTCAGGCAGCAAATGACCGGCTACGTAGCCATTTAGACYCGCAAAAGCATAACCTGTTATTAGAGATTCTGTGTTGTTCATGCTCTTTCTGCGAGATAAATGTATAAAGGAGATAACGGGCTGGATCTCCTGCCTTCAGGAGGGCTGGGAGTCATATTCCCGGCTTGGGAGAAGTACTGGAACTACACTCATTTGCACAAGCAGCAGAGCCGGCTCCGACTCTCTGTGTTACAGTTTCTCTCTGGCTCTTAAACTGTTTGTAAGGCGGCTTTTACTGTAGGTTCCAGGTCTTGCACTGAAAATTCAGCTTAATTTTAAACCTTTGTATCTCCRGTATTTTTAAATTATCTTCTATGACGGTGTCCTTCTGGATATTTTCTGTGTAATTTGGGGGGGGGTGGTGTGTGGTTTGTGACTCAGGATCTGCTTGTTTGCTCCAATTTGCAGCTGAATGGGACACCATATAATGACACCAGTATTTGCATTCAGTGTGTGCTGTGTGAAGTCCCTGACACCTGATACATGTTGTATGCAACACTTGGTGTTCCTGTGGTTTACTCCCTCCTAAAGACCAAGTATCGCTTTTTTCCCTCTCATTTAATTTGTTCTCTAGTGCCTATGCACTTTAGCCACAGTATTTGCAGCTTGTTATTTGTTAGGAGTGTTGCATTTGTCATTTAATACAGTAACGTGGTCCAAGGTACTGTATGTGAAACTCTCTGTTTGGTTACACATTCCAAAGTTAATTAGTCTTGGATCTTTTCAGTTTTTTCGTCTGAACACCTGTGGAATAGTCTTACTAAAAGTTAGCCAARTACTCTTTCCTTAAGAAATGATGAGCAAAAATAAGCTGAAAAAAATGACAATGATTCTTTTGAAATCAGTGTGAAAGTCCACCCTCTTACTGCCTGTGATTTTAAAAAAAAACGTGTGTTACTGAAACACAGCATTCTGGTTTGTGTATTTCTTTTACTGCYAGCAGAAGGAAAAAAGGAAAGAAAACCTCAAGCCCTTATAACTTCTGTTGTACAATAAATAAAAAATTGTTGATTCTAAAATGGTGTAAGCATCCCCGTATTCCCTAAGTCCGTGTTCTCTCTAGAAGCAGGCTACTTTTAAAAGAGTGGTGAAGCTCAAATTTACACATCCAACTTGTAGGTATTTCTATTTGAAGTTTTAGTTTTTAATTTGTTCATTTTAGTTTGGTCCTAGAGAAAGTAAAATGTAAATGTGCATTTCTGGGATCACTGGCAGCGATGTGAATTGGTCTTAAACAGAATATGTACGTACATATAATTTCACTGCTTTTAATGCTGATATTAAGGGTCAATATCTTGTCTAGGCACCAGGCAGAACAGTACCATGAAATAAATTGTGAAAGAGATGGAGTACACCTTAGTGTTTTGTCAAAAAAAGAMAGTCTTTGGATGAAAGCATGTAAGGTCAGTGTAGTTGATATAGCTCATGAACAGTAATTATAGATAATTAGTCCCTTGAATATTTAGCATTGAGGTAGTTAACGAAAAGGTCCTAGTGTTTTGCAATGCTGGTAGAGTCTGAAACAAACCTGGTGTATCCTAATAGACTCTGTCTCTCGGAGTGCAGTGAAAAGGTCGTGTTGTGATTGCTAATCCAAACTGCATTTCTTGCAGGCAAAGGGACCAGACTCTGACTTGGTTCTTTTGAAGAAATTAATCTTCTGAGCCGATGCCATATGACTGCAGATAGTAAAGCACTAGATCTTAAAGATAGATAAGACCATGCCATGCTCTTGCATGAGGTTATGATTCCCTAGCTGCACTCATTTCATTATAGCCTGGAGAAGGGCAAAGCAGTGTGACAGAGCATGGCATCTTTCTAAACAACTACATCAGTAGAAACCCCCTGCAGAATTTTAAGTCATTCATCATCTTCCCACCCTCAGCCCTCCTTGCTGCGCTGATAAAATACTTTGCATCCATTATTGAAACACATCTTTCTGTATTAGAATGGCCCTGCAGCCAAAGCTGTTCCCTGCTTCATTATGTGAGGGCAGAAACTATACAAACTTCTAATTTAATGTGCTTTCTGACAGTCTGGTGCTGTCAGACTGCTTTTGGTGACTAACTTTCTTTTTTCCATTGTTCTCGTGAATCAAAAATCTGCAAGTTAAAATGAGGTGACATATTTGTTTGTAGTTTGCATAAAATCGAACAGAAAGACTTAGCACAAACTTTGTTAAAAGGAAACACAAGACTTTAATAATGGATGCCCAAAACAAATCACCCAGTTTTAATTCTAACCCAATGTGAATTGTAGACTTGGTAAAAATGTTGCCTGTGCCCTGCCATGTTGTATCTGGTATACAACATCACCCTGAATATGTCTTACCTTAGCTCAGTTAGTCTTAAGATTGGGTGCTATTTAAAGTGAATACGATGCACAGGATTTATTTAGTTTTTGTGTGAATCTAAACAGAGTGGGCTAATGTGTGACCATCTGTCTAAAGGAAGAAGGAAAATTACATTAGAGTTGTCGTACGTATTTTTAAGTCTTATTGGAGTATTCTGATGGTATGAAATTACATACTAGATTAATATATAAAGGAATAAATTGAAAGGGGGAGAGTGTGAACAAGGTTCTCAAAGACTAACACATATTTTATCGTACAAAAGACTTGTTTACATAGCTGGTTTTCTTGCATCTGAAAACAGCAAAGACAAAACAAAAAGGTAAATCTCTGAATATTGCTGAATTCTTCCCTGAAATGTTATTTGCCTGTGACAATAGGGGTTATCATACACTGTTGCAGCGGTAATCTTAGAGCATGTGCAGGCATTGCAGGAATGATTTTTGGTTCCGCTTTGGCATGTTTCATACACCCTGGCTTTCAATATCTTCCTTTAGTGGGACCGGTTGAAGGCTCATAACAACCTGCCATGAACACAGTCAGTCTGGACTTCCCATAAACCTGATGCTGGCAGAGTTGCTGGTATCATGGGTCTGCTTCACTGATGTAGGGTGACTCCATCAGCCCTGTTTTCTGTTAAGTGTCAGCAAATTCTCTCTGTCACTGCTGGAAGCCCTGAGAATTAACATGGTACAAATAAATTTGTATATACCCATTTACAAATGTTTCCTTTTATATTCAGAAGGAGGGAGCAAGAGAGATTTAGGAGCATAGATGCTTTTCAAAGGAGGTCTTGAGGGGGGAAAAAAATGACTTCGCTGAAGTTTTGCAAGATAAATACCAATGCCTTTTGGGTGTTTGAGTACAGAAGGATTAAAAACAACTTGCTATTTCATTCAAAGAAAAAAGCAAATGAAAGGCAACAAGCCTACCTACCAGTAAATTCTCAATGCTTTTTCAGTAACAAATTTCCAAATCCTTTGTTGCCATGCTGTCACAAGGGTCTATCCTGCTGCCATAAGTGTGTGGGGAATTCATAAGAGCTAATTCCCGTAACATTAAGAGGAATTTTGCATGTAAATCTTTCACAAGGAGATTTCATATGTATTTGAATGAGACATTGCATTTTATCTTACCAGCAATCTATGGACTTGAATTTCCTTAGCATTCTCTGACAGACCATGACAAAACACTTAATAGTGATACAATGGCTCTCGTTCACAGCTGTTATAGTCTATTGTGCTGTATGGCATAATTGGGGAATGTTTTAATCCATTGATGCTCCACTCTGAGCAACATGGGTTATTGACATGCTACACCATGGCAGCACTTGCTACAAGCTAACAGTCAAGCATCTCCAAGTGTTCGACAAGCTGCAACTCTGTAATGCACGTAYGCTGTGGAAGATGTATTATAGCAGCTACTGATAGACAGTAGACAAAAATCTTCGCAAGAATTGTCCAGTGGGTGCTCTTACACGGCAGTAACCTCGAAGTGTCGGCCTGTAAAGCTCTATGTGTTTCGTCATGGGAGGGCTGCCAGAGAGACACACTCCCCTAAGTTTGCAGCGCTTTGCTGAAACAAACAGCATCAGGGTTTTTTGGATGCTGAAGATCCTCGAATGTGTTATGCTGTGGAAATAGGCATTTCCCGTTCGTGATGATTTTGGCTCTGTCCGATCTAAAGCCAGACATCTGTGGTTTTCTGAATTTGAAGTCATCTTCAGTGAATTTTAGTTATCTTTACATATGAAGGTATGTAAATACTCATTTAGCCTAACATGAACTGGGGGTCATCCTTGAGATCTGCCATTCGTTCAGGGAAGTGGAGAGGAATGAAGAGGAGAAAGCCACACAGAGCCCTGGCACACTGTTTTTCCCTGGCCTATGGTGCACAAAATTGTTGATAAGTTGCGGGAGAAATATTAAACAGAGACCTGGGCCTCTTATCATGTGTTGGGCATCTTAGAGGGTCTTAGCGTTGGGAGAAGGTTCCAAAAGTCTCTGGGACAGATGCAGGCAGTGGGGCTCTCAGAAGGAGTTTTCTGGGAAGATGGAATTCACACAATGGCTTAGGGGTAAATAATTTAATATATAGAAGCACTAGTTGGTGGCATCATTAACTTTCAGCATCAAGTGTCTTTGGTAAATGATTAAACAGCAAAGCAGAGAGGCAAGTGTATTTTGCTGGTATGTATTTCCAGATTTGAATAATTCAATAATCTTGACATRAAAAATAAAAATACACAGTTTGTATGTCTCTCACAGGTTTGGAAAGTCTGATGTGCAGCAGCTTTCCAAAGAAGCATGATAGAAATTGAGAAGCTTATTCAAAGCTTAGGCTGCCAACTGAATCTGCAGTAGGCAGGAATTTCACAGGGACAGCTTGTTTTGCAAAGTATCCTGCTGCTGCTTTTCCTCTGGGATGGAAATAACCAAGACTAGATTTTCTCCTCCCCAGCCCCCCCCATATTTTTGAGCTTCAGATGGAAACAGAAAATGCGAAGGAGTACAGAATTATGTATTCTCTTAGGGTAATAGGACTTATATACATAGTAAGAAAGAATGTGCACATGGTACATGTAAACAAATGCTGTTATATGTGAGCCTACAGCATCAGGGCTTTTTCTTAGCACCCAGAAATGAATTGTCACAAGCACTCAAAAGTGGCTTGTGTTCAAAGGCAACTGCATATAGTGAGATTTATGTACTTCATGCTGCACAGTACATATAGAATCACAGAATCATTTAGGTTGGAAAAGACCTTTAAGATCATCGAGTCCAACCATAGAGATATTGAATAAATAAAGCACATAAATGGAGACACATCCAGCTCCGTGGAGTTCAGTTTGGGCATTTCCCAGCTCTGAAACCCTTGCTCTGTCACACTTAGCCAACTCTCAGCGGGTGTCTTTGCTAAGAGTCCTCCTTCTCCCTGCCAGAGCTGTGCCTTTCTCCTGAAAACACAACCCTTCGCTCTTCACTGAGCACACATGAGCCYGGAGGATAGTAATAGATTCATCAGCCTGTCCTCTCCTGAAGGATCACGGCTAACCTGATTCAGCACAAATATTTGCTAAGTTAATTAGACTTCTTTAATCTCAGAGTAATTTGAAGTAAGGTTTGGGTTGATTCTTGTAAAATTTAAATGGATGTTCAAGTCCTTGCTTCTTTCTTACAGTTTCTAGTTTTGTCATTGTGAAGCCATTTGGTAAAAAAAATGACTTTCCTTCAATTATTCACTTATTTTATATGATCTTGTCACAGATTTATGTATGGACTGTGCTATATTTCTGGAATGACTAAGTAGCTTTGTCTACCTGAGCCCACGTAGGGTGAATTCCATGGAGCATCTCTATGGTAGAGAAATAGTTATTGGAAAGTGTTCATAAATCTTTCACAGTTTCTGTTTCATTTTGGTAGCATCTTCACTGAGCTGATCAATAACAGAGTCTGTCATTTCTCTTGTGCTTCCTGACCTCTTTAGGAAGATACAATGTTGTCAAAATCACAAAGGAACATACTTCATCAACTTGTATCACCCCCAGTGCAGCAGGTTAGAAATTGAGATCTCTCTCAAAATGATTTTCAGATCATCTCCTAAAGATTAGCTCCTTAAAGTTTTCTTAGAGTTTACACTTTCAAACATTTTTATATCTGTGGGACTGAAAGTGGAACATGTTTTTTTCTGTCTCCTTGGAGACCTTGAAATTGAGATGGTGTTTATTTTAACCTGTAACRTAAGCAAACTTTAAAAAAAATAAAATCTGTCCCTACTCTGCTGATGGCTCATAAGTGTACTCTAGGAATCAGTTCTGTAATAGTCTGACAAGTGGAAGATTTAGGARATTTTTTCCCTCCCATCCTTCTAGTTTTTTATTCTTATAGAAATATTATCACGTTTGTTTACTGGTGGTGAGTTGATTCACATATAAGCAGAGTTTTAGGAATAACTGAATTTATGAGAGAATGATAGTGTTACCGGAAAAGTGAACTCCATCTCTTCTACAGCTCAGTGTTTTTCTATCTGCACTGCCTATTCCCCCACCTCACCCACCTTCTGGGGGGAAAAAGCATGTCTGGGTCCAGAGTTCTGCCTTGCTCATAGCTACGTTACTTCACAGCCCACTTAAAGTGTTAGTAGTGTTGAATGGCTGACTTACATTTTTCATACATGTGGCTTAACACTGAACACTTATTTTCTCTCTTTAACCAACATCCTAAATTGCTCCAAAGTAAAAGTCAAAAGTAATTGTCCTGTAAGTGTTTCTGAGCAGACCAGAGCAAAAAAAATGATCTTTGTATGTGCTCAAGGTTTTGGATCAAGTCTTTTGTCAATCAGCTCTTCTTTAAAGGTACAGAAATATTTCAAATAAAGTATTTCATGCCTCCTTAAACGTGTGTACAATCTTACACACACACACACACACACACACAACATTCTGTCTGTTTTGAGGTGAATTCCTTGCCTGGAGGGTTAATTCATTTGAATAGTAAGTTGCTGACACTTTGTGCAAGAGGAGAGACCCCTCATCGGTCAAACACTAGTCTTTCTGGAGTTACAGTACTCCACTTTGTTTTCACATTCATGCAAAATTATGTGATTACTTCAATGTAATTGTAAAAAGACCGAATTTTGCTTCAATAGCTATTTCAAAAGGAGTTTATTAAATGGCTAAGAAGTACTTATATTTTTCCCTAGTTGGGATTTTCGTTTAAAATATCCTGTCTGCTTAATATTGCCATTACTGTTAAGATTTCACTGCTTCCTTTSCTTTGAGAAGATGACACGCCAGCCTTTTTGTAACGAGACTGGACAAAAGTTGACTTACAGCGAACTGGAGTTATTCTCTCCTAAACAATAGTCAGACTTTAATTTATCGGCAAATTTATCCATTCYCTTCCTCTGCCACTTTGGGCCTTAACGAGGACTAAAGATACCGACTTTACGGTTGGACTCGATGATCTTAAAGGTCTTTTCCAACCTTAATAATTCTATGATTCTATGACTCTTGAGCAAGAATTTATTCTCTCTTGTAATGTTCAGTTTCTGGAGTATTGCAAAGATTGAAAAGCTCTGTTAAGAGATAATGTGAGTCAATATTAGCATAATAACCATCAGTAAGATTGTCAAGGAAGACTTGGAATTTATGACTTAGTATTGAATACATTGACTTCTTTCTTAAGCAGAAACAGCGATAATATAAACAATATGCTGCATAGYCCACCATCTGAGAGATATATACACACATATTTTGTATATATTAAAAATATTTTTCTTGACAAATGATACGTACTATATGTCTCCCTTTTACCAGTATATTCATGCCAATGAATATTTGTTTTCTCACTTGAGAAAATATATCCAGAAATTTTAGACATTTTTAATCATAATCAAGAGAAAAAGATTGAAGACCATACTGGAAACATTATAGTTTTCATATTTTAGAGTTGGAAACGCTTGATGTGGGCAGTTTTCAAAGTGCTGAGAGGAATGTCATAGCCTATCATTTGATAGAATTTGTTGATGATCTGTCTCTCCCAGTTCTCTTTYGAAAAACCACCTCCTCATGCTGTACAAGTAGAAATATACATAGTGGCCTGTATCAGTGGAAAAGTGGTTGATTTCAGTCCATACTTACTGATTATTTAACCTGTATAAAAATAACCAGAATGCATCTCTGTCTTGTTCTACAGTATTCTCAGCTTGCGACATGAATTAATGTTTTATTTGGATAATCACAGAGCTGTGAATTAACTTCCATTGAAACTTTTGGCAGATCAGCTCACCAGCAATAGTGTGAATGCAGTCACTTTACCTTCCTCTCTTTCTGGCAATCCGTGCATGACACTGCATGATACYATCTGAGGAACTTGCTTTTTAAAAATCTATTATATTTGCAAGATCCTTGGCAAAGTATTATTGGACACTAAAAATTCACTTTTGGAATAAACATCAAAATTCTTTTTATGATGTTACCATATTACCTAAAATAACTTACTATATGTTAGAAATAAAGTGAAAGTAATTTTGATCCATAAAAATTAATKATTAATTGTGATTTTTATTCTTTCAAAACCAATTATGCAGATTGAAAAGCTAGGTTTGAATCAACTGTTAGATGTGTCCCCTGTAAAATATGGGCAAATCCGCTGAAACTACCAAACTTACACCAATTAAGTATAAATTATATAAATATTCATGCTGCTTTTAACAATCATTTGCTGTTTATAAAGGAAAGTAGTATTTTCAGGGAAGATTGCTATATGTAGTGTGTGTGTTAATCATCACTGTACCTTTTGTTATTAACAGGATTAGTAATGTGGTAATATGAAAACTGAGTTCTTAATTTCGCTTTCCTCTAAATTTTTGTAAGTTCTTACTTGACAGTGGGTCTTGATTTGAAAGGACACATGAGTAAAAGTAATCTACAGACTTTAGTAACTTATTACTGTCTTCAGAGTCAAGTTGATCTTCAAGCTGCAGCTTGTCATTTAGAGGTACCTTCTAATATGAGTATGGAATTCGTCTAGCATAAACTGGCATTAATATCTCAGTGTTTTCCTGCAAAATACAATGTCACGGTTTACCTAAGCATGTCTAGTGTCTGTTGTAAATAGCTAAGATTGTGATGAGGAGCTGGGAATGAAGGAGTGAAGTTGAGCCTGCGAAGAAGGTGAGAGTAGGGGAACGTGGTTTAGTTTTTGTCTTTTTCTCACCATCCCAATCTATTTTAATTGGCAATACATTAAATTACTTTTCCCCACRTTTTGTCTGGTTTGGCCATGATGGTAAATTGGTAAATGATCTTCCTGTCCTTATCTCAACGCACGAGTTTTTTCATCTTATTTTCTCTCCCTGCCCTGTTGAGAAGGGGGATTGAGAGAGTGGCTGGGTGGGCATCTGGCAGCTAGCCAAGGTCGACCCACCACATACAAAGAAAATGAAGATCTAACATCAAATTTGAGACAGATTTAACTCCATACTAAGCCCAGCAAACAGACCTTTCTACAGAGGCAACAACATTTGATCTCAAAACAGTTGTTCCACTGGTATATTCGCTGAAGTTCCTCACAGGAGATGCAGGAACAGGAATCAGTATTCAGACTACCCGAGCTTGTCTTTTTCAGTTCTTCACGTTCTGTCACTAAATGGACAAGAATAAATTGTCTTTCAAATTGCGAAGTCCATTTACACCATAAGCTACATTAAGATAATACTTTTGATAATTACATTAATTGAGCAGTTTACCAAAATGAATATGTGTCCCCTTAATTCATCCACTCTTTCTCGTGACTGTAACTAGTAACAAATTAACTTTTTCCTTGCCCATCAAAACATTTTTCATTGTCGGCAGCATTACACGTATGTGATATTTTTCCTATACAGTAGCTAGTATTGTTCCATTTTTTCTAGTTGTTGTATCAATTTGAGCTGAAATGGAAGATACAGGAAATACTAAGTTTTATCTCCAAGCAGTTATGAGTTTTGAGAGATTGTTCACCTGTAAATGCATGTGGCATGGGAATACTGAACCTAACTCTCCATGTGTATAAGCATTTTCTGGTTTTGTAAGTTTGACCAAATAAAGCTACCATCTTCAATACTAATCAGCATGGTCAAGCAATTAAAATTTAGCAGTGAGAAATGCTGGTTTAGAACAATAATTAAACTGAAGTTTTCTGTCTCAAGTGGTAGCAGTTTATGGACTTATGCTGCTCTTGAAACAGGTTGGTTGATATTAGCTTTTGGATTTATGAAATGCTGAGACACAGACTTGCTTGTTTTTCTCATGTTCAGGAGAGTAAATGGCCTGCTTGCAACTTGCCTTTTAAAATCCCAAGTTCTGGACACTGTCTTTCTTTTTTTTTTTTTTTAAATTGTCTTTTTCAGTCATCCTGAAACTTTTTTTCCTGTCTGTGTGGGTTTACAGGATTGACCTCTGCCTGTAGATTTTCCCCTGAACTGTTTGTGATCCTGGTATGCCTATGGACTGGATTCCTAAAGTGAAAATGAATTCAATCCTTCATGCTTTATAAAAGCAGCTGAGTTGTGTACAGTCCACTTACTAGTTTCATGTATTTTGTTAGCCACAGGAGATTTCTGGTACAAATAGTCTAGCTAGCAACATTTGTCTTCCCCTGAACTTGATGTCTCTTATTATGTTTTAGTTTCCAGTTGGTGTGTTTTAGACAGGGTAAAGATAGTCTTCGTTATTATTCCATCTGCATGCCTAGGTCTATGTAAATAAACAGTAACAATACTAATAGTGTGGAATCCGTAAGAAGTTCATGATCTTTCTGGATCAGCTAGCAAATAATGCCTGCTTACAACTATCACGAGCAGGCTTAAGTGCATACAAAAGCAAACTATATCTTGGGTCCCTGAGACCTTTTTCTCCTTTCTGAAGCTGATTAAATAATGTAAATGCATGCATACATACATAATAAGCATCTGCGTGGTCAGACTGCCAGAAACAAACACATTTATCACCATTGCTAGGGACTTGTTGTGTCATGCAAATGTGTTGTCTAAGTCGGAAACAGTGGCAGCCCTGTGGCAGATTTAACAAGATTAGATGACCTCCAAAAAAAGCTTTGCAAAGCATTACAGATAATGCTATGCAAATTGACAAGCAGCACAGACAAAAAGCTTAATAATTACTCGTTCTTCCTTTTAAAACATTTTTCTCTTTTAGAGGTCAATCCAGGTTAATTTATAGAGTCCAAAAGTGTCTGTTACACACGCTGTGGTCGTTTTTCAGAAAATGAAGGAAAAAACCCAAACAGTTTAAATTAGGAAAAGTGATCAGTGCAGATTATGTTAACAGGTCTTTTCTAAGCCTCAGAGGTCAGGGAATTTCAGTTTACAACTGGACAAGCTCCAACAGAACCAGCACTCAGAATTAATGTGACCCTGCTGGGTTAGAAAATTATTTAAAAAGACCAAAAAATCCCCAACAAACAATTGAAAAGTAATTGCTCCAGCAGTGATACACTCCTGCATTGAAGGATTTCTTCTGGATAAACTCAGTGACATCTAATTTATGGGTCATAGTTCCCATAGCCCTGGCTCATGAATGCTTTCTGACAGCACAACTTTTCTCATCAGAGCACTTCATCCTATCGAGGCATTTGCAGAACTGTGCCCATTGGGTTGAAYTTGCATCAAATATTAAAACTTTACTGAAAAATCTAACTCTTTTCTTTGGTCCTACAGACAACAAAGTGATTAATTTTGGGTGTTTTTAGTAGTCCTGCCAGCTTCAAATAATTAGTTATATGCAAGTGTCAACATTTTTTAGGGAACTACATTTAATCATCCACCATAATCTTAAGAGGATCCATACTACAGCAACTACATCTTGTGTAGATGGACTTGAGCTTGTTTGGTAACTGGTTATACTTCATGAGATCAGCATGAATTGTAAATCCACTGCAGAATATGGAAAACTGAAGGTTTTTTTTAAAAAAAAGGACACAGGCATGGTTGCATTGTGCAGTGGAGGACAGAGCGGGGAGCAGGGCGCTGTTGAATTTTCAATTTGGATAGGGATTTCGCTTTCAAATCCCATCTTCCAATCATCCTCACCCACCTCCTAGAATAAACTTGGAGCACCCTGACTAGATTTCTTTCAAGTGAGTTTCAGTTGGCAGATCTAGCCTGTTGACTGCAGGGCATGCAGTCCACAGGCCCAGCACAACTTCAGGTTAGCCCCTGCCCGAAACCTGGGAAGTGTGGACACTGTCAACTGTGTCACTCCTCACTCTGGCACTTGCTGGGCCTTGCTGCTAGCTAATGTGGGCTGTTCTCTGASATACCTCAGCAGCTGGAAATTGTGCTCTGGAAGAGGTGCCTGTGTGGCTAAGCTGCCCTTCTTAGTAAGGGCTTATCAGCATTATTGCATTGTCCACCTGTAAGGCTTTCCAGGGTCAGTCATATGTAGTACTGACCACACTGTGAGCATGTCAGATCATGGCTTTCTAGACCATGACTAACCATGTAGGGCAGGTGAACACGTAAATTTCTAAATGTCTAAGGCAGAAGATTTCTCACCAGCCTGAAAGACAGTCAATAGCCAGCTCAGATTTAAATTTAGTAGTGGTTCGAAACAAAATTCTCCTGTTACATTTTGAGAACTTCTCTTGAAGTCTCTTTTGAAAGTGAAACACTGATGACTCGGTCATTGGGGGGGCAGATTTGAGAAATGCCTACATGAAAGTGGAATGAGCAATAGAGATGTTGATAAATAGTTTATGTAAGACTCTCAATGCAGATGTGTTGAAGGCAAAAGTACTTGTAATATCATGTTCGATGAATGACTGGTTCAAATTATTAAACTCTGTTAACCTTCATGTAATGTTTGACACAGCTCTGAAATCTATTTTGCAGCATTTTCATTAAAGATTAACAGCCCAGGGTCAGAACTACTTACCCAACTTCACCATAGTAATAAAAGGTGAAAAAAAAAACCAACCAACAAAAAGTCATGGTCCTTCTGGGAAAGTGAAAAATTTGGTCGAAGGTTCTCTAAAGAAGTAGTGTGAGTTGACAGCATCAGTATGGATCTGACTCTGGGTTCTGACTGTAGGGCAAAAAGAGGACCTAATATTATACAAGAGTGAGCTCTCATGGGCTTTTTCAGGTTAATGCAGCTTGGTAAATAACTTTTTTTTACTCAAATCAAAGCTCAGTTCCCAGACTGCTGTTATTTTCCTGTTATTAATCACAGCCAAACTTTGGAGTCACTACCAAACCATGACGAATGAGTAAAGGGTCAATGGAAGGTAGCAGAGCCCTAGCTGATGCTGGGATCGCGTTGCTCTAGGCAGACATTGCACAAACACATTTCAGGAACATGGAGCTCAAGCAGAGAATGGGAGAAGACATAGGAGCAAGGGGAAGTGTGGTGTTTCATGTCATACAAAAATCCGGTGTTAAGATAGAGCCTCCTCATCTTTTCACTCAAAGGCTACAACCCTAGCCTCTTTGCCTTTTTGCTTACTTGCTGTTGGGTTTTATTTGTATGCTTTGGTTGTTTATTAATGCAAGATCTGAATGGTAAAGGAGGGTAAAGATCTGTCTGTAAACCACTACAGCGGTTTCGGTGTTGCGCCGTTCAGTATGGTCCAATATCATCCATTTTATCATTTGGAAATCTAGGGATAAGGAACGGTCTACAAATCAGCGCAGAAGTTTCCGTGTTAGTCTGTTCAGTGTGTTTCAGTATTAATTCATAGTAACAGTTGGAAATCTAATCATTTAGTTAGACGGGTCTCTTCAGTATAATACCTTGGAATTCTGCCAACTAAATCCATGTAATTAATTGACCAGGTGGCCTCAGCCCTGTCTTCAGTTTTGCCTTTTTCTCTTCCTGTTGGCTCACCATGGATGTTTGGAGAATTTTTGCTTCAGTCAAACTGATTATCTTGGTAGGGTAAAAATTAATCTTGGACAACAAAGAAAAACATTTCTGCTTGCAGGAGCATTATAAATGCTGAGAAATTATTTTTCAAGGCAAATGATGGATTATGGAACAATAGAAGAAAAACTTGGAAAATTAGAACAATCACAAAACCATCAGGCTAAGATAACCAAGAAAGCCTTTAAAAGTAGTATTCTTTTTTCTATTCAAGGTGATATATTGCTGTGTTTGTTTGTTGCCTGGTTAATTATGGATTATGATTTTAATTTTCCTGTGTTGCATTGTTCTTGTATTATAGAAGAATGCATCTTGTAAGTGGGTTCTAGGCCACCACCTCCAAAATGAGTATATTGTTGCTTGTGTGAAAGTAAGAATTAACAAATAGCATGTTAGAAAATATAGGCTGACTGATGCTAGAATCAATTTAAAAAAAAAAAGCCAACCCTCCTCTACATACAACACTGCATGAGTGGCTACATGCATTGTGTTTTTATTTACTGAGTTATAAAGCATCAGCTATTGGCCACTGCCAGAGGCAACCTGTTGCATTACTTCATTCAACAGACGATCTTTTGTTACAAATCCTGTTTCTTTGAGATCAACAGAATGGCAGGACTGCCTTCTGTTTCTGAGTTTTTCATGTTCTGTAACAGAATGACTCATTTATAAATGTGCGTTTTATTCATGTTAAGGAAACTGATAATTTAAATATTGGTCTTTTCCTCACCTGTGCAAATATAAGAAGAAAACACCATCTGATAGAATTGATTTAGGGCTAAAATTCAAATAAACTTCTGATGTTTGAAACTTCAGTGGTCTCAGAAAAGAAAATACTTTTCAGTTCATAAACCCTAGCAAGCTTTGCAACTGTTTACTTCTCCCCATCCCCTTTTATTCCCTTGATTAGATATCAATTTATAGGAATTTCAACAAAAAGACTACCTGAGGGACATAAGTCTGTAAAATCCATTTGAACACTAGAGTTCAAATACCCTCTCTACTGAGCAAACAAAAAGAGGAGTAATGAATATTAAACCAGTCTGTCCTCATTACAGCATAACACCTGAGAGTGCGTAGCTATAATCCACAAGACATTGGCTTTGTAGATCTGTGGCTTTTTCTAATATGAAAGGGTCAGGTCCTCCAGCACATGTGAATTATCATTACTATGTCTTGACTCTTCTAGATTTATCTTCATGTAAGCTAAAAACTATGATTTTTCTTTCACATATAATAGCCATCATTTCAAACAAAAGATCCTCCTTTAGTCTTAGTTTTGAAATACTGTTGTCACACAATCCAGGTCCAGGTATTAACTATAGTCTCCCAGTAGTTGTAGTTTATAATAAGATATTCTCCAGAACGGAATTAACCCAAATGATCTCAACTATCTGTTATTTGGCCCCATTGCATGTTCAGAATACTGTAAATAATAGCCAAGAACTTACTTAACTTGCACACAGTACATTCTGTACACAAAATGTAGTTACTTCTTTGCACAACAAATATTTATCTTGTGCATCTTCTTGACAAATTATGTAGATACTTAAAGTTTTAAAAAAATCCAAAGAAATTAGACAAATTCAAGGATGAAACAATTCCTGGAGGACCATTAACGAAGGGACATGAACTCTGGTTTTAGCCAAAGTATTTGAAGGTTGGGCAAATATGCTAGCAGGGTGTTTACTTTCTAATTATCCTGTGTCCTGGGCTTTGTCTGGATCTCATTTCCAAATGATAATGTTAGAATAAGTTTTCAAGTCAGGCAAGGGGCACCCCAGTTTATACCAAAAAAATCCATTTAGAAAATCTGTGTCAGTATGATATCATGCATTGTCTAAAATAGCAGACACTTGGATATGATTCCTGATTGCCTTATATGCTCATGAAATAATAAGATGCCATTTGTACTTTGAAGGAAAAAATATTTCTGATTCAGTTGATAAATTTAATGTAAATATTGATAAGTAACTCCTGTGATACTTTCATTTTTTTAAATAAAACCCCCAAAGATTCTGCAGTTCATTCTCTGCCTTCACAAGTAACACTGGCATTTCAAATGTTTTAAAAAGTATATTTTATATATCGTGTCAGACATCAAACTGTTGCTTGTTATTGCTTTTAGGAATGTAGAGTTCAGCAGTGAAAGGTGAACAAAGCTCTTGAGCAAAGCGCCGGCATTTCTAAAGAATATTGCTGATAAATTAATTAAAAGCAGTATAAAGACATGAAGCATCAACATTAATGTTTGATAGCACAGCATAAATCTTCGTAGCTACATTTGATTCATTGTAACTGGGAAGCAGGTCATTACAGGATATAGCTTTTCTGGCATTGGTGTGTTTTTTTTTCCCCCTTGTGAATCCTGAGTAGTATCACATAAAATTGCACAATAAATTCTTCCTACATATTTACAGACTGTAAAGTTTGTCATGATTGACACACATTGAAGTGCATGCTGGCAATTATTTGTCAGAGTTGCTTTGAAAAGCAAGCCCTGCCTGATAATATTATCCAAGTCCTGAAGACCATGTAAGAAAACATTTATCTCAGACCCAAAGTTTGTTATATTTTGTAAGTCAGTGGTGTACAATTACGGAGGGAAAAATAAAACCGGAAAAAAGCCAGAATTCCCCAGGCTTTTGTAGTTGGATGCACAAAGTGTTCTATAGTGAAGTTGAGGGCAGGTGTACATTTCAGTTGCTAGCATATGGCCAGCTAGACCCTTTGACTTTATTGTGCCCGTTAAATAATCATGTTCCTGAGTTAATTTCAAACAGATGTGTTTATAGCATAAAGTGTACATGACTTGGAAAATATGTCCATAAAAGTCTGAAATGCCTGTTTCCAAGACTGCAATGAAATGGTTTGTATTAGTAACTGTTGAAAGCAGGTTGTCCTCGACATAAATTCATTTAAATGTTTTGGAGGGTTTGCTGTCAGAAGATAATTTTGCATTTTTACTGGCTTCATTAAACATCATCTTCAACTGGGAATCATAAATATTTTTCGGATTGATATTCSTACTCTCTTTGCAACATAGACTCTCTCTATTTGGTGTTAAGTCTTTACAATTTTGAGTAAGAAACTTGCCTTAACACTGATAAATATTTTTTAGGAAATATTTCTAGTTTGGAAGCTGATTAGACTGGTTAATAGAGGTATTACTATTCTGACACATTAAATCGTGATAGATACTTGGACTCTGTTCTTTTGATTGTCATCTGTTTTTTATTCCTGTGGCAGTTTAAGTCCTCATTTTTCTGTTTCCTCGCATCTTCAGCAGTTGTTTGCCTGTGCAAAACCTAGTCACTCAATTAGATGTTTGCACTCATCTGCTATATGTCTCCATGCACAGAGGGGAAAGAAGTGGCGTGAGATCCACATGTTTCCAGCCTACTAGTGCTCTAGAAAGATCTAAAACCACAAGAAATTTTAAAGAGGTTTCGAACATACAGGTCATATTAGGGTCCTAGCTGGGCAATTCTGGACATCCAGCTCACTTCATTGTTTAAAAGGTACCCTTTGCGGTGATCGTTGCCACACTCTTCACCTTTTTGCACTCTTTTTCTTCGTTTTCTCTTCCTTCTCTTTCCTTCCTTGCTGCCATGTCATTTTTATATAGCTACTTTTTTCTAGTTGGAGTGGAGCTGTACAGATAAGGCAGTATTTTGCGGCTGCGTTTCATCTTTTGACAAGTCCATCACTTACACAACGACTGGAGCTTGCATTTTGTATCAAACTCTCTTCTGTGTCCAAGCGTCACGTGCTGCTGGGGAATGCAAGCAAACAGGTAGGCAGCTAATGATCACATCAGGTGCTGTATCTTGTCCTTGTCTCCCCCGCAGCAAAGAATGCCTTTTGTTGCACCAGAACTTAAACTGGCAGCACACCAACAAAATCTCCAGCAAGCSTTTTCGCTGTGCGGTAATCTTCAACCAGCTGGGACTGGAGAGCTTGAGGAATTGAGTTAATCCCAGGCAGAGATTTCTAAAGAATATGATTTATACTGACTTATTACAATGCGATTTCTAGTGGAGGTACATTTTAAAATACCCATGTGATAGCTCTGGGGTCTGGCCATGTGTCTCACTGTGTAAGTAAAAAACTTCAATCCTCCTTCTCAGAGTTAGGTGATAAATCTTTCTGTTCGCTGATAAAAATTCGAATCTCTATTTTAGTGAGAAACCAAGCACTTTGAATCTAATTCATGGCTTCCTCCCTGAGTACTCCATGAGCTTATTTTAAATAAACCAGCCATAATTGTTAATAATAAGAGCTGGAAAAAAGAGTTTCTCACATAAGCTGGAACTTGTGATTTATTCTGGCAGTCACTTGCTGAATTCAAGTGCAGACAAGATGGGGGAATGCCTCTGGTCCCTCATCTGTTCTGCTCACCTGACATTGACAGTCCATATATCCTTGTGTGGGTCAGACCAAACTATTATGTTAGTAATAGAGCATATAAATGTAATATAAAAATGTAATATAAAACAGAAAAGCCCAGAAATTTCTTTTGCGTGGCCACTGAAGCTGTGTCCCAGGTGTAACATGGACAGTGTATTAAAACCTGCTCACAACTGAGATGAGCAGAGATGACACGCAGCCTGGTTGTTCTCTAGGGAGACAGAGGTGAAAAATCCTAGCTTATTTTCTGTGCTCTTCTAAAATGAAATCTTAGGTACCCTTAACATCTGTGGCTAAAAAAGCATTTGTGGCTCGTTGTGGGTATTGAAAACAATAGATGCCGTATAGGCAACAATATGTAGTGGCATAAACTGAAAGTTGAAATTGTTTTTGAGAGAAAATTCAGCAGCTTTTGCTGCCACTACTGAAAGATAAATGGCAACTGAAAATAATTTTGTCTTKCTTTTGATGGCTTAGTAATAACAAGGTTTTTAATGCTTTAATAATACGAAGGCGGCCATACTATATCAGTATTTCATCTTGTTTAGCCAGTGCTTAGTTAGTGGGGATGAAGAAAAGAGTGCTGCAAGAATTCATAAGGCAAATACTGCTCTTCCTGTAACTGCAGTAAATCTAGTCCCCATAATGTCTGATTTGTTTGTCTACAGAAGATACCATATTTCAGGATGAAAAAGATGATAAAAGTGCTTTGTCCTTTTGGGCAATTAACAGTTTCCGTGACTGGTTGTACCCTGATTTGACTATCTAAATGCCTCTGTTCTGGTAAGTGAATTTGGTACTTTTGAAAACAGTTTTTTAGTGTTGGATTGCCAGGCAGTATTTTTCATTGGAAGAAGAGTGAAAGCAAGGATTTTTCTGTTAGTAAAAGCTGGGATTCTTGGCTTTTTCCCTTTCAACTTCTAGTTGACAACTGGCACAGTCTAGGCATGCAATGCTGTATTTCTCAGGAATTTTCCATATCATAGGCAGAGGTGTTAGGAGAGAAATATTTATCTCAGTGATGATTTTCACTGATCATGACTAGCTCGATAGCCTCATTTCCAGGTTTGGGTTTTTTTTAGGCTGGTTGCAACTAATTACTCATGATTCAATACATATACAAATATGTGTAACAATGAATGCAGCTGGGAGGCTTGCAAAAAAAAAATCACACTAGTTATCACTAATTTTGGACAGTAGAGGGAAGAGCTAACATTACATGACTGTCCATGTTAATTCATTTCTTCATTTTCAGAAGTCTGTATCTATTGAAAGATAGTTTTACAAGATGGAATAATGACTGGATAGCCATAACTCGCTTAATGAAGTTTTTCTTTTGTCACTATCTCATTTACTCCATTTACTTATTTACCTTCTGGGAGAAATTTCCTTCATATCACACAGGTTATAATACCAGCTGGGATATATAGATCAAATATTTAGTCTAATCCCAACCGGAATCTTATAATAGATGGCCATACCCAATATTGGCCAGCAGCATTCAGACATTTAAGTATATTGCAAGCAGTTTCTTTGTACAACTTGTAGTACTACTGAGCAACAGAAACTCCTAAATCTAATGCAGGTTTCAYCTAAAGTAACAGCTTTGGCTTGATACACCTTTACCCATCTGTTCAGAATAATTTTAGAAGGGTAGAGGTTTGGAGGGATTAGTCTTCTAAGATATTTTTACATTCCTGTAGTTTTCTCTTATTTCTTCTGCATCTTTCTGTTGCACTTCTCTTCATCTCCAGGAAAAGGCTGAGCTCAAAACCTGACTCAAACATTTCAACAGGGCTTTAAAGGGGGTTTCAATAAATCCTAACCATCTCATGGCAAATTTTAGTATTTCTGTGCATAGTCGTAATATTCAAAATGGCTCTGAGAAGGGGGAAGTATCATTACTTTGCCAAGAGCTCTTGCCAGGAACTGATGTTTTCTCTGTAGATTCGTACACTATATRTCTAGTGGGGAAGAAGAATCATGGTAGCATAATAAAGCTGCAGAAATTAGCATCAGGAAGATTTAAAATCTGGGCCCAAGGAGACCTGAAAGTTGAGAAGAAAAAATAACCAGGCCTTATTTTCAGGTTCTGAAAGGATAAAGCTTGTCGTACTTTACAAGCAAGATTGCATTGTGTTTGTGCATCTGAATATAGCTTCTGTTACAAAGAAAATTTGTGATGATTAGACTGTTGTGGGCTGGATTCATTAAAAGGATTAGCTTGTGTTTGGGCATATGTGTTTATGTAGCTATAAGTGTGATATATGTATATAAATCTATTCCCACACAGAAGACTTCGTTAGCTTTAACTTCAGATTGCTAGGCAACATATCCCACCAACACAACCTGGGGGAGGGCGGGGCGGGGCCAGGGGGAGGGAAGCTGTTCTTCCCTATGTTCCTCACTCTACGTTGTATTCGTTAATTCTGTCTTTTAATTACTAATTACTCTTTCCATGCCTTATGCAGAAACTTTGAATCTCTTCTCATTCCAGATGATAACGAAGCAGTTCAGACTTTGACCCAGTTTCCTGAATATATGGTCATGATTTTTTCTGATGATGGCTGAAGCTGTTAACAATGACATGATATGGGCTTCCACATGTTGTTTTTCATAGTTTGTAGACTTACAGACTTTGTAACTTGTATACTTTTATGTGAGACAGGACTGCAGATGGAATTTGTGAAAGAAAGCACTTCAGTGTATCATGTTGGTCGTCTTGTGTTCTCAATTCGTCTGTATTTACCTCAAATTCCACCCTGCTTTTAATATGGTCTGGGGGTATGTAATTATTATTTGCAATAATGGTGACATATGGATGGTTTATTTAACATCAGTCAATGAACTGTGGGACAGCTGAGCTTGGTGGGTAGTGCCAGTGCTTTACCAGGATAATTGCTGTGGGCAGCTCTTAATGTGGTGATGCCTCAGGAGTCCTTCAGTCCAAATGTGACTTCCCTTTAAGGGTTTTCCCTTCCTATTCTTCCATTTCTACTTTGCTTTGCAGAACATATCCTCTTAACCTGTGCTTTTCATTCTCAGAAGCTTATCTTTGCCAGAAGAACGTGGCCGTAGCCATCTATTGAAGGATTGCTCCCTGGTGGCTTATCTAATAAAATGTTTTTTCTGGAAATGTCACATATAAATAAAGGCCAAAGATCACTCAGCATCTTTGCCAGAGCCCCTCCATCATGCTACGCTTACTGTCACAAGACATTTAGTTTCATAAGAGAGCAGCTGTGCCAAGTGTTGCTAACAAAAAATGAGTACTAGTCAAAACTACTTTGGCTTTGACTGCAAAACCTGCAATTCGGGCCAGAGTCATAAAAAGGTTGCARATATTCATTAGAAGTCAGCAGCCACTATTGCTCCCATGCTGTCTGTGGAATGGGTGGGCTTTCCCTCAGGTTACCAGTTCTCTACTTCATGTTATTCTCCTTGCGTTTGCCAGGGGTCCTGCGTGGTGGTTTCCTCTCCTATTGGAAATCAGCATAAGAACTTCTGCTGCGGCCACAGACTCCTTTCCTAAAACAGGCGAAGGATGGGAGGCTGCTACATCTAGGACACGGGGTTTTCTCTAATGAATGGAACAATTTATTTTAAAGTTATTGGGGTTTATGGAATTACAGAACACGGCAATGTTGACATCTTGATTTATCTTTTTATTTAAACCATTATGAGGGAATTATATTGATCGAATCTAGTCAGTTTGCTTATATATTCTGTGACACATGGAAGTACATGTTATCTGGGCTGGGGTAGGTAGGTGTGTCACTTTTGGGTCCTTTTTCTTACCCTCCTGTTTATACGCATACTACATGTCAAGATGGCAGATGAATAATGTGTTCTTTAGTCTAACCGTATATTTGCCCTACCTAATTTTTCTTGCTCTTTCCAGGTCTCAAATTCCTTTCTCCCCTTGATTAGTAACCATGGTGCTTGTAATGTGTAGCAATTATAGATTGGAACATACCAGCATAGAGTAATTTATGCAAAAGTAATTACTTAAATGACTCTTCATTATATTGCAATCAAATCCTAGATGCTCTAGTATAGATGTTACATATCCAATCTCAGCATGCTACTTAAAGTCTTTGAGTCCAATTCTGAGATGATGTAAATCAGTGCAGCTCAGCTACACAGCTCCAGTCCTTTGAGAAGGGCTGCACAGGCTAGTGCAAACTGATTTATAGCTGTAAAAGAAAAGAAATTGAACTTAAAAACTAACACAGAAAGCTAGATCTGAGTGAGGCTAAAGTATTCTGAGAACAGTAGTCTCAAGAGTCTAACAATGACAGCAATTGTATTTTTTCTTCTCTGAAAGTCATTCGAGATAATTTTCTGCATTGCTACTTTAGCCACTGAGTTAGCCACAGAGTGGTGAGTGATGCTTATGTCAATTTAAACTGTAGCTGKTTTTTTTTGTTTGGTGGGGGTGGGGAGGAGGGRGGAGGGGTTGCTGGCTGGCTGAAGCAGTGTGGTAGTCCCGGTTTATCTTTTGATCCTGTTTAAGCTTTATTATAGCAAAGTTGCCTTTAACTGTTCTGTCAAAGTTTTAGGCGAATCTGACAGTGGCTCATTTGGAGGACTGCATTGMGAGATGTATAACTGAGGCTTCAAAATGTCCTAATGAAATTAGCATGTCTGCTTCATGTTGCAGGGTAGTGATGAGTGTTTTTAGAGATAGTTGCTTCAACTCGAAGTATTATAATTGATTGCACTCTGAGTAACGTGGAAACTCAACCTCATTTCCTCTGTAATTCTGAGTGAAATCTAAAAACGCCCAAATCCTCTGATGTTGCACAGAAAGGTTATTATCCACCATGAAGTCTTTGTGCAAACACTATTTCTGCATTTTAGACTACATAGCTACGTTTGCTGTGGTTTGAATGAGTGCAAGGAAAACCCTTTTTGCTGATTCCAGTTTTCATTATTTTCAGAGATTTGCATAGAGTGCATTTAGTTCAATCAAGTCTTATGGAAAGTAATTCCAGGAAAGTCTAAAAATCTCTCAGCTATGGTACTTAACGTGGTCAGCAGGAAATGCCAGTGAGAATCCATCCATCTTTCTGGTTCAACTGCTTTGTCATTAGATAAACAGCATGGCATCTGTGTTTCACAAAAGTATTTCTTCCAGCAAGAAACTGTTTCCCACTTTGTATGAAACAGTTCAGTGCTAAATGTCTTCATTTCTTTGCAATTCCACCTCCTGCCCTCCTTTCTATTTATTATGAGACAATGGCAAACTGATCTCAATTTGTGTGTGAAGAGGTGATGCCACATGTCAGACATTTTAATGTATACCCTTGGCTAAGTTTGTTTATATTAAAACTGTTGCTACTTTGATTTCATGATTTTATTAGTTGGCTAGTCTGTGGGAGRTTACTGAAGCTTTATTTACACGTGAACATGCACGTGAACTTCACTTCTGAGCTATAACTGCATCTTACTGTATGTCTAAATAATAAAATTAAACCAGGTGCTGACTGAAACATACTGTTCATACTAGTTTACTTTCAAAGACTACCAAAACAGAGGTAAAAGTGAGAGGTTTGAAGAGATACTTGGCTTATTTCTATTACCCCTCTACTTTCAGGACATTTTATATGTCAAATATTTTGTTTACATACAGAACAGCAGTGTACAGTTTCCCATTATTGAGTCTTTGAGGAATTTTTTTTATAATATCAAAGGATTGGTTTGGTCAATAAGCTTTTGTTCTATGAAAACACTTTAATTGCTAGAAAATGACCTAGTGACCTCCTGTTCATCACAGCAAGGACTTGTAGTCAGAACATGTTGTTGTTCTCTGAAAGACATYGTATAAAAATGGCATCGTACAGTGGCATGCCTCCTGAACAAAACTTTGGCAACAAGTTTAATGCTGACTGGAGAGGCAGTACAGCTGCACTAGCGTAGTGCTACAGTTGGGATAATAMCCCCAGACTTACATATTTCATTGCAAAAACAAAGCTTTATATGAAGAAAAGACATTTGCTATTATTTTGCTATTATAAGTAGTTTTCAACTATCTAGTCTGCAGAGATTTATGGAGGCTTTACTTAAATTTGGATGCAGAGATTTGAAAGGTAGGTTACTGAGAACTGATGAATGTAATGACTAGCTTGAATTGTAAAAACCACAGATTTTAATTCCTCAAGAAGAAAGGAAAGGATGTGCATCACGTCCGTGACATTTGAAAAGTGTTTCCCTTTTTTACAATACACAATCGTACAATTTCAGACTCTACAGGGTTTTTTTACATAAAGGATCATCCATTTGTCACTAGTTCTGGGCACATTTAGCTCATTTTACAACATTTGGAAAGRCAGCGTATATCTGAGTCAAAGATGTTTATTTCTCCTGCAGATTTTTTCAATTTGGAGGATGCGCCTAGCTAGTAAATGAATGTATGACTACTCTATGTTGCGACTATGTTGTCATTTTTTCAGCCTGCCAAGGGAGCAGGACCATTGAAAGAGCACAGATTTCGGTAGTCTCTAGCCCGARGTACCTGGCAGGTTGATGGAAGCAGTGAAGGCCACACCTCTGGCTTTGCTGTTGTCCTTGTGCTGGCTAAATGAAAGCTAATATGGGCTTGTCTTCCTGGCTAARATCCTACCTTCATGTAGTACATTGATCAGCTTAGATTGTCATGCACTGAAAGGTGTAAAAAAGCAGCTCTACAACAGATGTATGTTCCCATACGAATGTAGTTGGTGAGAAGTGATGATTCAGGAAAGCAGACCACGGTTCTTGCTCTCAGCCATTTCTTTCCCATAWATAGATCATCAAGGCCTGAGTATGCCTTTCCCTTTTCTTTTTTGATTACCAGTTTTGCTAAAAGGAACAAATTCATTTGAAAAACAAAAACAACTTTAAAAGAGGGTTTATTATTTAGGGTATTTGAAACTTGAAACTGAATTTAGAAATACATAAAACATGAAAATTAGTGCTTTGAAATGTATGCCTGGGGTCAAACTTGTGGGTATTGAAAAAGCATATATTCAGCTTTAATTGGGTCCCAGCTGAGCCCAGTGGTGGAGGGGTGGAATGGGGGCAGAARACAGTGTGCTTTTGTTAAAGGTGATATAAAAATATAGCAAATTCACAGTCTTTGTTTTGGTCTGTTTTTTTGATGGTCCAACGCTTCATTTTTCTGTGATGCCCCAGTCTAGTAAATAGGTCAGATTTCTGTAAATTCTTAATGAAATTAGAGAAGGAATTTACCTTAGGCCTATTTGTATTCCTTTATGTCTCTTTGCAAATATTCAAGAAAGTGTATAKTTTGGTGTTTCAGATCTGCTGTGTCACCGTTAGTCCTGTTTACTTCATGGGCATGATGAAGGTATTTAAGTCTATAACAATAATAATGCTATATATTTAGAACCAGTGACTTTTTATTGATGGTAAAATACACAGGTAAAAAGACCTGCTGTCCTTATGAGGAAAATCTGAGCTGAAGATTTGTTTGTGAAGTTTGTCATTTTGGTTTTTTTTATCTCTGGTTTAAAATTGTACTCTTTCTGGACTCTTTGTTTTCAATCTTGGCATGGAACAGACCATTTCTTCTTGGGTAAGTATATAATTGTATCTTGTACTGGAGCATTCAGGAGTTTCATTTATTTACTTATGGAAAGTGTCTGTCATATTAATTTACTCAAGATCACCCTTGGCTAACAAAGAGAGAGATAGTGGACGTTTCATTAAGTAAAGCCCAAGAGTCTGTGTGGAGGATGAGAATGAAAAAAAAGGTACTGTATTGTGTCAGTTGAGTGGTTACTTTCAGAAGTCACCATACTGAATAGGAAAGAGAAATGAATTTCCATTCTATTTTAGAGATGAAAAGCAGAGGGAAAGAAAATCTTTCATGTTATTATGAGCTGTCATTAGGATAAATTTTGTACTAAGGAATGCATGTATGAGTGACATGGTTTGGGTACTTTCAACGTTGGTGAGAAAGATTATCTGAAATCTGTAACTAATTAAAACTGCATAATTTAATAATTAGATTTAATTAAGGAATATTCTATCCAATTTTGACAACCTGCAAAAGAAAGTTCTCCCAAATTACCATTTTTGCGTTTCTCTATTTCAATTCACAAACTGGCAAATTGGCTACAGAAATACATTGCATTGATGTTAGAAACCAATTAAACACTACCTGTAATTTCACGTTAAACAAAATATATTTGATAAACTGCCAAATTATAACACCTAGGCCGAGATTTACATGGATCCATTGGTTTTGACACAGTAAGCACCTAAATTATTTTTTGCATCTGTCCAATAGTTCTTTGCTTTGAAAGTTGTACAGAATTATAATTTATTTTTATTTCTTACTTATTAAATAGGTTGTGTTAAAGTSCTGAGGTCTTGAAAAGGTCTCCTGAGATCAGGTTTTGTGTCATATTCTATAAATACTAAATCTTGAAGTGTTAGGATTTGAGGTAATATCACAGTAATATATCCTTGTCCTGGCAGACCCACAGTTGTTATGTTATAATGATCCAGTTTAGGTATCTTTCATAATCTTTGTTTTCTACAGATATGGTGTCTGCTTAGCCTTCTACTATAGCAATGTGAAATCTACAGAGACAGCAAAAATGAGAAAATATTTGAATGTATTTATCAACATTGACACTAATAATGYAATTTACCAAGTTATTCTCTGTAGCCCTCAGCTTCACCAGGATTACTAAGATCTGCCTTTTTTTCTGTTTTGGAATGCATGAGAAATGTACAAAGCTCTTGAGGATTTGGAGTTACTCCAGGGATAAMAATTATTTCTTGAAAATGTGATTCTGCTTATTTAACTTCTAAATGCTTCATTTCATGACYGCAGAAAGTATTACACTAATTTGCTCCATGAAGCTGTGTGTCCTATCTTCCARGGTATCAGAAGAAGATCTGATATTTCAGAGCTGTTCTGTTCTTAAATAATATCAGACTTTGCAAAAAAACCTTCTTCCAGTAGAAGTCTCAGACCCTAATATTTTCTATTTTGCTGATAAACACTTTCTGGGGCTAGGACCATGCTAGGCAGTATGTAGCAAGGCTGTTAGTAGCCCTAGAAGAGCCAAGTAACAGTTGTCTTGGTGTAAGAAATGGGCTATCGAAGGGAGAGTAAAAAGACTGGGGCTCTTTGGTTTGGAGAAAAAAATGCCGTGTTGAGGATATGACTGAGATGAACAAAATCATGAAGTAGAACAGGGCTGCATGTGCCAAAACTATGGGAAATCCATTTACAGTGTTGAAGAGAAAGTACTTTTTTGTTTGTTTTCTCTAACAGTGATATCGAACTTCTGGAATTTGTTGCCAGAGCAGAAAATGCAGACAGACAAGAGTGGGAGGTTCACAGAGGATTAGTCAAACCTGTGGGCAGCAGGTTCACAGTAGACATTGCGAGGGAAGGCGTAGGGAAGCCTTTTCCAACATTCCTGGGTGAGTGACTGGAATTGCCTGGGAAAGGGGAAGTGGGAATGGACAGACTGCAGATATCTGCTCCCAAATAGCTTTTCCTACTGCCACAGTCAGAGAGACAGAGTAGGTCGGTGTACTCGGTTTCATGTGGGGTAGAGCAATCATTGATCAAAAGACCAGGTCCGGTAGGATATTTCTTACACTCTTAAGTAAATCTGCATTTTAAAAAATGTCCACAAAGTGTAGTAGGAGTTGCTGAATTTGAAACATACTTTGAGCTGTTTGCCTGTCTCATGGTTTTCTTTTGCCATTATCACTTTTGGCATGTGCTCTCTTCTCATACACACAGCAAGAGCAAAATCTCCAGAGGGCTTCATTCACTCCCTCACTTTTCCCCCACTGTTCCCCTGTATATGTTTACCCAGTTTTAGTCCTGTGACATGAAGGCATATGTATGTCATGTATATGCATTTGAATCCTGCACAATTCTGAATCACTTCATAATTTGGTGGTAAAATCTGTGTAGTGTTATTCCAGACAAATCATAAAACTCTAAAAGTGATACCTGCTGCCAACCCAATTGCAGAGCACTGTAACAGGGTGTATCTTGTCCATCTAGCTATGAAATATGGCTAGACCGTAGCTTTGGAGGAAAACCAAACCACATCCATTTAATGATGCTTTCCCTTATTATTGCTGTTACTGACTTCCAGATGTAGTTTCCAGTTATAAATGCAAGTGGACGTTAGCTATGGTTCTCTGATGGTGTGATTATGGAAATAAAACTAAAAAAAGCTACTCTACTCCTACACTCCACTTCAGTAATCACGTCGTGGGAACACAGTGCAATTAGTGGGCTTTGGCTGGCTGAAAGTCTCTGCACAGTTTTCCTTCAACCCTGCAGGAAAGTTCAAATGAACCAAATGCATGGCTTTGGTAGATAAGTAATAAGATAAAGAACTTGGATTCTTTGTAGGTGCTTTGAGATTTGGAGGATGGTGACTCAAGAAGCATTATGCAGTTTAGTTTGCATTGACCAGTGCTTGCAGAGTATTGGTTATCTGTCATATGTATATCCAAAATCACTACTGGTGAGGGGAGAAGACGTTTAGGATGAAAGGATTAAAAAATACCCTGCTACAAGATGAAATGTGACACACTCACAAAGGAGATAAAATCAACATCAACACCTGTTGGTAATTCTGAGATCTAGAGAGGAATTCCACATATAGGAGAATAACAAAGAATAAGCAAATAGCTTAAAAGCTAAATTAAAGGAATGTTTCTTGAATCTTGAAGGAACACAATGTAGTTAGTAAAAGATATGATCTTACAAATTATTTAGCYGATAAATGACCAGGTTACAGCTTTGCATTCGATAGCCAAGACTGCATTTGTTTATATAACTTTGTGCTGYCCTTACTCCCGTCCCTGTACATTTGCCAAGAGGGCATAGAGAGAAGAATTATTTTACTGAGTTGTTAAGCACTTGCTTACTGAAGTTTTCTGATTCAGAATTTGTGTAAGTGAGAAGCAAGTTTTGTAGTATATCCTGTGTGGCAGTGGGTGAATACTGTGTATGTGTTCCCAGGATGCTAGCATAGACAGCTGTTCTGCTAGACTGGAATGATAAGCTTCTTCCTTCAAAGAACATAGAGGGGTAGAGGTACGCTTTATGTACTGCAGGCACACCCAAAGATTTCRCCAGGAACACGAAAACATCACCAAGTTCATAAATGAGCATGATATTAGTATTCTTCTGTCCACTCTAACCACTCTAACAGGATACTTCRTGCATACCGATAATCTGTGTAAGAAACTGTTAAGCTCGTGGTRCAGAGAAAGACAAAAGTCAGTAAGTATATGATGGTTTTTTCCGTGTGGGATATTGCTTAAGGAGCAGGACCCCAAATTTCTGTCTGTGCGCTCTAACGCTGTCACTCCAGAAATGACATAGTCTCAACATTGCTTCTATATTTTTGCCTCTTTGATCCCCAAATCTCCATCAAGGATAAAATAAATTGAATATAAAGATTGTACACTGTCAGTATAACATAGTGATGTAAGTACAACTTACATAGTTTTTCCGGGGATAAGCAGTGTTGGCTTGGTGTAGGAATTTTGTGAAACACCCTAATCCAGTTCATCCCGTAGCCTCTCTAGAGAGATTAAAATATCCCATTACCTTTACACACTCCCTTTCGTTAGGATTAGAGTCGCATTCTTCCAATGGGAAAGAATGGTGTCATGTCATTCATGTTGACGTGAGCAACAGAGTGATAGCCAAATAAACCAAGCAGCCAAATAAACCAAGCAGCAAAATACTCGGTGTTCTGTAAATGAGCTCTGTATAGAAGTTTCTTTCTAAGCAAGTAAAATCCTACTTAAAATGCATTAGAGGAAATTAAAATAGGATCTAATTCAGAGCCCACAGAGAAACTGTGATCTGCTTACAAATATTTTCCTAAAGAGATGAATAATATGCATTGGCTTTGAATTATTCACTCTGACCCCAGACTGGGTGATTCTCAAGAAACTGTGCATAAAAATTATTGGTAGATCCTAAAGGCAGATTTTACTGAGAGCTTTCTGGAGAGATTTTTGAATTCATAAATCTTCCTGTAGGATCAGCTCTTGCATACCTTCACTGACAAGCTAGAAAGCTTTGACAATAGTCAGAACTTATTAACGGCATAATTGCTGATGAATGGCAAGACATTTCACTTATAATTCCAAAGTATGCTTTGTTCATCAGCCTGAGTATTTTAGCTGTTATGTAGAATTTAATAGAGAATTACATTCCTCCTGTCAGATTTCAGAGTATCGTAAAAAGAATCTGTAGAAAGTTTATCACAATTTAGTCATTCAGTTCTGGTATCTGTAAAACCTTTTTTGCCTTTCCACAGAGCCCCGCTGTTATATTATAGGACTGTTTCGTATGGTATTCATCAGCTAAATTTCACGTAGATGTTTGTTACTATAATACAAACGGGACTGCTATAAAAAAAAGTGAAATCAAGCTATACAAATAGGAACATTTCAAGTGCTTTAAAACGTGGGGTTTCTATGTTGTTTCTTTTAATGGGCAAATGACAGTAAATTTTGGCTGAATTTCTAGGCAGCACCAATCATTTTTAGAAACAATTATGTTTACCTCATATGTAAATGACCTTGGAGAAAGACATATTACAAAAAGATTGTGCCACTAGTAAAACCAAACTGGCTGATGCTGGTAACTGAGACTTTGTGTTGTGTCCTTACATACAATATGTCTCTAATCCATTAAAATAATCCAGTACTGCTTTCTACTGGTAAAGGTATACTTTAATGGATTAGAGACATAAAAGTTTAAAGGGCAATGAAACTGAGACCCAATAGTAATAATACACATACTACAACAGGAAAAGGGAGAGAAATGCAGACTTTAACTTAAGAAAATTATTTGTAGGTAATATAGTCTGCATAGAATACCACATGGCAGCAGAAGAAAGAGGCAAGGCTTGTAAATAGACAATTATGCTTATAATTAATTTGAAGTTATTTTGGCACAAATTGAAAAAATAATAAAATTGCATTTGGAGTAATTTGTGTACTTCCAGTGACCTTATAATAAGAAGGACATTGCTGAGATTAGGTTGCAGCAGAAACTTCTAATTTACAGTCTGCAAAATGTGAAAGATGAGCCAGATTTGATCTGTGAAGCTCTAGGGGGACTAGAATGAGGGGAGTATCATCAAGTTGTATGAAACCCTGGGAGAGAGGGAACAGGATTAATGCTAATATACTATTTTTAGAGATAAGTAATTTAGATCACCAAGATATATAAGAATTTCTGGAGTGAGATGAAATTAATTCATGAGAAATTTAATCACTTTCTCTATACAGAGAGTAGGTGAAAAACAGACCCAATGTTCTGAGTCAGCGTTCAGTAAATTGGTCCAAGAGGGAGACGAGCGAAATTTTGAAAACGTTAGTTTGTGGACAAATTTGGTTTTGTACCGCCATGTTTGCTACTTATCAAGGTTTCTTAAAAATAGAGCTGATGTCCAACCATCACCTTTGCACTTGGGTTTGAGAGGCATATACCCACTTACCTAAATAACTTTTCTTTGCCCACTGAGACAATGCTGATTTTTGCCCTTTCACAAATGGTGATGGGGAGGGAGTGCCTGCAYGCCTCAATGGGTTGCAGCGGTCATTAGTCCGTTCGCTGTTCCCAGCTATGTCTGTTGAAGACATCTTTCTGTCAGTAGAAGCAGTGGGTCAAAACGTCCCCAAATTCTTTTCTTCTGTCAGAAAATATGTGAAGCAGAGAGAGACTCTGCCATGTCTTCTTAAAGATCACAGTGCCGTAAACAGCACCCACTCATAGAGTATTCAACATTTCCTTGTGCCATTCCCAACTGTTAAAAAATGTAGATGTATAAAGGCAAAGAATTCTCTAGGTGCTGTTAGCAGGTAATAAAACTGGCAGTAATGCTGTTACTGGAGGTGTTACTTTGTCAAAAGGAGCTGTTCTCTCAAAAGCAGCTGCACTAAACTGTTCTGCACATCCTATGGGCGATTCATCTCTAATTCAGTTGGCAAAATAGTGATCGGCATGGTAGAGAACTCGTCAAGGACTCACCTGCTCTCCTGGACAACTGCAGAGAGATAATAACAAAATGTCATTGGCTTAGGCATCATTACACTTATCTTTGAGATCTCTTTCAGCGTTTATCAATTTTATGATGGCAGCTGCTGGCTTTTTTCTGGTTTTTGTCAGGCCTCATTTATTTGTATTATTTTTTGTCAATGGAGAGCTGTGTAATTTTTCCCAAAGCAGAGCTATGCATCTTCTAGCACTAATAAAATTCTTGTCTCTTTTCATTGCAACTTGCCTCCATATCAGGGCCTTCTGGCATACTCTGCAGCACAGGAGATAAAATAATCAATAAGCCTGGATCTGAAAATGAAATGCAACATTTATTTTGTTACTGAGCTCTACATGGCCTAAAACAGATGGCTTTGTGATGATGCTTTTAGTGTGCTCATAAGGATTTTTGAGTCGTATATGATTTTTATTTTGAAAATATAAATTGAATGAATGGCTACTAGCACAATGACTTGACATCTATTATCCCCCTTCACAGATCAAGAACTGTGAGTGATGTACAATTAGAGCAATGCTTAATAGAACTCTTGAAATTAAATGGAACTATAGCATATTGAGTGCATAAAGCTCTCTCACTATTTTATGTTGAAAAATATTGTAGTCTATCTTTGTCATTGCTTGTATGGCTGCTTGCATATGCTGGTCTGTGCTTCTCAGCTTATACGGTGGCAGATAGTAAATGTATGCGCAATATGGTTAGTAAACATTATTTATTTGATGGTGGCAGACGTGAGACAAAATATGGGGTTTATGTGTATTTATCCTTTCTATATTCTTCTGATTAATTTTTCTTGCCAGACTATATTAGAATTCAGTTTCTGTCAGACACAGTGTGGTAGTTTAAACATAAGAATAAAAATAAGAAGAAAGAGCACCTTCGTACTGCTGCATAACCGAAGAGGTGCTGTTTGACTACATAAGAGATATCCCTTATCTATGTTGAGATTTGCTCCATTATTCCTGGGCATTCAGGGAGAGCAATGCTGTTATGGCAGTCTTCCAGATAATGTCATTTTTAAGGTGGATAAGAGGGATAGCCGGAACACTTTAGTGAGTGATTGCTATTTGATATTCTCAATTGGTAAGAAATTGTATCCACGAAGAGCATCCCCTCCTACATCCATGTATAACTGCAGTCAAGTCCTGATGTCTCTTACTCAGTCGTAGGGCAGCACTTAGCTGTGGTGCTGTTAGCACAGGCACGTGGCCATTGCCCCCTTATAGGACGCTGACTGAGAGAGCTGACAGAAATGTAGTAACTGATACACATGGGCTTGGACAGTCCAAGCAGATCTGAAGCTCTTCTATTGCCTGAGACTTGTCTCAAAAAATCTTGCAATATACCCAGTTCGCCTCAGGAAGCAGTAATAGCTTAAATGCCTGTGAAGAATTCATACCTTCTCTGAAATCAATGTGCTCTTGTCACAGACGGTTATTATGGCCAATTAAAAAATAGTATCAGCAACCTCTAAAATAATTACTATACATAGGATGCAAAGCATTTCAATCAGTCAGCTAGTGAAAACTTGTTGCATTAATAAATGTCAAGGATTCAAAMCAAAACTGTTGTTCAAGATTTTTGTAAACTTTGACAGAGGTGGAGAAACTTTCAGTGTGCCATCTGCTTAGGATTAGTATAACTTCATTTTTGTTGAATATAAGTGAAACAGTTGGTGAAGAACACTTCCTAAAACCAATGATCTTCTGAARATGAAAGATATTTCATAAAGCTGTGGGTCGACTAATCAGTCAGTTACCTTCAGGAAGCCATGGAAGTGCTCTGGTTCCATCCATTGCCAAGGATTTAGTTTCCCCGAGAGGAAAAAGATGCTCTAATTGCAAGCTGTGGGAGATAATGAGTGCTCTAGCATTTGGCCAGAAAACAAAAGTGCTACTGATTTGGGATGGATATTCTTTCTAAAGGCACCCAAAAGAGGCAAAAAAAGCACTTTGAAATAGTTGAATACCCGCTTTTTAAAAATCCTGTACCCTCAAGAGTGGTCAGTTAGATCATGTCAGGACCTGGAGGAGGAAGAGGGGGATTTACATCAGGCTAATCCCATTTCAGTATTTAGGGATATCTTTTTGATTTTCTTTTTAACTTCACCTCAACCCAAACATCAAATCTAGAGTGTAGGCTGACAGTGCAGACGGTATGCCTTAGAGGTTTAAATGGAAATAAACCACAAATGGGACAGAGAGAATTTGTAGTGGAAGATAAAAGTGTRTTATTCCCAGTTTGTAAAAATGGTCAACTTTTTTGTTTCCTGAAGTAAGAAGCAGTTCTTAATATTGCTTACTGTGCCACTAAATTGAGTAATCTCAGGGAATTACGGTGAAATTGATTAATTTATGGCAGGGATGTGAAGTAAACACTGAGAAGACAAAAGCGTCTTCTTGAAACGTTTTACATTTGCTTAAAGAGTTCATATGAACATTAAGAGGCTTTTATCGTAAATGTTTCATTGTGAAATTTAATTTGCATGCTCAGTGCACTAAAATTTCTTTKGTAGGGAGGGATTTTGTTTCGAATTTTGCTGCTGAAATATTTCCTAAATATTAATTTTTTGCWGTGTTGCTCCTTCATCTCACTGATGTAGAGGTGTTGTTTTCTCATAGTAATTCATCTTTTATGCACTCCATAGGTCACTAGCATTCTTTTTTGTTACCAATAAAGAATGCACGTAGTCCTAGAAGTAGTATGTGTATCTCTGGTAAAAGCATTTTCCGTTCAGAACTATGATTCATGACTTTATGAATCAATGGACTATGATCGGTTCTCAAACATAATATTCAAACCACCATAAACCATTATAAGAGTTGCACTTGAAAATACTTTAATGGTTCTGCCATTTACTGTAACCTCACAAGATCATGGCTTGGAAATCATAGAAAAACTGGGAGTTAGACTATTTAATAGAATAAACACAGTGAAACAAATTGTAGGTTCCACTGACATCCATTGGAGCAATGTTGGAAATGCACATCCTTTCTGGATGCAGTGGAGGTAGTTGAGCCTTGGGGATTCACCTGTGCAAGATGATGAGTAATATTCATAGTCCTGCTCACTTTAAAGGCTTTATTAGAAAAAAAGAAACTGAAATTTACAAACAACAGAGATTTCAGCAGTACTCTGAATGGATTACCCTGGCCATACTTATTTCTCTGTCCAGCAGAGGCTGTGGAGACTTGCACTGGCTGTACGCGTACAAGATATAAAGCTTTACTTTCTTTCCAGTAAAAACTTAGGAAAGCATGGGCCTGAATGTAGAAACGGGTTCATTATATTTGGCTTTAAGATTTAGAAAAACAGAAAATATATTTCCATTGCTAAAAGAACAGCTCTTTGATTACTTAGTGGAACTCTGTAATTATGAATGCTAGATCTCTGCTGATAAAAATTGTAGTCAATTTAAAAGAGCTAAAACTTCAGACACTGAGCACTTTTATAGTGTTTTCCAACCTTTAGAATATGAGAACTGTCTGTCCTCTTTCATGATCACCTTTGAGGCAAACCCCGAAGGAAAGGTCACCTCCTTGGAACCGGGAGGAAAAAATGATTTGCAGATGAAATGGCACTGCAACTGGTTGCTAACCAAATCATCAAGATTTTCAGGCTGTCAGTCATCTTTCTTTTCATACCACCACAACTCTTAGTGCTCACCTGACTTGCTAGCTATAAAACAGCATTCCTCAGCGAGCACATTTTCTGCCATTTTTTTCTTCAGTTTTAATCACACGTGTGTACTACGCCAATTCAAGTATCGGTGGACGTGATTTCTGTTTTTGACTGTGAGTATCATTGTTGATCTGGTTTTACAACAGAGGACAGAGCCTTCACAGTAATACCCCATCTCTCTGCTAGTCTTTAAACATCTTAGCTAGTCTTTATAAGGCCATACAGTTAAGTTCTCTAGGTTCATCACTTCAAGGAATATTTGGTGTGTCTCCAGAAAGGCTAATCGCAGTCCTTAAGTATAGTGATGGCCATTCTTCACTGGCATCTCTATCTCGTAGAAATCTTCAGGAGTTATTGGCAAAGATAAAAATTTGTCTAGAAGGATTTACAGCTTTGCCTACTTTGGCTGTCAGATATAGCAAAGTGCACCTATGAGAGGATGCCTTTGGCATTCTTGTGGCGTTGGTAATCTCGTGCCACTAAGAGAAAAGCTATTTCTTCAGTTATCCATCAAGAAATCAATGGACAGCCACAGTCTTGCCAATGTGGATCCACGTTGTGTACTTGCTGTTCCTTCCAACCCTGGGAATTACCTTATTGATGTCACATCATTATGGAGCTCTTTTATCAATAACACATCTTCCAAGGGATATTAACTCATTATGTTAGATCTGATAAAGTTGCTGGGAAAAAAAAAAAAAATTCAGGGCCTGATAGAAGTCCATTTAGAATGCTATTTTTTATTTTAGTACAATTGCATAAAGACTTGGAATTGACTGTGCTGGATAATCTGTCCTTTGCAGCCCTCTTCCTCTCCCCTCCTCCTCCCCCAAATCCATTACTGGTTTCATACGTTAACATATAAGAAAATATATTTTTTTTAGGATCAGGAACTGTGGGTATAGCTTCTAGTCTAATCACACTTTTGAAGAGAGAGAAAATAATAACCTCCTCCTGGTTGTCATTTATGATGGAATTGTGGTAGATGGTCTGAGAAACTCTCTGCAGCCATGGGAGAACTTATTCATTCCTGCCTTCAGCTCATCGAGGCTGATGTTATTTCCAAGAGTCTAGCTTATGGAATGTCAACAAGATCTTTGGATAAATGAAGATGAAAGTACCTTACCTTATCTAACTTYTAGTTCAGGCAGAACAAAGGCAGTGAAGAACATACAACTGAGCACCATCCTTAAGTTATCTTTTTATTTATGCTGCTGATGCTGCAAAATGGGGCTACTGATACTGTCTTGATACTTTATCTTCCATTGCAGAGGCCACAGAGTTAAAACCAAAACAAAACAAGCTAGGAAGATCGTTCTCTGCAACAATTTAGTCCAGAGTGCCTTCCTGACTCTATTACCAGAATCTGAATTTTCCTACATAATGACAGACAATTTTTCTGAACCAAATCCACTCAGACTTTTATTCTCAGCAAGTATCTTGGGAGAGATGCTAATGCATATCTAATGAATTACTTTTTTAATTAATTGACTTTGAAAAGTTGAAAATCATTATTTCATAAACACTTACTTGCAAACTATGGGCAAAAGCAACTGTAAAGAAATAGACTAGCTTGGTGCAGAATTTTGCAAATGAGCATAAATCTGCAGAGGCATATCAAAATAAACAGAAGGATCTCTTTCGGGACAGATTCTGCATTGGAGATGCAGCCTTACTGGCATTGTTTTCAGTCCATCAWCACAGGTGGTTGTTTTCTCAGGTTCTGCATCAGTACTTGGGCTGCATGTTGTATGTTATGTAGGGATGATGATTTCTTTTAAGGTTTTCCAGACTTTCTTAATATTTAGTTTTGTATGAAATTCTGATGGAATACCATTTTGATTTTTCATTCCGCTTGCCGTAAGCTAATCAAATACCTAAACATTCAAAACAGAACAAAACCAAACACATAAAAGCTTATAACTAAATATAAAAATATATAATGTAAATATAAAAATATAAAAAAGGTGTGTGGGGGTGTGTGTAAAACTAGAGACTTACTGCAGTGTATTATTGTTTTCACAGTTGCTTCTTAATTTGATCCAGAATACTGGTTTGGGGGAGCAGTAGGGAATGGATGAATAGAAAAGAAACAATGAATATGTGGGCTTTTCCTCACAGACATGCAGCTGCTTCTTGGCTGAAGCACAAAAAGCTATGTGTTAATAGCATATAGCAACATTGTAAGGTTGGAAATAAAGAGTAATATCATGCCTAATGAAAACTGCTAATGCGTTTTATGCAGGTACGATGTAATTACCCAAACTGGAATATAGCCAGACATGAAAGCATCATACCTTCTGTTTCAAAAAATGCAATGGCTACTTATGATTTAACAAGCAGGGATTTTTTCAACACATTTGCACATCCAAACCCTAGTACTTTTCCTGCAAATGTAAGTGATTTGTATACTGCTGCCTCAACCATTGATGCATTTTTGTGCTTTTAACATACTTAAGCAGACGAGCTAGGCAGCTATTCCCCTGAATGTTAAAAAAAAAAAAAGAAAAAAAAAACCAAACAAACAAACAAAAAAACACTTCCTGTGATATACTGTTCTACATGTTTTGTCGCTCAAAGTCTTAGAAGGATTTATATAGCTTGGGTACATTTTAAATACATGACTTACCAGATTTGCTTTTAAAAAAGGCATTGCTGTGGGAGTATGTTCAGATTAAAAAGAGTATGTTTGTTTCATACCTCAGTCTTGTCGCAAATTTTCTCTGAAAAACCCAAACACTATATAAACATTGGGTAAATTATTCTAGGACAGTATTTTTCTGAAAGTTGCTGTGTTTTATATGATAATACTATGATAATACAGTAGTCATTTGAGGCTGAATTTAGAATTGAAGTGGAAAGTGATGTAGTTCAAGACTTGGACTCCAATATTACAATGAGTTCCACTTATCAAAATGTCTTTTATATGCCCTTGAGCCATAAAAAAAGAAACCCTAAAGTTATGGTGGGAGGCAGTTCTCCACTCATGTGTGCTTTAGTGTTTTAGTCATTTCTGCTGGCTGGATTTTTTTCATGACTTTCTTCTGTGGTTCACCCTGTACTACTTTCCATACTATATACCAGCCTGGGCAAGGGGATCAGATGACCTGCATCATTAACAAGTGAATGTGAACCTGAAGCCCAAGTTGATTTCACATATGACTGAGGGCTGGAAAAACACATAAATCGTACCTTTTCAGATTCTTTATGTGGGCTTATTTAGGCTTGCTTAGATCCACTTCCGAATATTGCTCCATGAACAAGTGTTAGTCCTGATTTATAAATTTAAAATATCTTCTGTAATCTTAAAGTTTCTTTGAAGTTTAATTGAAACCAGTGGGACCTATACATTGTTGCCTTACAAAAGTGTGTTCCTAACACTATGTTTCTACACCTACACAGATTCCGATAGTGCAGTTTCAGTTAGTTTGTTTGTTCTTTCAGGCATATAACTAGTATGCCAAGAAGAAAGAGACTGAAATTCTTTTGTTGTTCAGTAAAGATTTACTTTGGGTTGGTTTGACTGAACTTGAGAAGTTGATGAYGAAATGGCACTTTGGAGAGATGCCATATAAGAATAAATCATTATGAAATAAGCTTAATTTGTCCTTAACTGTGTCTCTTTAATCCTATTACAGAAGACTAATTAGTGCTAATGCATATTTTGGAACTTTTCAAACGGTGGTTTTCCCCTACTCATCATACATTAAAAGGTCCACATTCAACTGGCATCATTTTTACGTAACTGAAAGATAATATGGCAAATGTACATTTTGAATTTTCTGGGATAACATCCATTCATGATATGTTGACACATTCTTTCTGACACTAATCAAGGTGATTTCATTAGCAGCACTCATTTCGGGAAGGAAAAAAAAAAAAAAAGAAAGAATTTATCTTAAGTTGACATTTGAGCTTTCCTGCAGTCCTCAGATCTTTGTTGTCATTGCTGTCGTTACTTATGAAGGGTTGGTTCCAAACAACAGACAAAATAGGCAGTAGCACTAAAAACAGCAGCAGGCTGACTGTGTTACTGAAGCCAACGGAGACAAGTTTTGGATGTTTCAAGTAAGCAACCAACCTGAATGTTGTCTTTGGCTAACCCTGTGTACCTGCCGATGTCCTGTGCAGCAACAGRGGGCAGCTTTTCCAAAGAAACCAGTCATCTCTTCGTCAGTGTCAGCRGGAAGAGAAAGCCCTATTTGTCTCACCTCCAGTACTTCTCAGTCCTCCTCTTTCTGCTCTTTTTCAATTTATCTGTTCTGCCTGTCCTACTGCAGCCCAGGAGCAGACCCTCACCCTTTTCTTTCTCTTTACCATGCTAGAAAGACATGGATGTGTAAAAGCTGACTTCATGGGAGAAATAAGAAGCAGGGCAGGCAGCAGTAGTGTCGACGTAGACAAAGACGTAAAGGACGCTGACACTGTCCCCAGGCACTGAGTCAACTGACATGAATAGCCATCGTGTATTCCAGTGAGTTCGCTTTGTCTCCAAATATCAGGGCGCTGAATAAAAACACCCACTGGGAATGGCCCCTGGAACTTCTTAACCTTTGCACAATGACTGGGAATCGCTGCTGGCTGGCATGGGGACCGTTTCACACCCTAGTGTGGGCATAACCTAGGAGAGGAGGAGTTACATGAAGGTGACTGGGGAAAGAGAGAAAAGGGAAGACATCTCAGGTGAGGGCAGATTAGAAGGGAAAACAACTTTCACAGGTACTGGGGTAGTGCTATTTTTCATTACCCAGAGCTTCCCCAAACCAGTCTCCAAGACATTTTACCCCCAAAATTGACCCCCTGGTGTCAATGACCATTTGAGTAATCCACTGAATTCAGTAAAGAAAGCATCCTGACCAGCTGAAAATTTCCTCCTATATAGTTGTGATAACATTTTGTTTGCTTGACTGTAGTTAGGTAAGGTATATTTTAAATATTTAAATAATATTTTCCTGAAAAAGGTGACAATTTCTTTTTTCATATTCAAGCACATTTTATTGTTTAACTGCCTCGTTCTCATTTAAATCAAAGGGAATTACAGATCTAAACACCTTTGAAGATCTGAAGTTACATCTAGAAAGATTATTAAAAATGTAGGGCTCTGTGGTACCTCAATATAGTAGATGACAGAAATCAGAGAAGATGTCTTAAAAAAAAAGGATGCTATGTTGGTATATGCTTATTTAGTTGTAAAGAGGGTGGTGAGTTTTTGGTGCATGCTTTAAAAATTATTTTTACTTCATTGTAAATCTATTTTCCAAATACTGAAAATGTATAGGCTGGGTAATTAATTTGCATCAGATGAGCATTTTCAGAAATTAGTATTTGGCCAATGAATGTCTACTTTCAAATATATATTTAAAACCTTTTATTTTGCTGAACATGCCACTGAATTTGCTGCAGATTAGGTAATTACCTTTCATTGTCCTTACATTAAAATCAGCTGAGCTTTATTCAGCTTTTTGACTTTTAAGTCTTGTAATTAACTTTTTTATAAAATATGAATAGAAGACAGAAAACCTGGGAATTTCTTAGCTCCAGGACTTGGAGAGTGATAAATTAGCAGAAAGAGCTGAAGAGGTTGAAAACTCTACCCACATCCTTAGTATTATTGATGGAAGTATCATGGGGGAATTGAGGTCATGACCCTGCTAGAGCTCCACACGCATAGCAAGACTGACAGGTCTAAAGACTTTAATCCTCTCTCTCTGATGTCCTTCTGTTCTTCCAAATACAATAAGTGTATAACACAATGAAATTTCCCTTTCTAAAATTAGTATCTAGAATAAATTTCTAATTAATTTCCTTTTATTCTTTTTTGATGATAAAATGTTTACCATGCAACACTAATGTTCACAAAAGGAATATGTAAGGGTTGTAGGGAATTTGTTGGGGCAAAATAATAATCAAAAAAAAAAGTAAGGATAATAATAACTTTTAAAAAAAAAGTTTATGGAGAAATAGCAGTGAAGATCACTGGGATTGTGAAAAGCCCTTGTGAGATAGTATTCCGGTTCTCTGAACAAAGCTATCTAAATAAAAAGTAGAGTTGGATAGAAATTAAAAGCATGAAGAAGATGATCAGAGGGCTGGAGTACCTCCCCTATGAAGACAGGCTGAGAGAGTTGGGGTTGTTCAGCCTGGAGAAGAGAAGGCTCGGGGAGACCTTATAGCAGCCTTCCAGTACCTGAAGGGGGCCTACAAGAAAGCTGGAGAGGGACTTTTTACAAGGGCATGTAGTGATAGGACAAGGGGAAATGACTTTAACCTGAAAGAGTGTAGATTTAGATTAGACATAAGGAAGAAATTCTTCACTATGAGGGTGGTGAGGCCCTGGAACAGGCGGCCCAGAGAGGCTGTGCATGCCCCACCCCTGGAAGGTTCAAGGCCAGGCTGGATGGGGCTTTGAGCAACCTGGTCTAGTGGAAGGGTCCCTGCCCATGGCAGGGGGGTTGGAACAAGATGTTCTTTAAGGTCCCTTCCAACTCAAACAATTCTATGATTCTATGAAATAATTTGTCCAGGGGTTCAGGCAAAGGTGTTATTTTCAAACTTAAATTCCTTTTTTCCAGTCAGTTTTCTTATGCACAGACCCTTTTACATATTCTGATCATTTTCTTATAAAGAGATTCATGATTAGCATGTAGAAGACACAGAGGCTTTCATTTATGAATTAAAGGTTGTAGCGAATGCAATTACATTACAAACCTGTATGAGCCTGTGTCAATATACTAGACTACAGGAACCCTCTTTGCTTCTCATTGTCTAAAAAATTCTGGCCTTTGGTGTTGCCTTGCTTATGTACTTGGAAGCCATTACTAAGAAATCTTCAAACCATTTCAGCCACAGATGGCTCCTCCTGGTGCAGTATTACTGGATAATGTTCAGTCTTCATGTTTTCAGAAATCTAAGAAAAAGGGATACACCAGTAGGAGAGACTTGAATCCAGGTTATGCATGTGCTTACCTGTTATGGCAAATCAGATGCTTTACAGAAACAGTAATACAGTTAATACAGTGTGGTTTGGGTTCACAGTATGGCAAGGCACAAGTTTTAGTCCTAAAAAAAGCAGATAATCTCTATTATTCTCTACTCTTTCTGTGCAGAAGAATTCTTCTGCCAGAGATTGTTCATACATAAAGGTAAATCCTTGTAACTGCTTGAAAATATGGTCAATGGACACTCTAGATGCCACTGTATTTTATCTTAATGCTTGTGCTATAGGTGCATCAATGACATTTCTTTCAGACATTCATTTTTAAATTTTTTAATAGTCCTTTGGAGTGGAAGCAAAAGAGGGTTCACAACTGTTTCTAAATCCTAGATTCCCCTCCTCCTCTTTCCCTTTGTAAAGCAGTAGTCAGACATTGAAAGAGCTGGAAAATGTTGCTAGCTAAGGCTGATAGAAGCAAGGTAGCTCCAACTACTGAGGAGAAGGTTGCAAATATATTTCCATAAAGTAGGAATCCATAGTTGTGCTTCAGGTATTGGCACAGACACAGGAAAAAAATCAGTAGTGGAAGTTATCTGCAATGGACCTAAGGAGTGAATGCAAGCCACCTCACCAAAAAGAGGTTAATGTAGCACTAGCAATTACTTACAGCCAGGGGAATTCTGCACACGTTTAGAAAAAATACCTTAACAGCATTCTGTATGGGCTGCCATAGAAACAACACTAGTGGTAAACTCAAACATATTTCAAATATATTTGAAAACAAAACAAACAACCAAACAAAATACTAGTAGCAGGCCATACTCTGAGATGTTTTGTAGCTTTGTGGGATTTACTAGAGATTTTGGGGGGGCTGACTATAGCCTAGTTCTGTCTGCCATATGTGGTATGATTCTAGTCCTTGTTGGTTACAGCATACATCTAAAATTTTTTGTTTTTCAAGTATGAGTTTCAACAATAACAAAAGGCCAAAATTATTGCTTTGAACTAGCATAAATTGGTGTGGTTCTATTAAAATCACTAGAGCTACACTCATTTATATCAGTTCTGCTCCTCAGAGGGGTTTTTTGATGGTCTGATGAACTTGTTCCTACAAGAATTAAGTGAAAGATGATAGCTATAAGATGATATAGCAGCATCTGATTGCTGCTACAGAACAGACTCTTCCAGAAGTAATTTTTCAAGTTAATGCATTGCATCTCACACTCATACAGGTTTCTTCACGTGAAAACTTTCTCTGAAACTCCAAAGCACTTGGGTATTACTGAGAGGTAATGCTAAATAATCGAACTGCTTACCTATTCAGGTTTTTAAAATGCAGCATTCGCCAAGGTATCTGAGTACCTTTCACAGATGCTAAGAACACTAATGCATTAAGTCATAGAAAAACCTGTTAGGCAGACAGGCGTTATAATTTATAGATTAGTAACATGGCGTGACCCAGGTTTCTGAGGAAGGCATGTGCAACACTCTGTGGGCTCTTTGTTGGGACTGATGAAAATCTCTGCTCCCAGATGTAAATGGTTCCTCTACGAAGTCATTGAGATCAAAGTTTTGCTATTCTTGGTAAAGTATAAAAGACTATACAGTCCCACGTCATTTCTAAAGAGTAATCCCAGAATTGATTCACAAATTCATTTGCATACCTGACTCAAATTACTGATGCACATCAAAGTGCTAAGCATGTACAGAATTGCAAGATTTCCTTTTCCAAGTGTCTTGCTCACTTTACATGGCTCTTTCTCTCTAGTTAATACATACTGCATGTCAGACTGTGATACGTGATGGTGGCAAAATGGACAAGTTCTGTTACTTCCCTAGTGTGTGAATGTAGTTTAGGAAATCGGTGATCACTTTTTGTGCAGCCACTGCATTGTACAGCAGAAACTATGCATTTCTCATAGGCCTGTATCTCACACAACTGTGCAATAGCCATTTTAGTATAAAACAAAAGGCGTATGCCCTAACTGACAATGTTTGGGCAAGCCTGCAGACAACCCAAAATACTAATCTTGAGAAGTATAAAATTCTCCTATATGTAGTAGTAAGGTGTTGATTCCAGAAGTCAGTGTCAGCACCAGAGCATGAAAAATCATGCAAGAAAGAAGAAAGGAAAATCTATGAAATACAGCCAAGACGTAGTGGATGGGAGAGACGCCTAATATTAAGGGACAATGAAGACCAGCAGCCTCCTGACATGTACATTTTTATTTCGTTTTTCCTCCTCTTTCTTGTGGCATTTTCCATATTGGAACAGACCTCTTGCCTCACATGTAATAAGTCCTGTTCATGTAACATGTGGCTCCCACTTTATAAAGCAGCAGTGGCTGCTGTTTAACTTTTAATGGTAACCTTTTTAATGGTAACCTGTCTTTACTGCTAACTTTTTTTGTGTTGTCCTTGAGATACTTCTTGCTAGGAAAAGTAGTCCTGTACATAACCTTCACGTTCTCCTTCATTTTGTTATACGGATGTTGAGGATTATCTGGCTGAGCTGATCTCTTGCATCTCATCGCTAATCTCTTTTGTCAGCTTGTCCATTCTTCAGATGCTATCTATTCTTTTGAAGTTCCTCACTTCTGTCCCTCATATTCACTGACGGAACAATGACAAAAATTGTCACTGCCAGTGAAAATAGCAGCATAATTTACATAGTTCAGCTCTTTCTTTAGACTAATGCTATATGTATAGCATTATGGCCTTCCTGGTCTCTTCTACCCATTGTTTCACACCTAGGATTTATTAAGACTGTGTTGATCAATAACAGATAAAAATTATAGCTTTTTGGACTTATCTGTAGTTGAAAATATTAATATTTGACTCTCAATCATAATGGAGGACTCTGTTCCTTTTATATTTTTTCCTTGTTATTAACTCTCCCACACCAGCTGTCTTCAACACAAAGGCAGGCAGATGTCTGCTGACAGCTGCATTTAGAAATTAAAGTGCTTTCCAGATTTGAATCCAGGATCTAAAATTTTAAGACCAATGCACAGATACTGTGGAGGTGAGAAACTGTTGTTTTCAGCCAGGTTTCATCTGAGTACTACATTGATCTATCGTTCCAATCAGTGTTTCATCATGTTCCTATCCTAGGAAAATAGCAGCAGGCAAAATTGCACTGGTTCACAGAAGCTCAGCAAGCTGATACTTATTTTTGAGAAGATGCCATATTTTCGAGAAATACAATACAAATCTATCAGGCTGATGATGTAGTAATCCTTATCTCTGAGGAAGTCCACCCAGGAGGAATGTTAAACTGGCTTCATATGTTTTCAGCATTAATTGGCATTCCAGATAGATTACTGGGAGTCTGAGCCCTTAGGTTGCACCGACACAGTATCATATTCAGAGCTGTGTAAGCACAGTAAAATTTCTAATCATGTGTTTTGTTCCTTTTTCTCTGGCTCTTGTAGTCAAATATCTGTCAAACAAGTCAGTCAGAAAAGTTAAATATATTTGTAAGGGCCTAAAGCTATTTTTCCAAGTGGAACCGTGCACATTGTGAGGCAGAATTTTGGAACAGGGAAGAGCTTTTATATTATTATTATCAACCTGTTGCAATATTTGTGCTGCAGCATCTGGGTATAAGAGAGGGTCCTGCATTTCTCATGGTGGTTGTGGGGGGAATAAGTTGTTCCTGATTGTAATTTCAGGCTATATTGTGAGAAATAAAAAATTGTTCCTCGGATGGGTTGGCCCCAGGCAGCAGCCAAGCACCCACCCAGCTGCTCATTTACTCCCCTCTTCCACAGGATAGGGAGAAAATAGAAGAAAGACGAGAAAACTGAGGGATCAAGATAAAGACAGTTTAGTGAGTGAAACAAAAGCTGTGTGTGAAAGCAAAGCAAAGTAAGGAATTTATTCACTTCTTCCCACTGGCAGGCAGTTGTCCAGCCACTTCCTGGAAAGCAGGACCTAAGCATGAGTTGCTTGGGAAAACAAATGCCACACCCACAAACATCCAGAATTCCTCCACCTTTCCTTGAGCTTTTATTGCTGATCACATCATACAGTATGGAATATCCTTTTGGTCAGTTTGGGTCGACTGAATCCCCTCCCAACTTCTTGCCCAGCCCCAGCCTACTAACCAGGGTGGCAGAGTGGGAAGAAGAGGAAGCCTCGAAGCTGTGCAAGCACTGCTAGCAATAACCAAAACACTAGTGTGTTATCAATGCTGTTTTAGCCAGAAAACCAAAGAACAGCACCTTTCAGGCTGCTATGAAAAAAGTTAATTCCATCCCACCCAGATGCAGTCCACTTCCTCATCTTCTAAGGAAGAGCTGTTGCTACTGTTTTTTGGAGTCCAGCAGCAGTAGGCAGTGTTGTTCTTCATTTAAACCATCCCAAAAGCATGATTCCTGGCAGCAAAAGGTCAGACTTGGTGAGCATCACTTTAGGTCAGCCACTGCCAGTGGCTGGTGCCTGACCTCCAAACAGTGCACCCCACCGTCCTTTCACCCATGTCTACTCAGAGCTCTCCTTGATGTAGTGACAAGGCTCTTAACTGCCCTCAAGTCTGGGCTTTGCCTTAAAATTCACCGCTCAACCCTGAGCGTATTACTGTTGTGCCTTGTGTCACAGCTCATTGAGCCACATAATAATTCCACATGCATCACCACTTCCTCCCACAGTAAAAATTCTTGGCATCCAGAGATGGCATTATGGTAAAGGTGGAGTGCGTGCTTCAGGACCAAAGGTCTCTAAAGGCTAAGAAATAGATTAGTAAAAGCTACAAAAGCAGCTGATACATTATATACATTATACAATGCTTCTGTGGTGTATTTGAGATTCTTGTGGGAAAATTAACCCCTAAACTCATCATATGTCCATTTTTAAAACAGTTTTGGTTCTGATCGCTAATATATATTAAATTCTATTTAAACAGTTTATGGGATGCCTGTAAGATAAAATATCTTTATTCATTGGAGAGTTTTCTTCTCTCAAACCTATTACAATTTCAAGTATCAAACATTCCAAGTCCCTGAGCCAAAATTCATAAAGCTTTTGATACATTATTTTACATAAACAAACAGCCATTGTGCCTCATGAATTGATGTTGAATGTGTTATATTAAATTTTTAGATTCCCCAGTTGCTTGGATAGGATTCTTCACTTTGCAGGATTGTCTGGTTTTGCTTCTTGTGTGATGCAGAAAATGATTAATATACTAATTGTTCCTAGAATATTGTATCTGCTGTTCTTCAGATTCAGAACTGATCCCACTCTGAAGAGCTTCCCCCTACTCCTCCTCCACTTACTGAAAGTAATAAACCCATGCCTTTCTTTTTCAAAAGTAATTGAACCACTTTAAATGTGAAAGTCTAGATTGTCTCTACACTGTCTCTTCAATTCTCCCACGCTACTTCTTCCCCTCTCCTAGCACTTTCCAATAGCTTCATTGCCTTTTGTTTTCAGTATAACAGCCTCTGTTTCTTCTTAATTTTAGCTTGTCTGAATGCCAGCTCTTTTTCTTATTCTTTCTTCCTGATGTTGCTTTGGCTGCTAGGTTTTCGATTGCCATGACTTCACRTGATCTACTCTCCTTCAATCTATACTCTATATATCTTTTTCTTCATTGTTTTACAATACTGTCTCCTCTTACTTGCTCTTCAAAATATGTGTATCTGTCTTTGTCCCATTTCTTTCCTAAATTCACTTTCACAACTGTTTTGACCCCACTTTCCTGATAACTTTTTACTCATTTTTCTATTGTTCATCCTCTACACCATGTCTTTTTTTTCCCCCACATCTCTTCCTTCCTTCTGAATTCGGAATATTTTGAGTTGACCTAAAAGAGGATGCTAGCCAAGAGGAAGGTTTGCTACGCCAACTTCCAAGCCCTATGTGCAACATGAAGGAGTTTGATTTTCTATTTCTTTTCCCACCTCTAAATAAAAGCAGGGCTTGCTCCATATTAGAGTCTGGTCATCAATCAAAGTTTTTTAAATACTTTCCTCAATTTTACAGGGGCTAAGAAGCATGCCCCTTTTTTTCTTGGGGCTAATTTATCACTTTATGGCAAATTGTGTGGAAAATTACTTAAAATAGGAAACAATCAGGTAAGAACTCTCTTGAATCTGATTACAGCAAGCAAGGAATTTTTCTCAAAAAAAAAAAATTACATTAATAACAGATGTTTTGGGCAAATGAGGCCAGCATTTGCTTCTGATTATATTTGATGCACTCACTAAATATAGATTTAGGTTGCATGAGCTGTTCAGAAAACATAAAATATTTAGCTGCTACTCCGATGTTAATTTGTGGTCACAGGCCCCACGTGTGTAGTGTTATGTGGTATTACAATATTTATTCTGAAGACCAAGTAGAAGACGTGATGATAGACAGTTCTCATTCTCTGAAATTCTACCTAAAAATGACACTGGAATTCCAGACATGTTTCTACATGCACAAAAGTCTGCCTGCATGAAAAAACACACAAGCAAAAACAAGCATAACAAATTCATGACTCTGATTAATTACACAAAAATCTTTATTATACTCAACAAATGATAATGACAGCTACCTACCACAGTGGCTGAACTCTTTTATCTGTTGTTATTATGATTCTTTGTAAGGCTGTATGTAGAAAACCAATTTCAGCAGCATTTCCCAAAGAGTTACAGGTTTTTCTCGTGGCTGTAAAAACCCTTTCAGGCTAAGGACAGAAAGATTTAGTCAAGTGGTCTATATACTCTGTTCTGCAGATTTCAGTTTTCCCTTGGCTTGTTTGAAGAAGACAGCTTAATTTGCCTTCCCTGGCTATCATAATCCAGCCAAATGATTGTGTAAGCAGCTGGCCAAAACCAGAAGATGCTGGCTTGGCTGAAATGGTGGAAGCAGTAGCCCAAACGGTAAGGAGCCTGGGGACAAGGAAATGAGGCAGCATTATTAGGCGAGATTAGACAATTCCTGTTGTTAGGAAGACGAGATCTGTAGTAAGCTTGGCTAGTRATAGCCAGATGGATTAAAGGAAAGTAGCCAAAGATAGGTGCTGAAGTTTGGAGCTGTTTATGCTCCAGAAAAGTTGAAGTTCACAGTTAAATTTCATTTGAACAGGCAGAGCAACACAGATGATAGAGAAGGCCCTGGTGGGAGGAGTTACAATAATCTCAGTTTATACTGATGAAGGCATAAACAGGAATTTTAGCTATATGGAAAGCAGGAGAAAAGGTGGATTCATGGAGGATACTTAGTAGAAGCATGCAATGCTGGCTGTTTCTTCTACTAAGTACCCTTCCTTGAACCCACCTTTTCTCCTGCTTTCTGTATAACTAAAATATCAATCCAACCAATCCTCAGTGGAAAGACAGCTAAAATGTGTAAGAGCTTTGGGAAAAAAAAAAGGTCTTTTCCCAAAAAGACAGCAAATCTTTTGCTGTGTTATGTTCAAACTGATGGCAAGTCTTCCAGGAGGATGCATGAGAGAGAGACTCAGTATCGTCAATCCTTCACGTTCAAACATAATTGTAGGATGGGCACAAGGAGTATTTTATTTTCTCCCTCTCCATTGACATTTGCAATTTTGGTTTACCATTTTCCAGTGTATATTTCCAAGATCCTATCTGCAGTTATTATTTTGAATACTCTCATCTTTCACTTTAAAAAGTTGTGGTGAGATCTGAGTATGATCCAAGCCTTAAAGGACTACACAGTGTTGAAAAGTTTGTGGTAAAAATATCTGGTTGTAAATTTCCTTACACCTTTGATTCTACAGCAATAACAAAGTTGAAATTTAAGTATAATTACATAGCTAACTAAGAGCATGCTTAGAACACCCACATAGCTGTTGAATTGTCCAAACAGTTTGGAGATGTATTTAGATACATCCTGAGCTGTGTTATCCTTTTTAATAGGACTGAATAGCTTTAAATGCAGACTAGTCTACTGAGGCTGCTGGTTAATGTGCCTCTGTCATGTTCAACATTTCAAGGATCATATTTCAAAGAGAGTTTATTTTTAAATTGCATTTTAGTCTCTGATACAGTGTCTGCAGTTTAGAAAAAATCAGCAAATGGGGCTAAGTAAATGCAATCACTTTTATCCTGTCAGTATTAATTTTCCACAAAATATTTGGAATGATTTCATATTCTGTTTAAATGAAATACTTTCAGTTCTCTCAGTGAAAAGATAGCGCAGCTTTTGAATATATGCATTGCCTGCTTTGCCGCTGTGTACTGCTGGTGCCTGCTTGCTTCACAAAGTCGTATCTGGCATAAAGCTGACTCTGTGTGAGCAGATTTTTTTCTTTTAGTTCCTCCACAGTGAGGGCTGGAGAGGCAATAATAGCTGTGAGTACTGCAACTCATTCCTACAGTCACTTTAATTTTGGAAGTGGAAATGGAAAGTATGGTCGTCTCTTTGTTACGTGCAAGACAGATGAATATAGGAGCTTGTTTAATATAGGAGCTTGTTGGATGAATTACATAAATTTCAGTGGCTTGAATTCCTTTGAAAAATAAAAGGAATTAGATTATGCGTACTATCATTTCCATAGCTAAGGCTGGCATAATTGCTGTCTCAGTTCAGGAAACTATCCTCCTGTTACAATGTTTGTACAGTTTAGCTAGTCTGCATCATGGTGGTAACTGTCATGCTTGGAGATTGTTTTATATTCTTCTAATAAAAGAAGAAAGCAATGAAGCCTCACTCCTTTTGTTTTTGTGCTGCATAAAATGAGGCTGTAGAAAGAGAAATAAAAGCAGACAGATTTTGCTTCTGTGTTTAATCAATAAGTGTAAGGAAGCTATTTTATCAAAAAAGCAGACTCGACTTGTAGTGTAGTGCTTCTTGTTGAGTCAGCAATTTATTGAGTAATGCTGTGGCGCAACTCCCAAAGGCGCAGTCGTGGGGAAGCTTCTCGGGCGTTTCTTAGATCTAGCAGCAAGGGCAGCTCTTTCACCCAGCATCTCAGGCTTGTCCAAATCACATCTAGTGTAAAATGGAGCGCATGTCTAACAGGGAAGGAGATCTTGTTTGAGAGTATGATAAATGTCTCTAAGACTCATTTGCTGTATCTGTAGAAAAGAAACAATTCAAACATGATGTTAGGGCACTATAAAATGAATGGCACTGCCATTCTCTACAGGCTGGCTACAGGGAAGAACACTTTTTACATGGGAATGTTTCTATATTATGTTTTCATTTGCTGCTGGTAGCATTTTTGGATGAGAAAATTTTTCTCTTTCTCCTTTTGCCTTTGTATAACTTAGATGGTTTTAAGAGCTGGAATTCTATTTTTCCCCACACATTATGCCCTGTTTTATATTGAGGAACATCTTTCCTTATATCCTTCTTATGAAGGAGGTCAAACCCTGGAAGAGAGGTTCAGAGAGGCTATGGGATTTCCATTCCTGGAGGTTTTCCAAATGCAGCAGGACAATGCCCTGAGCAACCGGATCTAATTTTGAAGTTAGCTCTGCTTTGAGCAGGGGGTTGGACTAGGTGACCTTAAAAGGTCTCTTCCAGCATACGTTTTTCTGCTTTTCTGTGGTTATTAGAACGGAACTGTGTTTTTTCAGGATAATTATAAATGCAGCATTAGATAGCCCTGAGACTGATCTATTTTGACATAGGAGTGAGTGATGGGAGTATATAATTAATTTCTAGAACAAGTTTTTACCATTCTTAAACACATAACCAAGGAATTAACTGATAAATAGGGAGGTGGGATGGTTAAGGGCTAAACCAGCATGACTATAGGTTATGAAGGACGAGTAGCTGTCTCTAGTGACTGCAATCTCTGGCACCTGTCATTTGTTTCATTTTTGCCAACCCAGAGAAATTGGGAATGATGACAACTGTTTAGTTCATTTTGTTTACAACCCTGACATGTTAATATATTTTCTGATTGCTTCTAGTGTGCAAGTATACAATATTCCTATAATTAATAGCTTTCAGATAACTGTTTATTAACCTGCTTAAAGAACAGTTAATGAATTACCCTATCTAAGCTTTCATAATGTCTTTAATAGCTGGTTTACAAAGAGGCTAAGGATGTTGCATTGCAGTTTTGTAGAGCTGTCTCAAGGATGTGACGTGCTAGTTTTGTTGACTAGCAAAAGAGGTGGAGGAAATGAACTTTTAGTTAACCTTAAAGAAATGTATCTACTGTTGCAGAAAAGTATGTATACACCATTCACAATTCCTTTCTTTTTATCAATCTAAAAACACTCTGTAGCTTGTTACCAACTAATAAGTGGAGAGGGTATTTGAGAGATCAGTAAAATTTATGTTTTGGAGCCTTTTGTTGAARGTAGCATTTCTAAGCAGTTAAGAAGATCCCTGGTTTTAGGAGTCTGTGGTATTTACACCTCTAAGTTAGAGTTACACCTCTAAGCTTTAAAGCATAAAGCTAGTCCTCCAGACGAGGCACCCCATTGCCACTGTTCATCTCTTGTTTTCACAGAAGCTGTAAGATTGATTGCTCCAGGGTGGACTTCCATAATTCACTGTAAGAGCGAAGTAGAGCCTGTATTTCACAGAAGCCTCAGAAACTGTGTTTTATAGCAAGGGCACCACATTCAGTAAAGCACGTGGGTGTACATTTGCACAATTTTTCCTTCTTTCCTTCTTTGACTAGTGCAACCCCTTCACAAGCTTTTAGTAGGAGAAGTGAAAARAAGGTATGAACTAGCAACAAGACTTGCTTATGTTGTCCCTGTTTTTCTGGTTCTTTTGCAGAAATGCAGCTCGGTTAGTGGTCTAGTAAGTTGTATTGCTGAACTCTTTTGCACAAGTTTGAAGGTTCCTTTGTTGTAATCTTCCATGAACTGAACTGCTATATAGGGGATGAAGGAGAGAGGAACAAAAAGGGTTGTCCATATTAGAAATATTAATATATTTGGCAAGGTGAAGGAATTGGGCTTATTTAGCTTTAAAAACTGAAAGCAGTAACACTGTTCAGTGACGTAAAAAGTGACTGGAAGAGTGCAGGAACAAAGGATTCTCCAAATGTACTTAGGGCAAGAAATAATGGAAGTAGATTGCAGCAAGGGAGTCTGAGGTTAGACATTAAGAAACACTTTTAAAGTGTAAAGATTGTGAAGCATTGAAATAGACTGCCTGGGGAGACTGCAGTATTTCCATCTTTTGGAGGTTTTTAAGAACATATTAGACAAATATCTGACAGGAATAGTTTATATATAGTTGATCATGCTGCGGGGACTTAAATGACCTCTTAAGATCAATTCCAGCTCTTTTTCTGTTTCTTTGTAAATAGTATGAATTGTGGAGACTTCTCAAGATGCTTACTTAAACTCAAATTTTCTATATTGTCTTTGTTGCCACAATCAAAAATTGCGTTGTGTTCGAAAATGCAATGGATTGTGTATTAAGTTTGGTCATATTATGTTTGGTTGTTACGTTTGGTGTTGGATGGATAACACTAATTATTACTAAATACTAACAGTAAAGAAGGGTGGTGTAGGGAAAACATGATTTAATATGTCTCAAGAATAGAAAGGAATGGACTGTTTTTGTCAAAAATTTTCAGTGGAAAAAGTTACAGAAATAATCCATATACTTCCGATTATATTGTATAGACTTTGATTAAAATTCCCTCAGAGAAATATAATGGGAAAATTATGACATTTCAGTTCAAGCAGAGTTTCATTTTAATTCCAAGCTTTGCTTTTTCATTTGTGTAGTGTTTCATGACATAGGTCAAAGCACAAAATACGACAATGGTTTCCGACATGTCACAATGTGATTGATATGTCAAAATATGACGCGATTGATTTAAAAAAAAAAAAAGAAGTTGTAAAAATCAGTAAAGGCAACTCGTAAAGGTTAGGGCATTTTCTTTTCCTGGTCAGATTGTCTCTTGATTGTTTTATAGTGAAACAGTTGGATGCAATGCAAGGGCGTGATCTTGTTTTAACATAACATTACATATGTGTTACTGAAACACTGAGTTAGGACACTGACTGCTAAGCTTGTTCTTCCCAAAACAGTGCACCCTTTGCATTTCAATTTCAATGAATTGCATTTCAATTTCACCTTTCACGCTGTCACTTTCAAACAAGTCAGTCTCTTTAGCTACCTTGAAAAGTGTTAACAGAATAGCCAGTGCTGATGCTACAGGTGGAATAATTGAGAAATTAATAGTGTAAGCTGGTGAATGTGAACAAACAGAATTTTAACAGTTAAATTGGTTGTGTTTTCACTTATTTGCCACATGTTATTACGAAAACATTTGATTAAACATTAAATGCTGCAAGTAGAGTCTGAGGGATTTTTCTTATTGGCTCATTAGAGTTACTCCCACGTGATTTTTTTTCTGTAGATCATTAGTGTTGCTACACCTCTATACCTGACTCTAAAGATTATCACCTGGGTTTATCAGGTTCTGGGTTGTATCAGGAAATGAAGCACTAGATAAATTGGTTCTTCACAACTTGGTTTGCTTTTGCCACTTTGAACTAAGGAACTGTCAGGAGCTAATAGACTTTTGACTTTCTGATGCATCCATATACGAAAAATTTCCCAGAAGGTAAGTGAGTGTGTTTTATTAATATTACAATAATCAATCTTTACTGGGAATTTTCTGCTGTACAGAAATAGGATTATGAAGTAGTATGTAATGTAATGGATTTAAGAAAATCCAGAAAGATTTGAGTGTGGGTAAATTAATCTCTTTTTACATATTTAATAAAAACATATTGGTGTGAAGTTTACATTACAGAGGCATGTTAAAGAAATAGTTATAATCTGTTAGAGTAATCAAAAGCAAAATATACAGTTAATTGTAAATAATATTTTAAAATAGATTAAAAGTATTAATGTATTCTTCTTGCTGGAATTACTGAAGAGTGAGAACTTTATTCTAGGGGGGAAAAAAACAATGGATAATGAGATAGCTTAGAGAAGGTTGTTGATTTAGATGAGAAATGACAGGAGACAGATTACATGAAAACAGCTTAGATCTTTGTATCTGAGATGAGAAAATAATTTTCAATAAATGTTGAGAAAATAAATTATCGTCCTTTATGTCTCACCATGACCAGAATCAACCAAATCATTTGGGCTGCATAAAGCCATTGTGTATTCTGGAAAGAAGAAAAGTATTGTCTTAGTGTGCAAGATACGGTGTCGGAGTAGCAAAGAAGCTAGTCTAGGCAGTTACTGGTTTTGTAACGCATAGAGTTGGCCATTTGGCATTTCCTATGTTTTCTGAAGTCTTCTCCCAGTATGCGACAGCTGCAGACCCATAGACCTGGGTAAAAGCAGAGCAGGGGTGTCCGAGGAGAGTCCTTCTGTGGTTGTTCTGCCCTCCAGGCCAGGAAACTGAAGAGGTCAGCAGCAAGAGTACAGTTACCTAAGTGCAAGGCACTATACATTCAAATGTTTAAATCACTACACTAATGTGTGATCATACAACGTGCAAAGGCACGTGTTTTGCTAAATTTGTATTGTCATGATGGCGGTACGTGTGCAGCTGCAGTGCTTGTCTCTGCAGTGTGGGGAACATAAAAGGGGATTTTCTTTTTTTTGTTTGGTTTTGTTTTTTTAAAAGTACCGTGTGAAGTTGTTGTTGTAATACCTCAGCTGGACATCTCTCTCGCAACTGTTAAACGGTTGTACAGAGTCTAGTGTACGTACAATGATTCCCTCACGTGCTCTCTCATCAGCTGGTGGGTCGCTGGGCATTAATTAATGTTATTATAAGTAGTAGGGGGGGAAAAAGGTCAGAATGGGATAACAGAGTATAATAATACACTGTTTATCAGTAGCTGTGTACTTTACCTTTTTCTAAGTTTGCTATTTTAAAAYTGAGTGTAATTAGAAGAATGACGCAGCGGGGAAGGAGGAAATGTTTTGTTTGCTTTTGCTGATAAAGGTTTGCTGTGCTCAGTATTTCTTAGAGTTGGGATCCTAGTTTGAAGGGAGAAAGAACGCTGTTTTCATTCATATTGGTTTTATAATGAAATACCTGTGGCAGTCCTAGATAATAATGAGACCTGTAAAAGCCCATGCTTTAGTGATAGCACAGGTGTGAGGCTCACTGAGTGATGAAGAGGTAAAAGTTAACTAGTGTTTTTCATTGCTTCACTCGGAGTAGGGAGCACGGGAAGCTCCAGAGCGCTGATTTTCAGAAACGGAGTACCTGGCACTTTCTGAAGACAAAGCTTCCTTATGAAATCTCATGTTGGGCAAATAAAAACATTAGATATATTTGATAAAAATATTCTAAAGTCAGTAGTAGGCAAAGAGCAGCTTCACTTGATTTTTGAGAAAAAAAATATATAAAATACCTCACTTGGTTAAAATAGCTCCTTYGTTTTGTTAACAAGCAGAAAAACAACTTTGAGAGTGTATATGATTTTTTTAATAGTTTGAGGACCAGGAAAGTTCAGTTATAGTCTGACAGTATTTTGAGGCTTTTTCCCTTACAAAATGAGGATTTGACCCTTTAGTCTGCAAGTGTTGTCATATATAAATCCTTTTTAATACACAGTTTATTGACATGATAAGGAAGACTGACTCTTGTGAAATGCTTCATAATAGTTCAGTTTAGATACTTGACCTTGGTGAAAACCTCATTGAATCAGAACCTTTAGAATTTTTTGGAGAAGGGGAAAAACCTATTAGATCATAAAATCTGGTTTTCTGCTGTCTCTCAGACAGAGGGTATATCTGATATTAAACTGTTGCTCAACTTGATCTTAGCCAAAGGGTTGGGGTGATTTAAGCTTTGTAATAACTCACCTTTTAGAATTTTCACTGGGGTATCAACACATCATTGTGGCCATCTGTAATAGTTTCATTGCAGGTAGCTTTCTGAATCACAGATAAGTGTCTTCCAGCGGTTTTTATTTGAATAAAATTCTGGGAGAATATTCTTGTATTGTACATGAAAATGAAAAGGCCATTTGAGAAGATAGATGCCTTTTTTCAGGCTTGATTTTGTTGCTCACATTTGCAAACCATAAAATTAATGTTTATTCAAACAAATATTGAGACAAAAGCACAATGACATTGTAGTAATGAGAAAAACAGAGGGAAAGGTGTGTTTCATGGAATGATGTGAAATAAGATCTCATATAGCACATATTGGCTAACTGAGGAAATGTATGAATTCTAGTTAGTTCCAAATACTACTTTTTTTTCCCCCGCTTTGTTAAATTATGCAGTTAAAACATATTAATTAATTGCAGTATCAAGGCCCGTTGGTTGATACCTTCTGCTTATGGCTTTACATCCCTTGAGGGGAAGGAGGCTGTGCTATAGCTGAGAAAGTCATTCATGTTGTAATAAAATGTAGTAGTGCATACGTAACCTTATATCCTAAGGTGAAAAGCATGTGCTTGTCTCATTTTCCTATTGCTATGTATGGCACTTTTTCTACATAATTTCAATTTGGCTGAGATCCAGGCCTAATATATAGGCAGTCACAACTGAGAAGCTGATATTGAACTATTAGGATCAACCACAGGAGGTATTCTGAGAGTTTCGGTGCTATTGGAGAAAGAAAAGAAAAGAAAGGAGAAGGTACATGGTATATTGTCAGTGTTGTGATAACGGGCGTTTAAATAAAACATAACATCTGGCTGATTGCCAAGCAGCTTATTGGGCAGATGCAGGATTATTTTAGCACTGCAGTTATGCCAGGTTTTATTATTTTTTTACACCCCATTTAATTATCGAACAGGAACATTTCTGAGAACTTTACTAAATTAACTTTGCGGGAGAACATGGATTTTAGGATAGTTTGCAGATTCTGGTCATTTTTACTCTGCAGTGTGTATAGCTTTGCAGCATTACTATTGTGTAGTGTTTCTAAAAAAAAAAAATCACTCTATTTGAGAGTATAGCTGTAAGAAATCCTTTTAAAAAATGTAAATGGGGATTTTGTGAGCCTGAGTATCCGTGTGGGCCTACAGTAACACATCTCTCACTGACCTTCCCAAAAAGCAGAGTTCTGCCACAGGCTGTGCCTGAGCTTGTGTATGGCCTCGTGGTCTTCTACGGTAAAAAGGCACGATTATTTCTGATGCAGAGTGGCAGAATCTTGCCACTAGAAAGGAAACATGTATCATCTCCTCTTTGCTTGCTGAGATACTCCCTTTGACATTGATCTTTACGCTTCAGCTGCAGCAGAAAAATGGCAAAGGCGACGGCAGGAGGAAATATCCCTTGACTGCTGTGGAGCAAACCCGGACCTATGACATGGGCTTAAGAGTTGAGTTCAGAACTGAGGTGCTCTGCTTCACACACACACCCTCCCCTGAGAGGTGGTGGCTGGGTGCTTTGTTGAACTACAAATGTTCTCCTGAAACCTGTAGGGGAGAGAGAAGCAGCAGCAGCTCTATTAGTGCTAAGTCAAATAAAGTGGTCCGGTTTTCTGTGCTCAGTATCATGTAGAACATAGGGCCAGTTCTCTCTCTGGTTAAAATTATTTGTGGGAGAAAACTGATTGCCTGGTGATTGTAGGAAGACTGAAAATAAGTAATTCTGTAGAGCTTTTACTTTCCTTCTGTCAACACCAACCACTCCACCGCCAGTCTCACAGCCACAATAGCCAGATGTTTTACCAAACCGAGCTGTCAGAATACCTTTTTTTGAATTTCTGTGGAGTGCATAAGATGGAAGAGCTTTAGATCATTTCTGAAGGCAGGAAGCAGCAAAGATTGTCTTTAGCACCGTATTTTCCTGGTCCTTATCTTACCTTCGCATTATTCTTTCCAAACCATGCACCATGCTCTTGGCCTCTTGCAAGATCTGGAGAATATGATGGATGGGATGTCAGCCGCATAGAGCGTGTTTCAAGTATAAAGAAGCTGGAGGTTTGAAGGGGACCCATATTGACATCTAACAAGTTTGGGGGAAAACCCCGTAACTCCAATGCTGTAGTAAAGGTCTGRCAAGTTGGGTTGTTTCAGGACACTTTCACATGTGGCTGATATTGAGGACTGTTTGTTTTGGTTGGTTGTTGTTTTTTTTTTTCCTGAGATCATTTGAATATTTTTTTAATGCATTATTTTATTAAATGGGCAAGCCTGCCCTTCAAAGCTTAGGAAGTCACACTACTCTCTAGCAATTTTACTTCAAAACAGGACTGGCTGTTAATGAAAAATAGAAGATAGGAAAAAAGTGAAAGCAGATGAGAAATGAATCGTTGTATTTAAATTTGTTTGAAAATCGGTGTCAGTGGTCTAATCTGAACTGGGGGGCACATAAATCCCTTGAGCCATTTTGGTGGCTTCCAGCTCGAGTGTTGAGTCAGTCTATGCAGTGAGCTGGTTCCACAAGATTTTGTTACTGTAAGTTCTATCTGATTTCAAACCCTGTTATTCATTTCTCATAAGGCTTCATAAGATCCAAACCAGGAGATGTATTTGGAGCCAGGAATTAAAATGTAATGCCTTTTCTTTGAAAAATGGAGCAGGACTAAGTGTGATAACTCTTCTTTTAGTCTGGCTCTTGAGGATGTTATGTTTCCTGAGCGAATACCCTTGTATGAAGGGTATTTTTTTAAAACTAATTTTCAGTCACTTTTAGCAGCTATATCTTTAATACCAATAAGAAGTGACTTGGAAAACTGCTGTGAAAACTGAAAACAGGGGCTTTGGGCATTTAGTCTGCTTCAGTGAACTGTAGATCGTTTTCTACAGCTCATGCCTGCTGAATGCTGCAGGTAGAAAAATATGGCAAAAAGAATCAGCAGTAAGAAYGAGAGAGGTTTGGTAAAAAGATTTTACTTATCTTTGTTCTCAGTAACATAAATTTTAGCTCACTTGTATTAGTTTTTCTGTCTGCCTTCCAGTCTTTTTTCTCAGTATGTATGTTCATATTTAACCTCATATTATTCTGATTTATTGACCTCTTCCAATTAGCTTAATTCATGCCTATCCTTCAATATTTGAATAAAGCTACCAACACRTTTTGTTCCTATCACTCTTAGTGATAGGCTGTTGCTATCATGTTTGCCATTGTACCTTCTACATTTATTTTGGAGTGCATTTCCTTTGTGAAGCAGTGAAGAGACAGGGGACTGAATATACCAACTTCTTGCTACTAGCCTAAGGTTCACTGCAATTAAATGGAAAAGGCTTTTTATAGATATTTCCACGGAATGTAAAATCCATAGTGGCAGTACACAAATGCAGTCGGGTTCAGCTGAGGCTTTGTGACTTACTTTTCAAATACAGCACTATTAAAAAGATGGTCAGCTGAAACTCAGATTAGCTGAACTCTGCGATTTTTAGGCACAGAGTATTTGAATAGAATAGGATKCTTGAGGAGAATACAATTGTGTTGTTGAAAATCATGAGATGTGTAAACAAGATGAATAAAGAATTATTCATTTATTCACTCACTGTTTCTCGCAGTACTTGAATGGGTGTTGTATGGTGGGGAAAAATCCATAAAATCATCTTAGGGAGTGTCTAAAGAAACAAAAGAACAGTCTATAGGTAGAGGGACTTGTTGCTTCAGGAACTTTTCTAGGCAACAAGTTATAGTGATTTCAAAGAGTGGGGCTTTTTTGCACACATCTTGGTATACTCCCCGCTGTCTGGGAGGGAAGAAGCACAGCCAAAAAGCAGATAAATCTGCCCATTAGCTAGTGAAGTGGGGAGTAAGTTAATGCTTTTACCCAATTTATATGCCATAACCAGATCCAAACTGTCTGGCATATTTTTCAGAGTAGTGTGCTAATGCTTCTTTAAAATTCATTCAAAAATCTAGTTGGAGACAAATGAGGCATGAGAAAAGATGGCAAGCTCTGCAGCCAAGTAGTGTGCTCAATAGATATTGCATGGTTTGTACGAATTTGAAAGAAGGGTAAGAATGGGTTATCACCCTGGGGGAAGAGTAATGTTGTTTGTCAGAGTGGCAAAATCTAGTTCCCTGAATCCAAACTGGTGACATATCTTGTTTACTTTATCACTGCTTCCTTTTGTAATCGATCTGAAAGTTCAGCTGTTGCAGAAAAGTGACAAATGGTTGGTGCCCTGTATCTGTGGAAACTATCTGGGAGCCTTTGTAAAAGCTGGTGAGGCTGTGGCTGGTAAAGATGTAATCTTATGAATGGCAGAGCAATTGCAATCTGAGAGGCAGAATGGAGATCTTAATAAAAGAAACATTGGAAAATGCCTGATGAAATCAGATAAAGCTGTGATTTATTTCATATGGAAAAGAATAAGATGCTGACCTGTGTGTTTGGCTGCAGGTTTGCTGAAGCGTTTTCAAACAAACACTGATTTCCCCCTCCCCCCCGCCTTGGGGCCTGGTGTTTATCAAGAGGTGTGTCTGAAATTAAACRTATTGGATCATTCCTCCTTACTGCCCTCTCACAACATTTAGTTGCAAGTAAAGGTCATGTTTTAATTTCACCCTCAGTTCTCCAGCTCTTTTGAGAGATAACATTTATACAAATAGGTAGTGTTCTATACGTTTAAAATGTTTTATGAAAAATTTGGTCCTTGAATTTTAAAAATAAAGGACATGGCCTGAGTTCAGCTGCTCTTGACATGCAGCAGCAGTGAGTGGAAGCGTGGTCTTAAGTTACATTTAACTAAACTCACTTAAGCACTAAAAGGATGTTAACAAACAAATGAAAACCAAAAAACCACAACACCTCCCCCCCAGTACCGAAAAGCTGTGTTTTGTTGACAAAAACCATTTCCTCAACTGAGGAGGGAACTATGGAGCAGCGTATTTAAATGATTCTACCTAAATAGTAAAAAGGCAGGGTTAAGAAAGAAACCTAAGACAGAAAGAAGACAAACATGAAGGCACCAGCAGGGTGGGTGCTCTCTACAAAACAGACCTGTTTTGAAAGCATTCAGGGAGAGCACAGAAAATGGCCTACAGCTGTCAAGAGCTGATGTTTGGAGTGTTTCTCTTAGGTTCCTGGCTGGAGCGTAGTTCCCAGCAGAGTTTGAGGGGAGAGACCGAAAACCCAGGGAAGTTACAGGAGAGATCAGTGGCCTTGTACAGTGAGGGCCTGTCTGTATTAACAGGCATCACTGAGTGTGGAAGGTCAGGGTCAGTCCCACTGGGAAGTGATGGGCATAAATCCAATTTAAGTGGGCTTTAAACACTTCAAAATCTCTCTCAGAGGTCTCCTATGGCTTACTTATTCCAACTGAAATTACATGCTGATTTGCACCTGTGGCATTGGGATAACAGATCATCATTAATATCTCCCAAGATATTTAGAATTAGCCACTAGCTGAAAATACTGCAAGTATTATGTAGTTACCACGTCTATCGAAGATGGCATATTTCTGCATATAACTCTGAAAGTGTACTATGTGTTTGATCGTTTTGATGATTGGCATGGAGGTAGGCTTTTCAAACAAAGTAGAGACTGACACCTTTTAAAATCTATTTGCAAAGGTATCTCGTAGGTCTTTCAGTAGAAATGTTATGCTTCTGGTTCCTTTAACTGATGTTACTTAAAACTCTGTTCAGACCAAATTGAAATCCCACACATTCCAAAAAGACTACATGGACTTTTCAGAATCTTAAAATACATAATTGAAAATTATTTTTAATTTTGAAAAAAGAAAATAGTCTTATTTAAAAATAAAGGTCTCCTCCTTGTAAAACTAAATTAAATAGATAAATCTTTCTACCAGAATAGGGCAAAGAGAAAGCATGTTTCATTCATGTAGCAAGCTGCTATTTTACACTGATGCAAATAAAACTACATGTGAACTAACAGCTGCTCTCAAACAGATTGCTGCATCTCACAATCTGCTAAGGGAGCACAGCTGGAGAAATCTGCATAACATTTTTATCTGTAAATCAAACATAAACTAGGAAAGCATTAAGTACTGTACATATAATAGCATCAATGTTTACAAAGGCTTTCCCCATGCTCTACGTAGGGGAAATGACTTCTGGTTTTAGGCTGTCTTCTATAAAATATCCAGCCAACCCAGAATTTCCAAGGTATTCATTCCTACCTCAAGCTCTTCACTGTCTGTTGATACCATGCAGATGTTTTACTGGGCTTGTGCAGGCTTACATTTTGTCTGACAGTATATGAATACCATTTTGACTTGAAGCTGTGTTGTGTTCTTCCTTTGGGTAAGATGTTGGTCTAGGATGGTCAAGAGGTACTCAACGAAATACTCATATCAACCCTAAGAGAAGATATTTCTGACTCAGAGAAGAAATCAAATCTGTCAAGCAGTTTTGCTGCTTGTTTTGTTGTTTGAGAAGACAAACTTTTCTTCTTTCCTCTAGTGCATAGTTCAAACCCTTAAGGAAAGCCATGGAGGCTGGATCTGTTTCTAAAGGGTGAGGAGGGTTACACCTTAAGCATTTGTAAAGTTACAGGTAAAGGTAAAGTTAGAGGTAAAGTTAGAAGTTACATCTTTTGCCTTAACTAACTAACCAACCAAATAAATAAAACCTGAAAATCAGTCTGTTGTGAATCGGGAAATACAGGCCTGTAGTATCTATCTGAGTATTTTCTCGCCCCAGAAAAAGTCACTACTTGTCACTAGAGAGAGGTAAAACTGTCACTCATCACCCTTGACCAATAGCTGTGTATTAGCATGACCAGTCTGACTGGCAGATGCTACTTGGTAAGCTGAGCCAAGAGTTCGGCATGGGAAATGATGGAAAGGGAACCATCTGAGATGGTTAGATAAATGTATAAACTCCAGAGGCCGTTAGGCTAGTACGTAAAAGTGAAATCAGTGTATTAAGCCTTTGTGCACTGGAGATTTAATGAATAAGTGTTTGTGGAGTTGCTCAAGGCAGAATAGACCAAAGCATACAGACTTACCAATCCTTTAAAAAAACCAAAACATTTAGCTGTTTCTCTGAGCTGGAGTCTTCATCATGTTATGCTATAGCAGAAGAGCACAGATACATTTGCATATCAGATATGGTATAAAAGAAATGTAAAGGGATATATTTGGAGTGTTGTAAAGCGTTGCATTGTTTACAGCTAAGAACTTCATGGCAGGTAGTTGGTTATGCTTAGATATTTACATAACTTCCAGCAGCAGTTAAGAGTTTTGACTGGAAGAAAATGATCTTTCTAGTGCTTTTAAAGATTTACCTCTGTTGTATTTTTTTTTTTTCCTTAATATACCAGGTAACATTTAGCTCTTTATAACTTAAAATGCTCGTTTTCCTCTTATAGATCAATGCTCTAAGTGACTGTAAGTGCTGAAAGGGCCTGATTCAGCAGAGCATCCTAACAGGTACATGTAAGCTTTGCTGCATCAGGAATATTGTAGAGAGAACTACAATTCTGTTTAGTTCAAATAGTTCATAAATGTTTCTCTGAAGTCAATGCCTGATGCTCAGGGCCAGTTCTGTCCCTTGAACCAGAAATTATTTCTTTTTACATTATGGTGTGAAACAATTGCTTTTGCTCTTTGCAGTTTGGTTAGTGGCCATGGTACTGTGGAATTTCATTCACTACTTCGTCCTTTGATTGTTTTGGTGTGCCTTAATTAGTTATAAGTAGCATTTATTTATGTTCATGCTGGTAACTTCCTCCTATGCTTCCAGGTTAAGTGGAGAGATGCAAAATTCTGCCTTTCTATGGAAATAGCCGTTAACATGAGTCTACTGGTTACAAAGAGATATATTCTGGAACATAGTTTTTAGGGAACGGACATATGTCAAGAAATTTTGCAAGCGAAGGAAAACTTACCAATGGGATGAAAGTTAAAATGTCTCCTTTTGAGTGAAGGAGAGTGTGTTTTTTCTGGGTGTCTTTCATTTGCCATTAAAGCCTTTGTTCTTTTCTAACTTCTTTAGCTTGTAATGAAAGTTTTATTTTTATAGCTTAAATACTGCTTTAATTTCCGGTTAAAGCAAAGTGAGTATAGCTGTAATGAAGCATTATCTGCAAAGAGTGATTTTGAGTTATAAATTCCTTTTTTTGGAGGCACTACAACTTATTTTTTATTTTACTGTGCCATGCTTTTATCTACATTAAAAACAATCTGATCCATAATATTTCATATTCAGGCATTGCTTCCTGAATAAGAGGCTAACTTTGTTATTAAAGAGGACAGCTGAAGCATATAAATAGGAAACMTAGAAAGGCAAACACAATGGAAAAATATTAGCTGTTCCTATAGTCACATTAAACAAGACGCAAATAAATTGCTTTGTTTTCCCCCCCACGTAGATGAGAGCTTTCTCTTCTGAGGGTATGCAAACACAAGATGAAACAAACTAGCAGTAATTGTGGAGTATATAAAAGCCATTTAAATGCCCAAAACTTGTCTTATGATACTGACATGTCCCTAAACTCTACTTTTATATCAAATAATTCCACCCAACTCTGACTTACAAAAATTACTAGAAAAATTTAAATTTAAATGAACTAGACATGTTAAACTAGAATTACTTAAGCTATTTACATTGCAATTGGCTGTACTTATCGTAGCTCTGAACTCCTAGAAATGGCAATGAAACCTTGTTATGGCTTGTGTTGATTATCAGCTGTCTTAGTTACCAAGAATGCAATATATTTTCATCCCATTTAATTCTGGGGAAGGAGAAAGGGGCAGTGATGTCTGATACAGAAGCAGCTTTTAGCCCTAAGAGAGAAATTAAAGGTGCAGTTTTTTGTGAATCAGTCAGATAAGTAGTTGCCAAATGCAGACTTGAAGTTGAGTGTTTGGAGTATGGGTTGTTTTGGTTTTGTTTTTTTTGTGTGTTGTGTTTTTTTTTTTTTTTTTTAATTTGACCTTGCAATCAGATTTATGCTGTTTTGAAGTAATATTACAGTTATTTATTAACTAAAGCATTTCAGTACGTTACACACTATTCTTTTGTACTGGAAAATTGACTGCTGTACCGTCCTCCTTTACATTTCACAGTCAGAACAATAGATACATTTAATGCAGATAACTCCTGGAGGATGAAGATAATTTCATGTTGGAATTGCAGAGACATGCTTGATCACAAAGGATCAAATTAACCTTTGCTTTTAAAGTGACATTTTTGTTCAAGAGAAAATTTGAAGGCTATTAGATTAAAAGAGTAACTGGCTTATTTTGGTACTGACAGGGAAAGCAAAACTGTTTCAGAAGTTAAAATTTAAGATCTATAACAATTAATGGTGAGGTGACTTTTGACATCTTAGGCAAATATGTGCTAAAACGCATTTGCTGTAATTGTTATTACATTCTGAATTCATTTTGAAGGGTGTGTTTTCTTCACAGCCTGCCTCACATTCTGGTGCAAGATGGAGAATTTTCCTGACCAGATTTTACAGGGAAAAATAGAGGGCTTTTTTAAAAAACTAAATGGGAATAAACAAACATTTATGTGAGATTTAAATGAGCTGAAACTACGTGGAAAGTGCACGATACAGTTAAGCCTAAAATAAATTTTTAAAAAAATATAGAATAATTGTTCTCTATTCACCTCATAACCATCCCAATACACAGGAAACAAATCATGAATATACATTTTGTATGTGTGCATTACTTCCAGCAATATTAAATAGTTTTGAGACATTTCTAGGGGAAACATGCCATGACACAACACTAATAGAAATTAAAGACATAGATTTGTTCTAAAAGCATCCCCATGTATTGATTTTAAGTTTTCAGAATGCAAGAAAACATTCAATGGAAGCGCACAATGAATCTTTCACATCTGTCTTGTGCAAGTAAATAACAAACAAAAGGGAAATTATTCTACACACAGAACTTAAGTTTTTAAAAGTTTAGGTCCTACATCAGTAGCTAAATGAAGTGTGAGTTAGTCTTCTTGAAGAAGACCAAGTAAAGTCATTGTTTCAAATGAAAACAATAGAGTTTCCACCTGCTTTTCTGAAGCCATGAAACAACTCAGGAGCTTGTCTGTGCCTCAAACCAATGGGATCGGGACGTAAAGCACTGTAAGGAGTTCAGTTTCTAGGTATTGTGTACAAAGGGAATGAGTAAATTGCTAGCCATTATCATCCAATTGAAGCTTCAGGTGATTTCCAGAAGGCAGTGTGTGATACAATTCTCAACTACAGCTTTCTTTTAGTGTAGGTAACTTCTCTGTGCTCCCACAAGGCTGGTTTTAGAGGATGTACAGCAACAGAATAGTAAAAGACTTTGTAAGAGCTGGGTGTGCGCTACATGTCATGTTCACAAGAGTATAAAATGTATGGTGCTAACAGAGGCTTGCAACTTAACTGCAAGCGAACCTAATTTAAAATTTGATACCTAGGAAAGAGACATGAGCATCTGGGTTTGGTTTTGAAAGAATGTGTTAAGCAGGAGTGAGAGTAAAAAAACTAGAGCAACAATAGCAACCTTCGGGTAAAATATATTAGTATAATTAAAGGACATGAATTATAAATATACAACACGGTGAACAGTAAGAGAGAAAAAGAACTCATGGGCTCTCCAGAGGCGGTGTTGGCATAATTGTGGGTACAGACATCATGTTTTATCATGGTTAATGTTCTAGATAGAAAAGACTCATAGTTTGTAAGAGAAGGGCAGAGTGCCCCCATTTATTCTGTGACTAACAGTTGTTCTGAGATAGGTGGAATTTTTTTTCTTTTTTTTTTTTTTTGCAAATGTTAATAGAGTTTGGACTTCCCAGTTTAGCCCTGCCTCAACAACCCAAATATGTATAGAGAGGTTGGTGCATTACTGTTGTTTTTTTAAATAAAAAATGGAAGGTAAAATATATTTTCAACCTATTTCACCTTTTTCCCCATCTTCACCACTCTGCCAGAAAACAGGAAACCTGACCATGTCAGGGAGTCCTTTATACTAATATTATTCTGAGCCTCCTTCATTGGAGAATCATACCCAATGAGAGAAATTAAGAATGAAGTTATACACTCTACATAACTGCCTTTTACTCCTTTTTTTCCTCATTACCATTTATAGTAATTCTCTTTAATTAATTTTCTTTTTTTTTTTTTTAATATCTGTCTTTCTTAATCAAGACAATGGCTGCCCATAAGAGATTGCAATGTTAGATGAATCTGCTAGATTATATTATGGTTTGTTGCTCATGGTATTATTTGGAGTAAGCATCTGGCATAAAAACAGGAAGGCGTGGTGCCAAAACAAGTGTCATTCTAACAGGGTATCAGAGCAATTTCTTCTCAGATTGCTTTTCTTTATCATGGTTTTTATCTTTCATTTGTCTCCTATTTTGATTCTGTTCTTTTAGTGATGGTTTCTCTCTTGCAGCCTTTGCTGAAAATAAGATAAACATTCAAAATAAACTTTTGAAGACTTCTTGCCACAGTGGGTGTTTCAAAAAGCAAACTGAGTTTATAATTTCCAGCAAAAAATACTGTCTATAACCACAACATAGACCTTATACTATGCTTCATAGGCTTTATGTAGTCAATGTTTATCAAGCACTTCGAATGTCAAGCTTTGCTTATACCTAAGGGCCTCCTAGTTTTTTAATATGACACAGTTAATTACATGAAGTGTTAGAAAGCACACAGTTCCGTTCAAGGACTTGCCTTTTTGTCTTCCTTGCAAGTGTGCTGTACTTAGCTCTCAAATGATTGAAAGAGAAGTAAAGATATTATAGGAAAGTAGTCATGTACAGTTAATTGTCAGATCTCAATTTAAAAAGAAGGAGCAAGCTGGTTCTCTCTGTTCCCAGAGATATAATTGGAAATGTCTCCAAATGAAATTCACTCGGCAGGGGAACGTGGTGTATTTCAGTTTTGCCTTCTCCCAAATGCGTGCGGTGGAATTCTGTGTGATTTACTTTTGTTTCATTAGAACAGAGTTATTAGAGTCGGGACATCAGTGGGACATCTCTGATGAGACTGATTTGGCATAATGAGAGTGAGTGGAGATGACTGTGGCCTAATTGGGACATTTTAACTAAGAATTCCACTTAATGAAGATGCATTCAACAAGTGCCAAGGGGTAAAAGTGCGATTCACCAAGTCTTAAATAAACATGAAATTCTAGACCTTGGCCATTTAATGTAGTTTCCAGATAAAGATTAAAGGAAATAAATGATTATTTTTGTAATTATTATTGTGTTTTCATTTACTTTCTTCAATGTGTGCATATGTGTATGTGTGTATATATACGTACATATGTAAGTGCTTTAAATATCCAGTTGCCTCAGTCAGGACAACAGCTGTCCCCTGAGGATTCTGTCTGAGTTTGAGAGATTACAGTTTCTTATTTATTTATTGAAAAGTTTAATTAGCGCTGAGTGACTCAAGCATATTTACAATTTGTTGAGTCCCAGTGCACTTATCAAAAAACAACAGAAGCGTCAGTCATTTATCAAATGCTGGGCAAAAGCTCCAGCTGTGGTGAAACACATAGAAATAAGACAAAAACTGGTCATCGTTATCAGATACTTCCACTTCTTCAGATCTTTTGTAGTTTATCTGAAGTGGGTCTTAACCAGCCCTGTTTGGGGATTTTCAGAAACAATCCAATGTAATTTTTTCCCCCTTTATTGGAAACAGTGGGCTAAGCTACTTACACTGGCAAAGTATGCTAAGTATCAAAGTACGGCAAGAACCTCAGCAAAGCAGTGAGCAAGTGGAAGTGCAGGATGTTAGAACAATTGTCCTGGAAATCATATAAATAGTTAATATAATGTATCTTTATTTGAATATATTACTTTTCCTGTAGTGTGCCAGCACTGCTGAGGGCCGTGGCGCTCTTTAGTAAGAAAGAGCCACTACGCAAAAGATCTAGGTGTTGAGGGCACCATCAGACCTGGAGGGAGCCGCACTATGGCCCTGTCTGTGCAGTTTTGTTGTACTTTACTCCTCTTTTTCCATAGAGTAACACCAAGATAAAGGTAGTTGAAAGCATCTCTCTCAAATTAAAAACATTTGCGTTATAATGTTGCAAGAACATCTGTCTAGTTTGATCTTCTGCTAATAATTGGACTAAAATCTAGTGCTCTGTAACTTCAGTGGCATTGTTAGTTGCTACCTGCACCTGAAATGTGATGGGCACTGTTGATGTAATTGATGATATACTTTGACAAATAAACGCAGATAGACTAGAAAAGGAGTCATGAGTTCATGTGAATTTTCCTATTTGTATCTGAAAATTCGCCTGTCTTGGGATCTTTAAGTTTGTTATAATAGGTCAGTTAGAACCTTTCTAGAGACATTTAATAGGAAGGCAATAATGTAATTTCTCTAGGTGTTGAAGTGAAAAAGATGTAGCGCTTCTGATTGAGGAATTGCTGTTTGTAGAGAGAGCGTCTTGGGTGAGTGGTTATCTCTGGGCAACCAGGACCTATACCCTGTACCCACAAGCCCTAGGTTGATGCTCAATGTGGAGGACCAGCACATAAGCCACTACTGCTGGTGGTTGACTTTCTATGTAAAAGACCTTCGTGTTGGTGATCATTTGTCATTAGATTGGCGGGAAATACTTGTTGTGAGATATTGCATGTTGCAGGGAAGCATGTGTGGTTTGAAACCGAAGGGGTGAGGGATGGTGAAGGGAATAAGGCAAAAAGGTAGGTGTGATTCTTCCTCTGGTCAAGGACTGACTTGACTGTTCCCATAGCAACAGAGCTCAGTGCTCTCCTTAGGCAGCTGCTGATTACACTTTGAATTTTATTTGCATTCATGATTATGGAGGAGTATAAAAGGACTGAGGTAAAGAACTAAAAAAGCAATAAGAGGATAAAAGACCTTTCTATCGCTGCTCCTCAGAAGCCTTAATTAAAAAAGTAGAAGGAGGGGGAGGGAAAGAATGGAAAATGATGGTAAAATTTTAGAAAATTTTATTTAATGGGTGAATTACTGTTTCCAGATGTATTGGAAAGATTGCTAGCATCACCATGAACTTCTTATATCTCATAGCTTTATACCATGTAAAAAGAAGAAGATTTCTTCATTATAGGGAGGGCTACTGTGCTTCAGTATAAAAAATTCAATCTAAAACTGTATTTAAGTGAAGGATTTACAGKACGTTAAAACATTTTGGGTTTTTCAGACCTGACTCTACTTTTCATAAGGCTACTCTGATAATGTGTGTCAGCCTGGCTTTTTAGTCTGTTTTATTGTGTCTTGCATTATTTTTATTAATCATCAGACACTTCTATATAATAAATACATGTCAAGTGTATACTACATGTTTATGTGTGTGTATAATACATATGCATTTATTACACCCATGTAAAGAGGGAGGGGCTACCACTGAAATTTAGAAGCAATGGCAGTTTACAAAAGTCTCCTCTTCTACCCTTAATAATTGATGTGAAACTCAGTCAAATTTCTGATGTCATTGAAACAAGAAGCAGGATTTGGCATTTCAGATATACTTGGAGTAGGTGATTGTGAACTTTTTTACATTCCTTCTAATAAAATAAAACTTTATAAGAGTCTGACAGTAAGTAAACAGTCCCTTGCTTTCCAAGAAAATGGGGGTTGTTGGTAGGAATAGGATTTACGAAGGAGGAAAGTTTAGCCATTGCCTCCAGTTAGAACTAAGTTTTCTCTATGGATCTTCATCTTCTTCCAGGTGCTGCAGCCCAGTCATAAAAAACGGCATTTTTCATGATAATTGATACGTTTATATGATATCATTAATAACACCAAGTTAAACAACTGTAAAACATTGCAATAGTATATAATAATACAGCTAGTTAATACATTTATTATTTTTGAACTGCTACAGGATTTGTCATTTGTCGAATACAGAAACCTGACTCAGCTTTGTTGTCCAATTTCTATCTGATTTTGTCTATCAAGTCTCTCTCTAGCCGAATACTTTCCAGATTGCAGTTATTGTCATGGCTATGTATGTCCTGGACCAAACCGAAGTGACACCAGGGAAGTAGGACATTTCTCTTTCTGAATCAAATACACATGGAGAGTTAAGTGGTCAGGCAGTGAGGCAGCCTGTGAGTATTCACACAGTAGAAGGGAAACTGGGGCTTTTGCACCCATGTTTTGTCCCAAATTGAGAGGAATTTGACCGTGGATACTGTTTACGGTCTTGTCTGTATTTCTAACCTGCTCTGTATTTGGTAAGCACTATCTGTTTAAAGGAGGAGCTGGTTTTAGATAGCAACTTTCATCTGGGTGAAGAGACTTGCAGCTGTTTGGTTAAGTGATCATGGTTAGCAGGTATTCATCGTGTCTGGTACATTGCAGCAAATTTTTAAGCTTCTTTGCCAGCTGGTGGAAATAGTCTTTGGAATGATGTATGGCGAAGGAGACATAGGCTAACAGAAATAAACATATGTAAGTATCTAACCTCTAGGTAAATATACACAAAATTAGTTCTACAGAGTTTTTGGAAACTTTGAAATTGCTGTCATGTTTCAAAATTAAAAGTGATGCATTTCRATACTAGCTGTTAGAATGAGAGGTGTATAAATATGAAAAACAGGTTCCTAATATTGAATCCTCATACCTGAAAAGAGGTACATGTAAGGACTGAACAAAACAAAAATATATAGCTTTCTATTGGGAGATATTTATGTCTTTTAACAGACAATTCTAAAGTAAAATGGTTCACCTCTAGAAATACTTTCTTTTAAAAATTGTTTAAGGTTTGAATCAGCCTCTGTCTTCAACAGCAAACTAACTATCCGAGCTTTTAAGCTAAGACAACTTAATTTGGCATAGACATCCCACCTATTGAATGCCTCTTTCCCTCCTCCAGTAGTATTTGGAGTTTTGATCCTGCAAGATTTAAAATATTTTTATTGAACCACTAGCCTGTCTGTTATGTCAAAAGATGATTCAAACTTTTAAGTGAGATTTGTAACAATACAAGTGATGAAAATGAATGTTTAATGCTACTGTGCTGTGGTAAATCTGATGCTACAAGGAAGCAGGCTACAAATATACCCCGAGCAGTGACCATTGTCTCCCCAGTCTGATCCCTTCAGGTATCAGATGTTCATCTTGTGTGGATGCATGGGCCACAGTCCCTCAGGAACATCTGCTCTGCCATGGAGCACCTTCTCCTCCTCCTCCTCATGCTCCAACCATCATTTTCATCACCCCCTCCCCCTCTCCATGTTCCCTCCTCCTCTCTCCCGTGTTTTCTGCCCTTTCTTAAACACACTCTCCCCGAGGCGCCGCCATCTTGGCTGCGGGGCTGGGCCATGCCCTGCGGGGGGTGGGTTGGAGCCGGCTGGAACCGGCTGTGTCCAGCCCAGGGCAGCCCCGGCCTCTCCTCACAGAGGCCGCCCTGCAGCCCCCCCCACCCCCCCGGCTGCCAGTGCCTTGTGACATGCACCCCGTTAGCAAATGTCATTTTATTTGTTGTTGGTTTTGGTTTTTTTTTAAAGAGTATGCCAAGAATATTAAAGCAGTTATGTTATTGGAAAGCTGTTCAAGACAACCTTGCTATTTTAAAGAAGTAGAAAATAATTCCTCAGGAGAGTCACAGGTTTGACAAAAAGTGGGGGAAACACACACAGAAATTCAAGACGCAATATTGGTATTGCTGATGGAGTTAGCATGCTGCTGGAGAATTGCAACAGACCACCCTGAAAATACAGTGTTTTGGACTTATAATGGTGGTGTTAGGTCTTCTTCACATTCATCAGAGGATATTGACAAACAAGCAAGTGTCCAGGACTGTATTTTCTGCATTGTAGTTGCTAAATTAAATAATGGGACTAAGTATGCATTTTTATATGCAGTTCCTCCCCCCTGTGCCACACAAATCATGCAGCATGGTAGATCCTGGCAATATAACTTTCATCAATGTAAAAAAAAAMCAAATTAGTAAGGAGAAGTTCTCAGGTGTTAAGAAGCCAACAAACATCCTTCTGGTGTTATTGTTTTAGTTTACTGTCATTTCTCAGTCTAGGAAGTATAGTGGGAAACTGCCATGTCAAGGAAACCAGTTCAGCTGTACAAGTTTCCATGGAGTATGCAATAGTCTTATGAAAGTAATTTGAGTTTTTCCTTGTATTTCCCTCCTAAATCCAAGCTGTGGAGCAAAAGGACCCTAGATTGGTAGCGTCTGTGAAGTGTTTTGATTGTAGAAAACAACTTTCATGTACTAAACTAATGCGACTGCCAGTTAAACTAAAGAATAAACACTGATTGCCTTAAAAATAAGGCATCTGAAGAAATGTTTCCCATTCCTGAATAAGGAATCTTTTAGATGTATTAATTTCTGAAGCAAACATAGAGGTTTTCTGTGCTTTAAATGAAATTGATGTGGTCTAAATGATTTGAGATGGATGCTTACATGCATGAATGGGATAAAAATAACCAAATACAGCACAGAAATGCTTGAGTAATGCATGTTATAATTGTAATGTCTAGCTTTAGCACTCGCAAAATGATTGCAATATACATGAACGGAAGGACATATTTTAAAATTGGCGGCCAAAATGGACTGCAGTCAAATTTGAGCTAGCTAAAGCATTTGGAAAAAGTTCAGGTTGTTGGCAAGCCATAAGCTGGCTGTTAATGAATGCAGGATATACTGCCATCTTCTTCTGGGCATGTGGATATTTCTTTCTGTACTTTGATTTTAGTGAAGTTTTTGAATAATATATGTTTACTTGGTTATATTCCTCTCAAACACCACCCTCTGCCATCCCCAAATTCTATTTTTAAAAGAAAAATATTTGTCTTTCATTCTGGCAGAGAGTCTATTACATATTTCACATCATGGTGGGTGTGGTGTGCTGTTTGAAAATTGCATTCTGATGAGAGTTAGCACATGTTGGCTTGGCAACAGTTTTTTTAATTTAATTTCTTCCATCCTAGATGTTATGAGAATATATAATCTAGATGCCTCTATTCCTAGGAAATCACTTATTCTGAAAAGTGAACATTTCTCATGTGCTGTAAGTATGGGACCTTTTGATAAATCATTGCATCTGATGTACAAGGTTCCCTCTGACATCTGCGAGTGATTGGCGAGTCCCAGTCCTAGAGGTCTTTGGTTCCAACATCTTTTTTTTTATTATTATTTTTTTTTCCTCCCCTTAAACTGGCAAATGCGATATAGTAGCGAACTAATGCCTCTATCAGAGCAGCTTGCACTTAAATTATAATGGATTGATTGGCCTGCGCTCAGGCCAACAACCATTCTCACAAGTTGCTCTATTTGCGGTCTTTGCCCACATGAGCCAATAGAGCACTCGTAACTAATATTCATTTACATGGATTTTTTTCTCTGTTTCTTTTTTCCTCTCTTTCTTTTAAATAAGCTAAAAATCAGTACAGTTTTCTGAGTTCTTTTTGAAGGGATGTAATATCTCTGCTGTTTGCTTTTTTTATGATAATGCTACCATATGCTTATAGTCAAGCATCAGTCACTATTTCCCACAGAGATTTTGCTCCTGAAGTTGGACTTGGTGCATCATGGCCAATCACCCCACGGCCAGTGAGCCAGCAAGAGTAGTTACTGTCTCTGCTCTGCAGGGGGCTGTGAGATCACCTTTGCACATCACTTCTCTGTAGCACCAAAAATTATTTATAACTAGAAGACCTATTTCTATGTTCACTTCTGGCTAAAAACAGCACAGTATCTTGTGTATGTGTTTTGGGTTTGGGGATTCTTTTTGACAGCTTCTTCGCACTTTCCAGCTGATGACTCATGCGGTTCCCCATTTCCAGGCTATTTAGTCAATGTGGTGGCTCTCGGGTAGCTGCTGATGTAGGCTGTCATTGTGATCTGACATTTCCTTGGTGGASCTAACAGGAAGTCTACTTCTGTAAAGGCCATGAAATTTGAAGCCCCCTGCTTGCTTTTCTTATACATCTGAGAATATTGATTCTTCCAAAGCCTCTCTACAAATGCCAAAGGGAGCGGAAACAAATAAACATTTTCCTCCCTGCTCCACTTTTTTCTTATCTATGTTTCTCAACCTGCTGAAGTTGTTTAGATGTGTGGGTCTCTAACAACATTCTCTTTACAAGTCCTTGAGAGAGATGCTATGAAGCAGTAAGATGTGGCAGTACCTTGCAATTGCTTAAGGAATCTTATAAAAAAATCAAGATTAATTCACTGCTTCTTTTAGTAAGCTTTTTTTATAATTACATTTAGGCTAGAGACATGCCTGAGCCACATAAATATCCCTCGTACCAGGGTTAGTTTTGGCAGCAGCAAAGAAAGATGCCACTCTGAGGTTCAATGTCCAGGCTTGCATTTGGTGAAAGAAGGATGACAAAATAATAAGGGGACAAGAAAGTTTTAATTAAATGTGATGTTTTAAGGATGATGTGATGGCTTAGGTCCCATCTAATGACTTAGCAACCTGAAATGGCCTGTGTGTAGTAAGTAAGGATGAAAGCATCCTTGATGTTGTTCTCCCCTGCTTCCTGAGGGATAATCAGGAGTGACGAAGCCTCTCTTTTAGGATTAGAAGCGGTGTTACTTCCAGTAATCTACTATGATTCTCCTGATGTTACACAGTCCTTTTCTTAACCTCAGAGTACTGAACAGTACATCCCAATTGATACAGGGCAGTACTCTATCAGGTAGGTTTAGTATTTCTCTTACCTTTCTAGTAAATGTTATGGGATAAGGCAGCTTTCCGCTAGGAAAAACGGTACCAAAGAAATAGAGGGCAAATCAAAGCATAGTGAATTTTTTTTTTTAACAATTCTGTAACAGCATGGAGTTCCATTTGCTTATACTAGCTTTGAATTTGACCCAGTTTTTCCACTCAGAACAGACGAATTATTGCTAATGGGAATTACACCGGTGCTTTTTTCCATCATATGTAAAAATTGAGCTATTGTGCATGCTCCAGCAGAACTTATTTGGACATACTTATGCAGGTCCACAATGTATTTTTTTTTTTCCTTCAAAGTAACCAGACAGGTTAACATGGTGACAGGATGTAGAATATTTGCCTTCCTATTTCTATTTTCAGTGATTTTTGGATCAGCATCTCGAACATTTGGTTTCCCCCTTATCCCGGATGAGTGCCACAAACATTATTTCTAGCTTATTATGGGACGACCCTGGTTCAGTCTTCCCTGTTGCAGCAGTTTCAGTCTATAAAAAGAAATACTTACTGATCCTTTCAACTTTTCTTTTTTTCACCTGCACTTTTTCACTAGATATAGCCAAGGTTTGAAGGTTGGTCATTGTCATTTTTGTGTTTTTAATGTTTTTGATAGCAAATCTTTTAGATCATAGAATCATAAATAGTTTGGGTTGGAAGGGACCTTTAAAGGTCACCTAGTCCAACCCCCCTCCAATGAGCAGGGACATCTTCAACTAGATCAGGTTGCTCAGAGCCCCGTCCAACCTGACCTTGAATGTTATAGAATCAGAGAATCATAGAATCATTAAGGTTGGAAAAGACCTCTAAGATCATCGTGTCCAACCATCAACCCAGTACCCATGCCCACTAAACCATGTCCCGAAGCACCTCATCCACATGTTTTTTGAACACCTCCAGGGATGGTGACTCCACCACTTCCCTGGGCAGCCTGTTCCAATGCCTGACTACCCTTTCGGTGAAGAAATTTTCCTAATATCCAATCTAAACCTCCCCTGGCGCAACTTGAGGCCATTTCCTCTCGTCCTATCACTTGTTACTTGGGAGAAGAGACCAACACCCGCCTCTCTACAGCCTCCTTTCAGGTAGTTGTAGAGAGCAATAAGGTCTCCTCTCAGCCTCCTCTTCTCCAGGCTGAACAACTCCAACTCTCTCAGCCTTTCCTCATAGGAGAGGCGTTCCATCCCCCTGATCATTTTTGTGGCCCTCCTCTGGACCCGCTCCAACAGGTCTATGTCTGTCTTGTGCTGAGGGCTCCAAAACTGGATGCGGTACTGCAGGTGGGGTCTCACCAGAGCAGAGGGGGAGAATCACCTCCCTCGGCTTGCTGGCCAGATGCATTGGTTTTGTTCAGATGCAAAGCAATAGAGATTACTGAAATCTCAAAATATCTGAGTGAGGTGAATTGTCTCCCATGTAACTCTGAGTTCAATATATAAGTTCAATATCGCTGTCTCATGAGTAAAGCTGTGTGTGCTCGTTTGTGGTCCCTGCTTAACAGCATATCTGTCKTGTGTAGTGCAGCCAAGAAATTTCAGTTTGGGAAAGAATAAAAGCAAAGCAGAGTTAGAGGAAGTACAGGATGGATTCCTGTCAGTGCCTAAAATGAGGCTTCTCATATTTATATTTTTGGTTTTAGTATGGTGAGAAGTGTCCCTAGTTTCTGTAAGAGGATACTTGGGATGGGAGCAAAAGGTTTGAAGGGCTTGATTTTAGGATATAATCCTTGAGGCATTATATGGTTTTAGTTTCTTTTTTTATGGTCATACATGTTACTATCTTGTTTGCATCTCCTGTTTGCCTGGCAGGTTTTTAGTTGGAGTGGGGACTGGGGAGGTGTTTTGGTTTTGTTGTTGTTGTTTTCTTTAAATTTGAATACCACAAAGAAGTGAGCACTCTCAGACAATTCCTCATAATTTTACTCTCACTGGCAAAATGACGAAATATTGGTTAAACATCAAATCCTGTTGTGTACTTATTTTGATTTCATAATGTCATCTACCCTAAACGAAATTAAATAATACACATCTGTCTTTCAAAATCTATGTAAAGTATCACCACAGGATTCTTTATATTGCTGGATTCAAAGATTCTATATCAGGTATTTTTGTGCATGAATCTCAGAGGGACATCTCATTTACATTTGAAAAAAAAGATTATAAGACTGTGGCATAGAGAGAGTGTGTTATTGGGTACTAGGATAGAGTGTAAATTTTTGATTTGTCAAATGCTCTGTGACCATCTGCAGTAAAGGGGATAAGTTACCTTACTGCTCTCACAGGTCACAACAGGGTAAGACTAAATACATGAATTACAATGGTAGCGATGTGCGTTTACCCTAGCTCACTTGAATGCCATATCATTTGTCCTTAAGAGGAGCGAGACAATCATAATTCCCTTCCTTTAAGATGCTTGCTGGATATGTGTTCCATATACCTTCTCAGCAGTCTACTAAAGACAGCTTGGATGATGTGGGATTTCATGCCGGTATGCTATTAGACTTCTTGGTTTGACTGCTAAAAAGAAGAGATTAAAAGAAAAAAATAAGAAAAAAAAAAAACTTTATTCCAGTAGACGAGAAGTATCTGCTCTACCTGAAGCAAAATGGTTTGTCTGAAGTTTTTGTAAGAAGCAGCAAGGGAGGTGAGAGTCTAGATTCACAGAATTCCTAAGGGAAAAGATTTACTTCTTTTACATGATAGCTGATTCGTACATGAGGTCAGGATATAGGAAGCACAAATTCTTTTCTGCCACAAAGTATTTCAACTTATATCTCTCATAATCACTGTACTATAAGGACAGAGTGTCTGATGGGAGAATAGCAGGCTGCTGGACCCCTGGGTTACAGTCCTTGTTCCATTACATATTTGACAGCCTATGCCAAGTGAAATGGTCGGAGAGGCAGTCTGGGGCTTCACCACCCAGTATGTTCCTGTCCAAGTAGTAACAGGCTCCCTTGGACTGGGGCACATGAGGTGGTGTTGTCAAGCAAAGAAGAAAACTGAGTCTAAATCCTCCACATCCTGAATGATTGCTTTAATCGCCTAAGTGCTGATTACATGTATAGGCATTACTCACAAGTGGTAAGTCTCTCCCAAGTAAGCAGGGCAACAAAAATCGTGTTTTCCAGCAAGCCTGTAATTAATGAAAAATTCTCCCAGTACTGCAGGCCCCAACAACTGCATTTGGGTTGTAAGGGCTGCATCACATAAAGGAAAAGTAATTTAGCACTGTGGCAGAGCAAGTGTGTAAAGAGACGGGTTTATGAGCCCAGATTCAGGTGAACCAATTTAATTCTGGAATTTGAAGGCATGAGCCTTCATGAGCCTTTTTTTCTGGATGAAAAACTGGTGACTTTTGCTTGCAGAGACAACAGCTGTCAAGAGTTTTGAAGAGGTCCTGACTTAAGTCTTCTAAAACACTGTGTCTGTAACATGATAGTTAAAATCCTGCAGCAGCCTGTCTGTGCTGCGGGTTCTACCCATCCTGCCTGGAACAACTCTAGTGGTAGTTATAGGTTTCCCGAAAAGATTAAGTCAAGGCTTTACTTTCAATTCCACTTTCTGTCATATAGCCTTAAATACATCTGTATGGATTGACCTGAATTGGTAAAATTTATAATGCAATTGTTATGAACTCTAATAGTCCTTCTTTTAATATTATATTACAGAATAAATGCGTGTCATACAAAGTAAACATAATACTACAGTGTGCCTGCATTGGACTGGTTGGAATTTTTTCCCTGTAATTTAGATTGCTTTAGGCATGTGCTAGCTTAGTTCAATTTGTAAGACTCGGTCTTTAGTTTGTTTAAATTGCCATAATTTATAGTATATCTGGCAGTGACCCCTTCCTGTTCGTACCAGCTTGGAAAGCCAAATGGTATTGTAGATGGAAGTTATGGGGTGAAAACAGTAAAATCTAGAAAGGTAGAGTTCCCCTTGCCTGATGTTTTAAAAGAATGTGGAAAGAAGAATGGCCATCTGTAACTAATGGTAAAGTCGGACAAAAAGCAATCTTTGTCAGCCAACAGTTCCTCCTTCTCTCTCACAGATGTCTGCCTCCCCAGTGCCAGGCTGTCTGTCTTTATGTAAAGGTTTCCCTGGTCTAGTTTGTCCAGGCTTAATATCATAAGGACGTGCTATTTAAAAATCCCCTCACTTGGTCAGGTTTCTGATTTGCAGAATTGCTAATCCTCTCTATTGCAGCTGCAGGGAAGTGGTCGTAGTCTGTATTTTAAAACAGTTGCCTTACTAATTCTATCAGTCTTCACGTGAGTAGCGTTCCCTATAAAGTGTATTGTTTTGCCTAACCTATTTTTCATAACAACAGTACTGTTAACAATTTTAAAAATAAAACAATGGTATCAGTCTGCTGAAACAGTATAATGTGCTATAGTCTTCCTTCATGAAAGGAGAAAACACAAATAACAGTAGTCCCTAGCTCTGCAGCAGGATGTGCTCGTGTGAATCCCTGAGCCTGTGCCAGCTCCTATTAACAGCAAAAAGACAATAACCGAAGAGAGTGGGCAGTTTACATATTTTGCAGCCAGAAGGAGTTTCTATTTCTGTTATACTCCCAGGTATAAAAAATTTGCATGTGAAGTAAGCTGTCCTTTAGCTGATAGAAGCATGCGATACAGTGACATCTCAATATACATGTGATTACAAGGTAGTAGGATATGGTTTATTGGGGATTGTATCTCAGAACTAACCATGAACAGCACATTTGTTGTTTTTGAGAAACAGTTGAATCAGATCCCAGAAAAGGTAAAGTGTGAGGATGGCTTGAGGTCTGCAGCCCTCTGAAACTTCTTCCCACCTCATAAGAGCTTTTATGGTACCTTTCATTGTTGTTCTCCAGTGAAATCTGCAAACCTGGCTTTTGGTGGTAGACTTGGAGACCTTCCCAAGAATCTGTACGTGGAAATACAAGGGAACCGAACTCCCAGGCTCCTCTGTTGGAAGTTCATGTAGAGGACTTCATTGCAAATCACGTTGTAGATAAAGGAATATCTATATAGCTAATTGTCTTTGTGGCAAACATAAAAAGTGAGGTTAACACAAGTTCCATGGTGATACTGTGGCTGCAGTTCGTTCCACTGCAGAGGGTAGGCTGAAGCACTTCATATGGGTCTCTTCAAGGCTCTATGCCTGCATCTCCTTTGAAAAGAAAGGAAGTCTTGGGGAAACAAGGCCTCCCAAGATGGAGTTGGAATAAGGCATGTTGGTGATGCCAGTCCTGCGAGGCGTTCCCAAGGCATTCAATGTAGTTGTAATCACAATTTTAGATTGCCACCAAAACCTCAGAATCTTGGGCTGCCTTAACTGCTGATTGGCACCAAACAGTCCAAAAAATATGAGGTGGGAGGAAAAAAAGCATTTCTTACTGGAAGAAACTGTTGAGGCTGTGAAATTAGTGGGAAAATTGCTTTAAGCAGGGCTTTTTACTGCATTTCCAGGGACATGTCCTTATTTTTCAAATAGATAAAGACTGTGAACAGGGCTGTGTGGTTTGTTTGTTTGTTTCCTGTTTTAAATACTCCACCAGTTTCTGTTGTTTGCAAATCTTAGAGATGCATGAAGATACTAGGCTTGCTCTTTGCCTTTCTTTCTTTAACAGCCCTGGATTTTAAGTGTTTGGTKTTGGCTCTAGAACTGGTAGTAATACTGAGAATAAAAGGATTCTTTTTTTTTTTCCTCCCTGCTTTGTCTCCCCTTTTATTTCTTACTTTGAGAAGTGTGGTAATTTGACAGTCCTTATATGTGTTTCAAACTTCTATGCAAATCGTCTTATTCCATGGTACTTGACATTACTCATCTACCTTCATACAAAATAACAAGGAATGAAAGCTGCATTAATTCAAATGTCAAATTCAGGCTAGAAAAGGCTTTCATTTTCTATTGTGGGGACAAAATCACTGGATTTTGGGTCATCTCTTGTACTAATACTAAATATGCGCCTGTGTTGATTGAAGCTTTACAAAGCACTGACCTTAGACTCTTTCTGTGTTTGGATGACTTAAAGGTTTAGAAATGCAGGCAGCTTTCAAAAATGATGGAGAGAATATGTTCTTAAAGTTGAAGCCTGTCTTTTTCTCCTGGTTTTGCATTTGGCCCATGCAGCTTGTCCCAGAATATTGCCTGTGCACAAGGAGAAGTTGGAGATAGTTGTGTGATATTTTCTATGTATACATACATATTTGTGTTTATGGGTGCTGCAGACATACCAAATAACAAAATGCATCCAATTCCTAAAAAAAAATTCTGGTGTGTCGACTACATTCCTATTAAAAATAAGCTGGTATCAAAAGCAGCAAGGAGGAGAGAATGAGAGAAAAATGCAGGCTAACTTAACAGGGCCTTAGTATATAGCAGTTTGAAATTCCCCTGCTAACAAAGGCAAAAATTGATTGTATGGAACTTGAGAAATGGCAAAGCGTACTTGGCTCTCTTCTCACTAATTCATAGGCAAAGATCAGCCATAACTTCTGGAAAAGTCAGAAAACTTCACACCTTTCAAAACTGGTGAAATGCGATCAGAGCCATTTGCTAAACTTAAGCCTCCTGTTTTATACAAGTTCTGCAGAAATGGACTTATAGACAATGGAATAATGTACTAGAATTATGCAAACTCATGTTACAATGCATTTTGAAATTATTTACTCTTGGCAGCTAGTTAGCTGAAATTAAATTTCTGAAAACTGACCTTCTTCCTTTTTTCTGTGGAACGCCTCTTGCAGCACACTAATGAGATGCAGTGGGAAAGGTAGGCAGTGTCTGTTCTTTGATCAGAGCAGCCCAATGGCAGAAAGACCATGTCGGTGTCACTACAACACCCTTGGCAGTGTTCACGTTGCTAAGAAAATTGTGCTTTACTCAGTCCTAAAGAAATATTTTTGAAACTTCAGCACTTTTTCTATTGAGCATGCAGAATTCGGATAGCAGACTTAGGCATTTAGAGTGCCACTTACATATAAGTGGACCAGCCTTTTACTGCTTACCTAAGTACTGGGCAGAAAGAGAGACTTGTGTTTTGTAATTCCAGTTTTTCAGATGTGCTGCTTAATCTGTTACATACTTCAGATATTGTGGTAAAATGGGAATACCTATACTACCTTGCTTTCATAAAGTATTGCACACGCCTGAATAAAAAGAATACTGTTTATGCCAGTTCTTTTCTCTTTTTTGCCTTTTTTCTCTCCTTTGGCATGATATCTGTAGTACTGCAGATCAGACGGTGGTATGTAGTACTCAGGTTTAGTGCCAGTTTCAGGGCATCCCTGCAAGCTATGCAAGCTAAATGATGGTGGGTCCTTTTTTCCACATGGGTGCAGAACTCGGTACTGGAACTAAACATGCAGGTGTGATGCCCCAGAGGCATTTGACATCTGAAGTGAACATCCCTGAGCTTTGTGCCTCCCATGTGATGTTGCGTAGAAAAAGCTGGCTGAACGGAATGACACTATTTGCAATCCACAGCCAGGAGCTCTCAATATACGCAATAAGCCTGGTTCCCCTCTCATTCACATCCAGTAGCGACAGACAAACTCGCTTGAGACTTGTGAGGTGATACCAATGCAAAACGGGTAAATGTGCCAAGAAAGCAGAATCCTGTAGTGGAGTCTATACACTTGTTGTACGGAGTTATTGTGGCAGTGCATTTCATGAAAGAGCTGGAGAAAGGAGAGAAAACCATGTCAGTACATGAAATGCTGCATGCACAGGACTGACGACTGCAATGAAGGAATAAAGTTGCTGGTATCTGAAGTAATGCAATGAGCACTGGTGCTTAGATCCAATAGAGATTAGAAGTTTTTAAGAGAGCTAGCAAGAAAATTGTAACTTCCATTTGAGGGAAAAGCGAGCGAGAAGACTCAGCAGTTCAACTGCTTCACTCCACATCGTGTTCCTGCACATGACACYGCTGCCTCTGCGCTATACAGGCTGTGGAAAACTACTTCTGCTCCAGTTTTGGAAGCTGAGACCACTTTTTTTTTCTTCCCCACATGGTTTGGTGTTTGTCAGGGAGAGATACAGTTCTAAAATGCTACTTACAGGCAAAGGGAAGCTTTGCCTCTGATTCCAAATATGATTTGTGTCAGTTGATTTCTGATAGTTGGTTGGGTACATCTTTTGTTGGACACGTGTTCCTTCATTGTCAGAAATATGTTTTAAATCTGGCAATCATGTTTTACCATGGTGCACTTGGTTTAGAACAACTGCTGCTTCCAATTAAGGTTAAGTGTTTAGTATTACCCAAATGCTCCTTAGTGAAAATGTATATTTTCCATTTCAGAGTTATGCAAATGTCTTTTTATGTGACATTGGAAAAAGTCAAGGGAAAGGAAAAGCTGCATTACCTTCTTTACCTGGCATCTCTTGCAACCATTAAAATCAAAGCAATCTCAGTAAAAGGTTGCAACTGGCACCAAAGGAACCCTGCACCATTATTATTCCTGGAGTAAGAGAGCAAAAATAGACTCTCAGATTTAGGCACGTTTTGACTTCTCCCTCCTTTTTTTCACATGCTGAGGCTGCTGCCAAGCCCTGCTGCTGCTTTGTCTATAGCATGCACCAAGTWGATTTTTCCTCAATGCCCTTTTAACCGACACATTTGTCAATGCATTGGCTATCTATCATTTTGGCTGTTACAGTACCACTGTCACTGGCCTCCTTGCTGTATCTTCTGCTCTCTTCCATTACTCCCACATTGCAGCAACCCACATCCTCCTCCTTGGTGTCTAAATGGATTTATTACTTCCCAACTGCAAATCTCACTGCCTCATCACTTACCGGCTAACATTTAACATCCTTCTCTATGACCTCAAAGTGTGATTACATYCCTTTACTCTTCATATTCCTTGCAAAAACCTATGGGTTCTCTTTTTTGCCATCCCCATGCCTTCTGCTAGTACTGTTTTAACATTTCTGAATTCATATATTCACTATATAAGCATTGCACCCTCAACCCATTTTAAATGTGTTCTTCTGGTTTTCACCATCTTATGTGCTTGTTAGTGAATATATAGCTTGTCTGAGGTTGTTAGGACCAATCACGCTGCATGTCAGATGTGAAACCATGTTGATGGTGTTTGTAAGTAATATGAGCTGAGATGCTGGTGCCAGATACCCAGTCTGATACGAGTATATGCCTTTCTCCAAAACGCCTGATCATGAGTGTTTATCTCCCAGAGGCTGAATTTTCCGCGCATGGAAAATTTTCCATGCATTTCCCCTCTTACCTCAATACCTTGTGATCTCCCTTCAGTTGAACACTGTATCTGTCATTTTCCTTGTGAAGTGATTACTCCTTTATTGAATACTTCTAATTATAATACATTCCCCACGTCTGCTGTCATTTTGTGTTGTCTGCCAAGACGTTGTCTTCCACCTACAGCTCTGCTTTTATTTACCTCATTCATTCCCCATTGCGTACATGCCCGTGTCTCAGGATTGTGGCACATGCCCCCCATACCTCATAATCAACAGTGCTCTTGCTCTGGGGTTGCTGTGCACCTGGAACTCTTTGTCACTTAATCCCGTTGTTGTAGGCCACATCGCCTTGCCTTTCAAATCTTTCCTCTTCATAAAGCTTAGTTATATTGGGCTCAGAACATAAAATGCTTTCAATGGCACACTAATGCGCAAAACAAACAATGAAAAGCTGCAACAAAAGACTTTGCTTTCAGTCTTTGTGCATGTTTTAGCTTGGCATGGAAAACAATTTCCTTGCTTTGCTTTCTGACCTTGGGCAAGTAATTCCCCTTGGCACATCTATTTTTTTTCTTCTGTGAAATAGAGATGAGGATGCTGAGCTTCTTTGCAAAGCATTTTCAGAGCTACAAATAAAAAAGTGTTCTATAAAAGGGAGTTGATATTTTTATTCTTATCATGATTGTTATTCCGTGTGTCAGTCAGTGAAATAAGCACAACGTCTATTCTTAGCAAATAATAATGGTGATAGTTGTTTTGACTCGTCTAAGGTTTTCTTGAGCGGCTAAGTTGCTAATGGAACTGATGTTCTGAACTCCTACAGACTTCTCAGTTTTTTCACACCCATGTATTTTTTGCAACTGATGTACTGTCTTCCTTGCTTTCTTTTTATTTTCGTACAAAGCTCTCTTATCTTGATGTAGAGTCTGTTTCCCTCTTTAATGGCAAATGCAAGATCTGGCCTTAGTATTGTTTGCTCTTCAAATTGCTCTGTTCGATTCACTTGTTTAGTAGAATTGCCTCTTTTTTCTTTCCTTTAAAAAAACAAAAATTAAATGTGTGCCTTTTTATGGCTTATGAAAATACTTTTCTCTCTACAATGCCACACACACACACACACACAAATTGCTCTACTGCCCCCTTAACAGAACATTCCCTGAATGTTTGCTGTTTGCACTGTAGGAAAGAAAGCTCTCCCAGACTGCTGTTCACAGATTTCTTTTCCTTTGGGGGATGGTCTTATTTTGAGCAGTATTGTTCAGTAATATCTATGCTTGGGAGAATGCCAAGCTCATCCAGGGCAGCATAGGCAGCTCTTTCCATTGTAGGGCTTCCAATTAAACTAATGCTACCAGCTGTGTGTTCTTTTGTCTGCCCTGGACTAGGTTGTGGTATTGTGCTTTGCACTGCATCTCTCCAGCAGAGCCTGTTGCCTCCATACTAATAGTTTGGGCAAGAAAGGGGAGCTATGAAACATGAGCATTCAGAAAAGAGAGGGGATGTAAAGGAACTTCTAGCAATGTGAATTATGCTAAGAAATGGGCCTTCTAACCTTGGAAAAAATGGTTGGGGGGAACTCAGATGTAATCCTTTGTATTTAGATCATGCAAAAGTGTTTTACAAAGGTGGCAAAGCATCATAATTGCCAAAGCATAAGAGAAATCAGATTATTCATCCGAAGTTAGTCATGCAACAAAGTAATGGCAGAGGTGGGACCAGGATATGAGCCTTCAAGATTGTCAGTCCAGTGCCAAGTCCTCTAGATCTTGTTGTTTCTTGACATTGGAGGAGATGGGGTGAAGTAGGTGGGGGAAAAAAAAAAAAAAAGTAAAAAAAGAAGAGGTGGAGGAGGAAACATGAAGAGGGAGAGCAAGTTGCTTTGCCTCACTGGAGCAGATGCTAAGGAGAGAGGGAGAACAGGCAATGGGAGGATGAAAGCCAATGTTCTGCAATGCTCAGGGGAAGAAAAAGCAGAGAGGAAGGTGAAGTTAGATCCGAGAGAGAAAGGATGGAAGGGAAAATTGCCTGACAATCTGACTGTTAGGTGTCAAGGAAAGTATAATTTTTGTCAAATGGCATCAAGTTCAGTGTTTCATTGCCTTAACAAGAATGTTGCCCTGGCTTGTTTTGAGCAAGTCCGTAAAATAAAATTGTTGATGCTCAGGGTTTTGTTGTTGATGTTTTTTCCCCAACACTTATATACAGACTTTCAGAGAACACAGAACTAGAGTAAATCCTTATGATTTTGTCAGGATATTATCTTTTGATAAAATTGTCTTTAATTTTATATTAAACTCCTTTAAGACTCAGCCTTTTTGTTTCCGTATAATTGCTGCTATGCAGCAATTGTCTGCTCTGCAGCAGGCAAGCTAGCTATTAAAAAGGGTATCAGACACTATGTGCTGCTTAATAACTTCTCAAACAGTGCTGGTTAGGGAAATTAAAAGATTCAGCAACAGTGCAAGGGTGAAGATGAACAAAGTAAGGGATGGAGGAAGTTGCACATTAGTCTAAAGTAATATATGCTTCATCATTAAATAGGTAATCAAGTGTAATCCACCAATGGTTACACATGAAATGAAAAGTTTTCATTTTGCTGAATGGATGAATGGAAATTGCTCATGTAACGCTTTGAGCAAGGATGATGGCTGTAGGTGAGATTTGGCTTGTGTCAGTGAGGGATAAGCACAAAGAAGGGAGGATTTTGGAGTCATTCTTGGAATCTAGGCGCAGATTTCCCTGCATTCCTTATTTTCCAATGGGCTACATTAACTTTGCAGGTAGACATCCCTATTAGGATGCCAGAATCCTAGAGGTCAGTTTTGTGATGCATCTCTAGCCCTTTCTCCAATTAATGTCACTGCCTGGCTTTAATTGATTTAACCTCCTTCTTTCGCTACCCCTCTTCACCCATTAACACTCATATCAAACCTTTCTAAAACAGTACTGGCTAGCACAGTCTCCTCTTCCCTGGTCTGTCAGCACTACAGCCTCTTTTTACCTCTCAACCATAGGCACTCTGAAAAGCTGTGGCACTTTTTTGTGAGTATACTCTTGTTCACATGCTACAGGAGATGGCAGCTAAAGCCAGCCTTCAGCTGAAGATTTGTGGCTGTGTAACTTCTTTAAATTGTTGGAGGTTTTTTAATGTTTTTCAAAGCAGTTCAGGTTTCTTGAAGGGCTAGGAGTCATCACTCCTCTGAGACAAAGCCTGGGTGCAATTGCTGAATACCAGGTGAAACCAAATTTGAAAAATATAAGAAGTTGTACTGCTGTTTCTCTGCCTGGTGTGGTAATCTGGCAAGATACAGGCCCTCTATGTGCCCCTGTAGAATTGAACAGAAGAACTGCAGGTTGACTTTCAGGAAAAAATAAATAAATATGGACTTTTGTCCAAAAGGAGAACTTGTGGAGCCCTTCATTTGGTAGCCTTTGCAAGCTGCGCTTCTTTCAAGCTCTCCCATTGCATCCTGCAAGAGGTGGTGTCAAAATACCTTTAGTGTATAAATCTTGCCTCCCTCCAAACTTGAGACTTCTAGTTTATTTTTTCAAGGCTCAGATGAATTATTAAATTTTAATGTGATGGATTTAACGTTACCGTAATCGGCAAAGCCTGTATGCAGGAAGAAATCTGACCCAGAAAAGACTCTCAGGAAATGCTTTTCAATAAAAGCATCCAAAAGTGGTCGTGGTGTTTTGTGCAACAGGGATGCAAATGTGCTCTCTGGTAATATTTTTTACTCTCAGATATCAGAAGTTTGGATTATTTTTCCCAAACAAAGAAATCACAAGGCTTAGGAAGCACAGTTGTTGAGACTCAAACACAAGTTTGTCTTACWGTCAGGACAAACTAAAATCCCTTAAAGGTTAATTACAAGTGAATTTAAAATACTCTTAGCAGTCTGACTTGTGTATAGTGTAGAGGAAGGGAGGGAGAGATTGGCTAATGTTTACAGAGAAGGTATAAATGAAGTGGCTTTTTATAACCTTATCAAGAAAAGGAACACGATAAGACTCTGTTATCTGCACTGCAGAGGAGAATATTCTTTAAAATCCAGTCAATAATATTTCCCCCCATCTTACCCTTATTTCCTTCTGAATAGTTTTCAGGATATATTAAAAATGTGCTGTCACTCATCTTGAAATAATTCAGTTCTAAGTCTGGGATGAACCATCGTGTTATGAAGGAAAGATAATTTGTAAGAGCAGAATTGCTATCCAAAAGTGGCTAAAAAGATTTATTGAAAATTTGAGGCCAGGCTCACTAGATCGTGGGTCTCATAATCACATTTTATCCATACTTCTTGCATCTGAGATTATGAATACCAAACAAAAAGACCTGTAATTTATCTGTTTAAAGTTCTTGTAAGTTTTCATGGCTTTTTTCATGTGAATACATTATCTTTCTGCAACGAATTCATGAATGTTTTGGGACTGTTGTTTAAAGGTGACAGATAAAAAAAATTGCATTTTGGTTAGCATGGACACTTGATGGGGAGGGAAGAGAACATCTCAGTGGAAGAAGTCCAAACTTTAACCTTATTCTTTACCCTTTGCAACAGGGAATTTGCATGCTATGGTCCCTCAGTCTTCATCAGCATCCTGAAACTAAGAGAGGATTTGACGAGCAAATCAAGAAATAATAGCTTATGTTTTCAAAGCTACATAGAAGTTCTGATTGCCTAATATCCATTTATTAGGTGCTTAAGTCACCTGATGTTGTATTTTGCTCCTTGAATCAGCTGCTTATCTTAATTTGGATGTGGATTAGTACAAATAGAGTGATGGAAGAGATGATTAATTTCCAGAATGCGTTAATAAATCTGTAAATACTCTCTTCATGGCTAATATATGGGGAAAATCTGAGGTTCTCATGGACTAGATTTTTCTCCCTGACCTCTGACTGGATTGTAGGTTCCTGGTTATTTTGTTGAAATGGTGAAGGAATCTGAGTATCCTTCCAGGTAACCTATGATCCATCTGGTGGCGAATCATACAGACACCAAAAGAGACTAAGATAAAAAATGTTTCTATGGAAAGGCTGTACTCACCTTCTGCAGAAATCAAGGGAAAGCTAATTTGGCCCAATTGTATGGAGCCCTCCTGGTTTCAGAGTCCTTGGAGCTCTTCCAAAACACAGAGCAGATACACAGGGAAAATACTGCTTATAACCCTTCACTCTCCATCCCAAAACAGAGATACCGGTGAAGAGAGTTTTTTTTCCCCAGCTTCACATTCAGCTAAATAGCTTTGAGGCACTACTCTACGTGGGTAATATGTGGAAAACAYCCAGGAGCAGTGAGACTGAAATGATGCCAGCTTTGAAAAGGACGTCCAGGGGAATGACATTGGGATGTCCAAGTCAGGCCCATGGGACCAGGACTCTGGAAACAGGGTTTAGATCTAATTTCTGTTCACTCAACACATGCTCAGTCAAACAACACTACTGTTCTGGAAGGAGACTTGTAGTTTCTAAATTACAGAAGATGAAAAGGACCCTAGAATACATCTCTGATTATTTAAAGAGATATTACCTACTCTTTATGCAAAATACTTAGCATTTTCAAAAAAAAAAATGTTAAGAGCTGGTCTTACTTTGTTTAACCAGCAATTTAAATGGGAGCAGAATTAAGTTGTTACTGAAGTCTCCAGAGATCTTATACTAATTTTTTTCACTTTGGCTCATCAGTTTTTGGTGTATGAGGGTGATTTGTTATGATTTATTATCAGGAAGAAAAAGGGAGAAGTAAGTAAGAAAATGCTCACATTCATGGCAATAGTTAAATCTTAGTAGTCCTTTTTTTTTGGTGCTTCTTATTTATTCCTGCATCTGTTTTTAAACTTGCTCTTAATTATAGTGTGGGKTTTTTTTTCTAAATTACAGCAACTAGTAGTTATTTAAGGACCTACCATTTTTTTCATTTTACAGAGAAAGTATTTTAAGGACACATTAGTAACCGTAGCCATTTAAATTCTGCTTTGCTGGAAGTGCTTATACAAGCTGATAGCCTAGATGTAAATTATTTATTTCAAATTGCATTGGCTATGCACTTTATTTTAAAAAATAGCACAATAAACAAAAAATTAGGTTTATTTTCTTTACATGTTGTGCCAAACTAACTTAGAAGAGATTTTACTCTAAAAGATCGCTTTTTTGTTACTGGCGATTGGCTCACCAGTGTTGGAAATTCAGTAACTTTGCATTTTGAGAAAGTCAAGGTAAGCTGAAGAGTTAAATGTAATGCTGGGTGCATGCCAGTGTGTGCTATACATGAGATAGTCTCTATGTGTATCTACAATGGAGAAACATTTTGAATGATCTTATTTTATAGACATTCCTGAAATTCTCTCTATGGAATGTGTAAAATTCTGTGATCAGTTTTTTTCCTTTAGCTGGTGAAGATCCAGTTTTTAATAGCATCCACTATCTGGTGGTTATGAGGGCGAATTAATGTCTGGACAACTTACGTTCAAACATAGCTTATGCTATGAAACAGTAGTGTTTTATAAATACTCTTAATAATTTTCTGTTCCTTCTTTGTTAAACTTGCAATGGAGCTGTGTACAAGTCCATTTGAATTTGACATTTCTGCTGTCCTGAGGTCATAAAAGACACAGCGATATTTTTCTTTCTCTAGTTAATGGTAAACTAATATTCCTTGATCATATTGGCAGTAGACTAAATACCAGCTTGGAAATACAGTCTCTAAGGAGGTCATAGTAAATTAAATTGGAACAGAGTTTTGAATGGCAAGGTAGCATTTAAGTTGGTTTTTATATATATATATGTGAGAGYGTGAAATTTTTTAACGCACATTGGACAAAACATACTTGGATATTTCAGAGGAAGAAAGGAATGCTCAAGAAGGAATGCAACCAGGATTTCAAATATGTTTGAACTAGAGCTTTTAGTCAATTGATAAGATACAGTTGAAGGATTTGGATCACTAGGAAAAGGATTTAATAGGCCTTTTTTTTGTGAGAGGAAAAAAGGGTTAAAGAAACATGTAGACTTCAGTCTTATGCATTTTACCAATCAACTCTTCCGCTGGAGCCAACAGAAGTTCTGCTTGGCAAAGGAACATGTGAATATCATACCTGATAGTTTGACATATCATATAGCCTTTACTTTGTATGTGTATAAATTGTAGAAATTGTATTTCTATTAAAAAAATAATCCAGTTAGACTGACTCAGAGGCAAACTCTGCAACTCATGCGCTCATTTTCCAGAAAAGCTGCCTCTGAGATAACCGCCCTTTCTCCAGCAGCTAATTCTCTGTGTATTAAATAGTCTCTAAGTGTACAGGAATAAGGTCCATTTGCAAGCATAATTAAGTGCATATTGCCCGAATCCAGCACACAAGATTCTCATAAGCGTATCATGGAAAAAGCAGCCACATGGGCAACTTCAGTCCTGAGGCTATTGTAACAAATGTGGTGCAATGTCAAGAGAGATTATTTTAATCCTTTATTCAGTTTGTTTGCCAGTATTAGCATTCGGCCCTGTGGAGCTAAATGTTCCGTGCTGTTTTCTTCCCCTTCATGTTTCGATAACAATTTTCACAAGAAGCATGTTTCCTACTTCATAGCATTGCAGGGAGCGTACTGGTTATTCTCAGTCTGAAAGTGTGCCTGGAAATTTAGACATTTTCAAGCAATTTCTGTAATGCAGTCCGACTCTGCTATATTTTTAAAAGTCATGTTTGAGAGACTGGAGAGTCACAAACAGGTGGCATCAGGACCATGTAGACTTAAATTTACATTGAATTAAAAGCAGGCTTTTGCAAAATCTAACATGAATTTTATTCGTCTATCGATATCCAGCTATAACAATATGTTGACATATAGGTAGCTACAGGTATTTATTAATCGGTAGATCAATATATCAATAAAAATAGTTTGTTTCTCAAGTAGTAGTATTCTCACTGGGATATGCAACCTAGATATTGCAGTACTTTGTGCAGGAGAACTACATCAGGACAGAGATTCAGCATCTCCCTAAAAAGATAACTTGACAAGCCTTTTATCTTTGTTGAAAGTGATGATGAAGAATGTAAACAAGCAGCATAAAAGATGAATAGCTAATAAGATTGTTTTGAAATGTTCTGAATATTAGAAACTTGTGAGATACTGATTTTTTTTTTTGTCCAATTACCAATGATATTTGGTACTTTTCTGAAAAAGGATACTTGTGGTTATTGAAAATATATTACCTTTAACCTGAAGCCCAGAAGCTGGCCCAAAAGCTGAGATATACTCAGAGCATATACAGAGGGAACACTTTATCCTAAGCCAAAACACTTTGAAACCTCTCTGTGGGATCAGTCGCCCTCCCATATTTATCTGCATGAAGGAATTCAGAAGTGTTCCCATCGGATGGAGCCTCAGCGGCATCAGTACACCCTGGGAATCCACTGTGGCATGTTCCAGATCTCAGTATCTTAACGAGAATAATGCACTGGCTTTAGGAGAACATGGTTCTCTGCATTCGTGATCTCCGGTGCTGTCCTTCGGCTATAAAGTCAAGCGCCACATGGGCCTGAATGAGGAACTCCATTCCTCACACTGTAAATATTTCCATTGAGATCAATAAGAGTTTGTGGAGTAAAACATTACTCACTGTAAGTGCCATATGATATGAGACAACAGGCCTGGCGCTAAAATATGTTTTCATATTTTTAGGGGAATATATTCTCACATGTGGGTTTCTTGGTTTTGGTTGCACCTGTCGTGTGTGCAGAATATTCCTGCAAAATAAGTAATTGCACAGTTTAGTATTAGATATGCATATGTAGATACATATTACTCTTTACTGTCCCATTACCTAATTTACATGTGTAAATGCAGGTTAACTGCAAGTGTAGCTTTGCCAGTGGCAAATTGAGTATTTCAAAATTTAGCCTTGGGTGTGCTCTGGGGAATTATGCTACAAGCCTGTGTTGTTTCTTCATTCAAGCTCTCAAGTCTTTTAGAAACCCAACATAAACGCTTGACTCTGCTTTATTTCACAGGCTAATCCTTCAAAATTACAGACCTAATAATTATTAATTCTTTTGATATTTATTGATTGCATTAACATTAATCATGATAAACACCTTTGGTATTAACGTGGATGTCATTGGTATTGTACTTCAGACTGTCTGCTGTAACTCAGCCCTCATTAACAGGACCATTAGTTACGAGGTGTTATTTTTTGTCTAAACAACTCTGTGCCTTTCTTACAGAACTGAGGAGAGTAAATGTATACAAACTGTTCACTGAATTTTGAAAACATTCTGCTATTTATAAGATTAGCTTTTGGGGGTTTTGTTTGTTTTGTTTTGGTTTTGTTTTTAAATAAAAAAAAAAAAGGAAAATAATAAGTTATGTAAGATTATTGCATATATCTCTTAAAACCCAAAAGCAACTCAGTTTTTGTTTGGACTAGTTAATGTACATAATTATATTCAGTTGTCTTCAAAAGTTGACAGCAAGCCTGAGTTGTTATTTCTTCAAGTTTTCTCTGTATAATGCAAAGATCCTATTCATGGAGCTGTTGTGCTAGACTTTGAAGAGTGCTTATCTCCTTGGGTGCTCATGTTAATTCGATAGCTGGAATCATGATGTTCTGTACTGTTCCTCAGAAGGCCCAGGGGTGGGTCTTATTTTCAAGGGATAGCTCATTTCTGGGCAAGGGGGATGGGCCGTCTTCCAGCTTTCACCACAAGACAGCGCAAGGTGAATAGAGAAGCCTTGCAATTTTCATGAATTTTAGCTCAATGTGGAAAATTTTATCCATATTTCATTTGATTGAACCTGTTGTGTTCCCAGCGTCTACGTTTCAACAGCAAAATAGGCCCTATGCACTGAACTGCTCTCATCTTGAATATCGCTGTGTTTTCTTACAGCCTGTGACCTGATGAACCAAGGCATCCTGGCCCTTGTCAGCTCCATCGGCTGCACATCAGCAGGATCCCTGCAGTCGCTGGCAGATGCCATGCACATCCCTCACCTCTTCATCCAGCGTTCAACAGCAGGAACGCCAAGAAGCGGCTGCGGGCTCACCAGGAGCAACCGCAACGATGACTACACGCTCTCTGTCCGCCCCCCTGTCTACTTAAATGATGTCATCTTGAGAGTGGTCACAGAATATGCCTGGCAGAAATTCATTATTTTTTATGATAACGACTATGGTAAGTATTTATTTAGAAGGGTGATTTTTGTCAAATACATAATTCTGTTGAAAGCAGTCACATTACATCTTTATAGTCTTCCAATAGATTATGTTTTGCTTGTGAACATTTATGGTTCTGTCAGCATTTCACAGCACCTCAGAGAAATCTATTTCTAAAATCCATCAACGTTTACAGGTTTATTTGATAATTTCTTTTTTAGAGTTAGCTGATAAATGGAGAACTTATCTGGCTTTTTATTCTGCCAGTGTTTATGAAGCATAAAAGTTTTTAGCAAGCTCTCTTGTTTTTTGGATTATAGAAATATAAGATGACAATTCAAGAGACAGTGTGTAAGATTTTACATTCTGTAGAATTGTTTCTTGCGTGGTGAATCTCTCCTGTTTGTTGGCATATTTTTGATGGCCAGAAGCTGAAGCAGTGGTGAATGTAGGACAGAGACCTTGGCAAGAATGAGCTGCTATTCATAAATGTAAAACTTACAGAGAGAACTTCTGTAGAGCAAAGGACTTGATGAGGAAGGCCTGGAGAAGGCAATGTTCCTTCTTTTGTGAGTTCATTCAGTGTTCCTGAAAGGTGCTGAGTTGATGGTTGTTGCGTCATAGAGTAAGTGCAACACAGAGGGTTGTGGCATCACAAGACTGTGATGTGGCATCACAAGACTGTGATGCCACAAGGTTGTGTCTTGTGGCATCACAAGACTGTGCCATCCAGCTTGGTGTCTGAGCCGAGTTCGGGACACATTTTCTACGGCTGAGAGGAAAGCTGGACAGATTTCTATAGTATAGGTGCATTATCTAACTAATTTTATGATCTTTTTTTGGATGGAAAATTGCTTTGAAACCAGACCTGTTTTCTTGAGATGCATCCATTATTCATAAGTAATCATGACTGGTTTGGATGAACATTTTAAAACTTATTTTCAAAGTTAAATCTTCAAGTTATGGAAAAATGCTCACTTCAGCGATTTGCTGTCTGATATCTGGTTCATTCAGGTCAGGTGTTATTGATTTATGTTCTCTGGCTACATAATAAAATCTTAAATTAGAAAGAAAACGATGAATAGGAGAGTTCCTATTTATAACAAAGCAGCACCTAAAAGCACCAGCCATAGGATAAGGAACACACACATAAAAACCCATTCAAAAAGCTTGCAGCAAGGAGTATTTTTGTTCATGTTTTATGAGTTTCTGCATTTAAATACCAGTGTACCTATGAAGAAGACCATAATCTTGCCAGCTTAAAGATATCTTTTTGCATGTATTTTTGAGTTTAAAAACCTCAAACAAATTTTATAATTAATATTTTTTAATAATTATATTTGTAAATACTAGTTTTAAATTATTCACCTTTCATTATTTAATTTGAGAATGCAGTTCAGACACCATGTCATTTTGTCCTTGATTTCTGGGTAAGAATCTCATTATGGTGTGACTTATGTAACACAGATGCCTGCCTGCAAGGAATAAGTTTCAGACCAGTAGCTCATTCAGTGACACATCATCCCCAGACGTGACATGTGGCAGATATTAAGTCTTTCCACTGTGGCTTTCTGACTTCAGTAGCCTAAAAGTAATGCCATACTGGCCAAGACAGATGGTAATCTGACTCTGATCAGTGATTGCTATCACGTGCATCAGGAAAAGGTGCAAAAAAAAAAGTTCTTCATTTAGTATACACTGAGCAGTTTGTCCCCTTTCTAACCACTTGTGTGGTTTGGGTATCTTGGGTGGTTTTTTGGGGGGGTTTTTTGGGTTTCCTGTTGTCTTTGTTTTTGTTTGTGTGTGTGCATAGTTTAGGACTAATACCATAAATAGAAAGATTTTAAGCGCAACCTGAGTTTTGAGTTAACCTGCGACTCTGGATAGGGCTATTATCTGTGCAAAGGTATAATGTTTCTTTAAATTGTGCTAAATCCTTGATTTCAACAGCCATCGTAAGGCAGCAAGCAGTTTCTATACTCTTTTTATGCTTCCTACAGTTTCTTTATAAAATTTCATGTTGCTGATTTCATTGACTATCTCCTCCTCCACTTTTAATAAGGAACAAGAGAGCAGAAGTTTCAGATCACCATCTCCAACAAGAGGCCTCTCTTGTTATTTCCATTATTGTGAGAGTTGTTCTCTGTCTCTCCAATCCCTCTTCTTGCTTGTACTGGAATGCCTCTCTAATTCCTCACTACCCTGTTTCAGGTGAAATCATTAGGCTTGACACAGTATTTTGCCTGTTCTTAATTCTGTTAGCCAGTTTTTGATCTATGGCAGTAGTTTTCCTCATACCCGTGATGACATTATTTTCTTAGCAGTCCCTAGAAAGCAATCTTGCCAGGAGCTTATTATAAATCTTAACAAATTATGTCGCTTTCTCTCATTTTCCTGCTATTTCATTGATATACTCAAAGCATTTCCAGTATGTTAGCAGTGCACATTTTCTCTTCCCAGGTTCTGTATTGACCGAAGAGGGGCTTGCACAGAGGGAGGGGCAGAGAAATTCAGGGCATGTAAAGAGGAACTGGAATCACTTGTTAATGGATTATAGAGTGGAGAAGTCCGAATTCAGTATTCACCCTGCTTTGAGCAAGAGGTTGGACTGTGTGACCTCCTGAAGTCCCATCCAGCTCTCATTATTGTATGTTTCTGTGATGTTTGAGAAAGCCATTCATTTAGATGAGTCTATAGATGTGAAGTACTTTAAAAAAAAAAAAAAAAAAATCCCAGCATCAGTTTGGGTTTTATAAAAGAGAGTTGGTCCAAGAACCCCAGAAGAGCTTGAGGAAGGCAACATTACTGTTAACTTCTGTGCCTGTGTTAGAAATCAGTCAAGACTGGGCATGCAGACATGGGGTGGAGGTGCAGCGGTAAGCCATCCTGTTGGTCAAAGTGTCAGTGCAGTTAAGGATGGTTGCAGTTCCCTCCAAAAGACCCCAGTCCCATTCCTCAGCTTGCCTGAGAGGATCTGCTGCAGTATGAGATTTATTTCTTTTCTTAGCTCATACAGACCTAAAATCAAATTCTGGTTGGAAGCTTTGTTCAGTTTAACTGCATGCAGCAGATAATATTGGACACTTGAGAAGTAATGGGAGAATAGATTCTGATATGTGTTAATCCTTTATTTTTTGCCATTGTTGCCATCTTTTTGTAAGTTAGAAAACATAGAAACGCTGTTAGACTGACTGGTTYCATCCTTGCTCTCTGCTGGGATGATCTAGATTAAACTCCAGTAAAAATAGTGCAGTCCCCTCGTATTCAGTGTGTTTTGTTCCTTGAGGTAAAACAAGATAAAGGCCTGCCCAGCACATGAAATCTGATTTTGTTTAAGAAGATTTCATATGGGGATATTAAAAGTGTTCAAGGACAATTCTGCACTTCTTCAAATGCCGTTAAGGACAGTCTTCTTGCACAGTTAAAGAGTAGGCGGCATGAAATGCAGCAAAATTATGCAGTAGATTGATGCCTTTCTCAACCTGCTATTAAAATTACTATCCACACGGTATGTACAAGCCAAATTTACTTCATTTAAGCAGCTAAATTGGCTCCTACTCTTTTTATTCTTGACTGCTTAGCTCAAACAGCAGGATCACTGTGCTGCAGAGGGTAGCTGTGCATCTCCTTCTTACAAGCCAGTGTAGAGACTGGGCAATTCCTCCACTAAGTCTCTGAACTCTTCCTTAGGACCATCAGTGCCCTTTTCAGTGAAAGCACTTTCAGTCTGGACACTATAAATGTATAACTTATACCTTTAGAAACTGCGAAGTTTAGATTTGTAGAAAGAGCTGCTAATATCTGTAAACATTTTGAGTAAGCTTTGCCAAATTATTACATCTTTACTTTATGGTTTCAAGTTCAAAGCAAACAAGATGCAGTTTGAAACAGCAAATCCTGCCTCATCCACAGACTGGCATCTGACAATGGCCAGTCCCCAAATAGTAACATGAAAAAGAACCTTACATATTCAATTGCAGAGGAAAACAAATGAAGTAGTCAAAATTTGAGATGTGAATGTGTGAGCCCAGGCTATATAAGCAGAGTAATTGACCTAGAATCCCAGCATATTGTTGGTTTTTATCTCTGTGGTATGTCAACAAGGGGCAAGCTTTTGTAATTCATATCTTACTCTTCAGGCAGTTTACAGTTCACTGTATTTTCCGGGAATACTTTTCTGTAGTAGTAAATTCTTTATGAAGAAACCAATCAATCATTGCAAGAACATAATTGTGAATTTTGTGCGATTTACAGTGTAGGTACCTCTGCATTTCTAAGATGAAAGGGAGAAAGTCTAGCTGTTTGAAAACATTTCTTTTTAATGTTTTGTTGGTGCCAAAGCACAGAGAACAATTCTGCACTTTATCTAGAGAGGTTGGGGGGATAAGATTGTTCCTGAAGAATGAATTTTGTCTTATTTCCTATTCTCTTTTGTAGTGGTGGCAGTAATATTTTAAAACCCTTCTGTATTTTATATTAAAAAAAAAAAAAAAGTTAAGAAGCCCCACTCCTCTCTCCCAATTTTTCACCTAACCTTGTGTTTTTTAACAAAGCGTGCCTTTGATATGCAACCATCACTTGATTTATGCCATATTTACTGATTCCAGGACTAAGATATCTTTGCTTACAGTTCTTTGACTTTCCTACTAATACTACGTATATTTGGCAATGGACATTTGCCATTCCCTTAGGTGGTAATTTGATTTTGTCTTCAAGTAAAGGAAAGAAACAAAACAAGCATTAAGGCTATGAAGGGGATTTGCTCTGTGAGGCTAAAGGAGACATTCCCATAGCAAATGGAGGTTGAAGAAGTAATTGAAGACTTCGCTGAAAGGGAAGGGAGGAGGTTAGCAGTAGGGAAGAGTTTAGAGGGCACCTGTCTCTCAGAAACTTCCTCATGGATCTCCCTTCTTGCTCCTCAGCATACACAGGGGTTTCAAATTATTTGTGCACCAGGAAAGGACGAATGCAGTGGTGTGAGGTACCTGGTCACATCACTAAAAAGATGTCTTAAGATCAATCTGAGGGAGGATCTTGGAGAAAGACAATAAAATACAATCTCAAGGAGGAGAGCAGTGATATTTGTATTACTGAGGATTCCAGCCTAAGTAAAGAGGTCTGTGAAACTATGAAGATTAAAGAGAGCATTCTCCCCATCTCTGTCCCAGGAAGGTGTTTGTTTTCAAATAAATTGAGTGTAATGCTATAGGATGGGAGTACTGTTCTTTAAAGATCCTGGAAAAGGAGGGATTATACCTGAACTCGAAAGGCTGAGCTGCTTGCAGACAGGCTGCCTCTTCTGTTTTGTAAGAGGGGTGATACTCTGAGATAATGCCCATTTGTACATATGGGGCCTGGATTCCTAGTATCTCCTTTAAAAACCATATAAAGTAAGTAATTCCATTGACACTTTCCTGCATACACATTTTCCGGAAATAAATATATGATGACCACTGACAAAGATGTACTTGAAACCATAACATTTTCAAATCGTTTAAAGTTTTAATGCAAGTTTAATAAAGATTCATAAAAGAATCATACTCTCTTTAATCGATTGCAAATGCTTATAATTACCCTGAGGCTGTTTTCAGCTGCCTGATGACTATAATATTCTCAAGTCTGTCTCCAGACAGTCTTAAAACTGTTTATTACTCATCTGGCTCTTTGCCAACTTCCCATACTCATTTACTTCACTGTGCCTCAATAAACATATAATTAATTCAAGCTTATTATTGAACTTTTTTTTTTCCATTAGTACTTATTATGTCATCTAGATAAGGAAAGGAACATGTATTTTTATGTAACTTTAGTGTGTCAATTATATTGCAAGTTAGCAGCTGTTTGTGAGAACTTTTCRTAACAAGTTGCTTGACATTACCACTGGAAACTGAATATATATTTTGATTCACCCTAAAATTATTCAACTTCTGAGACAAATGAACTATTCTATAAAACTTCTCTAGTGGAACAATGGCCATGCTTCTGCTTTTTAACCACGTAATAGTTGGGGGAATGCATTCCAAGAGCTATAAGTGAATATGTAGAAAGGTAAGAGAGGGTTTGTCATTCGCTCACGTTGCTGTCTTTAAGGATGGAATGGATAAATTATTCAAAGGCTTGGCCTGACAGCCATCTGTGTTGTGTTAGTAAGGAAGGAAGACCAACTTTTTTATTAAATCTAGAATTTCAGTGCTGAGGTCAAAATAAAACTGTGGATGTTCTCCTAATATCTGTGTAATGGGTAAGTGCTGTAAACGAGGTGCTATCTCAAGGTTTTGCAGAGGTATGAGACTTCTTTCGTATATGCACAGTCTGAAAGCATCAGAAGAAAAGTGACTTTTTTAAGAATATTTGAATACCTGAACCTTGCACTGATTTCCACTACTGTTTGCTAAGTATTCTTCAACTCTCAACGCATTGTTTTAAGATCTTCTCAGAAGTATTAAAATTGATTTTGTAAACTGTTATTTTGGCAGCTAAATAAATGAACAATTATCAAAAGAGGAAACTATTGAACAAAGTACTTTGCATGTTGAAGGGAAGAAATTATACTACCATTGGAAAAAAGGCATGAGTAAATGTCAGGTAGTATCGTAAATTAAAAAGAAAACTTCTCTCTGAGAGTTTTAACCAGTCAAGAAAAAGAGGAAGCAGATAGACAGGAAAAAGCTAGAAAATATTTATTACACTATTTCTAAATCTTAGTTTATCAGCATTGCTTTCACAGCTTATCTTCTTCACAGCACCAGACCACTCATAAAATATTCCTGTTCCTATAGTGTAAACTTTTAATCAACTGAAAAAATTATTGAGGAGCAATCAGATTGATGCACAGTCAGAGAACAATTTATCTTAAGTAAGATTATAACACACATAGTCACACTTGGTKTATTACCAGGAAGTCTGCAAGGACAGTCACTTTGCTGTTCCTCACCACCTCCTTGGAAAGGGGTGCATGATTCCTCATGCTTGTGAAAACCAACAGGGAGCAGTAGGGACTTACAGGAAGAGTTGGTGTATCATACAGACAGAAGTATAAATTACTTGCTTTAAATAAAGGCATATATCTAGACAGAGGTATGGAGCTCTTGTTGTACAGTTGTAATGGATTTAAGTACAATTTTTCAAGTTTGGCATGATTTTTAACAGGAGAGTAAATGCTGAAGATAAACAGCGCTAGGCTCTAAGCCATTATCATCTTTGGAGGCACTAGGCAGGGAAAATTTATTTCTTTGCAAGAGGTTGTTTTACTCAAAGGCAACACCTAGAAGCCTTTTGGAAATCTCTAGTGCAAACTGTAGTCAAAAAGAAATTGAATGAAGAGGTAGAAAGCAGGTTACACAGTCAAAAGTACATGATTATAGAATTTATTGACTTGTCAGCCTCCACGAGTGAGGGGTGATCACAATCTGACTCCCTTTCTATGTCTGAGAAGCTAAGGTAGCAGCTGATACTCTTAAGGATTAGTTCTAGCTTCAATTGTATTTATCTTTTTTATCCTTTGCTTTTTTTTCTCTTTCTTTCCGGTTAAAAAAACTGAGAAACTCAAACGAAAAATCTTGTGTYAATCACCAGTAAAGTTGGAAACTTAAGTCTTACAGGATTTGAAAACTGGAAAAGTTATTATCTCTTCACCAACATTGATTCAGCTACTTGAGGTTATCTATATTGATTTTTCTTATTTAAAGGATAATCTCTAATAATTGATCTATGGCATGAAACAAAGAATAGCTAATGTAAATGACATTTGGACGATCCTTTAAAATAAGGATTATGTAGATGTTTCAGTAGTGCCACAATACTTCATATCAAACAACAAAATTGAAGTTACTTGTTTTTATTATGGTTTGGAATGGAAACATCTTCAAAAAAGAAAAAAGTATGTGAGTGTATTTTTCTTCCTTTTTCTCAACTGGATGATATTAAGAAATTTGAGAAAATTTGTTGGGTGGTTTTTTTTTTTAATGTGTGAAATTTCAGAAAATTGCAAGCACGGGAGGAAAAAACCCAGTCATTCTTACCATTTGCAGATTTTCAGTTTTCCCCAAGAAATATCATCCCCACTTGCTAGGTTCCATAAATTTTGATAATATGACTGAGATTTCATATGTAATTAAACATTTGAGCTTGAATTTACTTATAATGAGTTGGACTACTGCTATATTCTCTGAAGCTAGATAATCCAGCTGAAACAGTTCAGGTAACTGCTCCCTCTCAGTTCCCAAATGCTAATATGAAAGAGCTACGTAGATTTTTTTTGTTTGTTTATTTTACTTTGGAGGTTCACTGAATTTACATATAAGCTGACTAATGAGAGGGAATCCCACTGCTGTGAAAGCAGGATGAAGGACTGTTATTGAATCATCATGCTAAATTGTTGTTTTCCTCAGTCTAGATCTTAACCATGTTAATAAATATCAACACGTGCACAGGAATGCAAACACTTTGCTCAAGGCTTTAAAGAGAGCAGTGGCACTGTCAGAGTCTGGCTGGAGCTGCACATCTCCCTTGTGTGCAGTGCATTTCCATAATTAACAGTTGCTGTCATGTTAGCCACTATTGTGTAAGGAAGAATCACTGTGCTAGATTTATAAAGCTTTCTTGATAAGAATTTTAAGAGTGTCATTTGTTATACAATGGCTTTTCTCATCAACTGTACAAATAAAGTGGTCTTTTGTGTAAATCAGCCAGTGAATATTTATGACAGGTGCATTCACTTTAGTGCCACAGCTTGAATCAGTTGGTATTTATCATCTGGATACTGTGAGGAAAATGTTCTCAGATCGGAAATTGTATCAGAGGGAGGATGAGCTAATGACTGTAAACCAGGTTTGGGATAACCAAAGTGCTGAGTAACAGTGAGTGCCTTGTAATTTAGGTGGAATACAATGATAGAGGTGGGTAGATTAATTTATTACCATTGGTGAATAGTGCCATATTCCTCTTCTGGTCATAATGTGATCTGAAAATTTTTTAGAAACTTTGCATCTACTTCGAGCTTGTAGATTTCTTATTTTTAATAAGGGTATAAGAGGTACTTAGCATGTGAGTTGTTTATTTAATATTTGCTGTTAATTTTGTACAGCTTCTAAAATCTTCACTGCGTACACATATTGGTTTTCCTATATGAGATGCCTGAACCCCAGCATTTTTTGTTCTAGGATGCCCTGATCATTAGACTTTCCCCAAGGTGGATTAGTGGACTTGCTCCCTCTGAAATTATTCCTCTGCATAGAAACAGAGATGGCAAAGGAAAGTTATGTAGGGCCAGAGAGAACAAAGAAGTGGGGGGGACGTCTGATCCAGTGATAAAAAAAACCCTTGTGGAAGGACCGCATTTATTTTTTTTATATTAAGATCAGGTTGTGGAAGTTGGGAATCTTCTTGTACGAAGTGTATTACATACATAGTGTAGAGACGTCAATGAAAAGAGCGCAAAGACACAATTTCTCCTGTAATGTGGTGTTGAGGAAAGCTGTGGATTTTAAATCCTCCTGATCTCCTGAAAATACTGGCTCCTTTTCCCTATCACCTGGCTGTGCATATTTTCTGCCACACAACTGCTGAGCTTTCCATTAAATGGTGCTATTGTTTGTGTTACATGAGGTCTGAGTGTTCCTGTCGGGTTGGTCATTTAAGGAGATTTAGGTATAGGACCCACATTCTGTGAAGGATGCCTAGCTCTGCTCTGAGCATGCTCTGCAACAGCATTTAAGATACTTACCTGTTTCTTGTGGTTTCTCCAGTATCGAAAAGATTGTTCAATAAAAAGACAGTGTGGGTTTAGGTGCTTGCACTCGATTTGACTTGCACTTTATTTCCCAAGTTCTTTCTTAGGTCAGGTCCACAATAATGGACACGGTAATGACAAGTCTGTGGTAAAGCTGGCACCTGAATTCAGATCTGAGGTTGAGTCGTGTCATGCTGAGTACCTGCATTTGAATATATCAATCATCTTCAGAGTTTAGGAGACCATGGGCCTTGCACTCACCCATGCTCTGCACATGCACCTCAGCTGTGGCTGCAGCCAATCTGGTGTGTCCAATGTTGGACTTTCTGTGCACCAATGGTGCAGAGCATAAGACCTTCCTGTAGACCTCTGCCTTGTGGTGGCATGGTTATGTACGGGTAATCAAGGAAGGTAATTTCCAACAGAGTCCTTGACAAGTTTTGCTTGCCTTGCTCTTTGTTTATTAGACTTTCCAAGCCAACTTGACAATCTCTTAAGTCGGCCACAATTTTGGATAAAAAGAGAATGTTTGGTAATGTTTCATTTAAATTTCCAGCCTAGTTTAACTCTATAGCTGATGCTGAGTATCTGAACTGCAGAATGGTACTATGTTCTTGTGCACGCATGTGTAGAGTGGAAGTGATGGCTGTACAGTGAAAAAACAGAAAACGTAATACTAACAGTGACATGAGTTGGGAGAGGAGATAGTAACTTTGGCTCTAGTATTGGTCTGTCTCTATGTGGTAACTTTGGCTTTCATCATTAAGGAGGATAATTAATACTGGTGATAATGGGCATCTCTTCTGCATTTCTGGAAATGACTGTGACTCATCTGATCTAAATAGAAAGCAGAAATGCGTCTTCTGGCTGGGCAACAGGTTGGCTAGCAAATTCAGGGCGAGGAACACCTGTGTTCCAGACATGAACAGTCCTGTGTCTCTGCAGTGGAGCCATCTGCGCCACAGTGTTGCTTGCCAGATTTTTCTGCAGAAGGAGTTTATCTATTAGAAAGATGATTCCACAGTGCAGTGTGGATATGTGCCACTTTCAGACAATCCACGCAGGAAAGATAATGCTGCCCATTCAGTGGCAGCATCTGTTCTTTGGCATACACTTTGAATATGATCATTGCTAGTGACTTGCTGCTGAAATACTGGAAGCACCATCATGATTTAAATAGCATTTAAATAGCAGGGTGTTTTTATGTGTTCTCTGCTGTTTCATAGCAGCAGGTGAGCATCACCAATATCTCCATTCTTCTACTGGGTAAGCTGAGGTGTAAGCAAAGTCTATATTTATTTCCTGCCCACAGTTTTGTGTTGTATCAATGCCAAAGGCAGAAGTAGTAAAGAAGTTTTATGAATCCTGGTTTGGTATCTTTTCCATTAGAATGGTGCTGTTTTCCTGAAAGCGTATCGCACAGATACCATACTGTTGGCATGGTCACCTAATAAATTGTAGAATAATACCAGACCTCTGTCTCTTTTGGCCCTTCATTCGGTGAAGATTCAGTATAATTGTTTCATTGTTTATATTTGCAGATATTTGTGGTGAACAAAGCCATTTGATCCCATAATCTGGCTTTTGGGACAACACAGATTATACAGAATATCAACCAATAACTTCAGTGTGTTTATAAATTCAGGTCAAGTGAAATTACATTCTTGTTTTGAAAGGACAAATAAAACTTTGTTTGGGGGTTCCTGCCTACCCTGTTCTGCTGTCGGAGAAGAATCTATGGATTTATGCTATAGAATTTAATTTTTAAAAAAGGTTTTCATACCCTAAGTAACTTTTCCCCCTGATATTTTGATGGTGTATCTAGATCCCATCTACATGTGTACCTTGTACTTCRATAATTTTGACTCCAACTGGTCAGTTATATTCAGTTTTTATTCCTTTTGTCTGGATGTTGAGTAACTCTCAGAGTGGGTGAGCCTCAGGAACTTTAGAATGAAGGGGTTAAAGTGGAAAGAAGTTATTTTATCATTTGCATAAAACTAGGCATATTTGTAGCAGTTCAAATAATCTTATTGCTTCTTAAATTGGTATTTAAAGTGCCAAAAAAATTCTAACATCTCTGATTAGATTGAATTTAATTTTCCTGATTTAGATATTGAATAGAAGCTGTAATTAGTATCTGATTCGCTTATGGAACTTTATTTTTAGGGTAAGGCTGTATTTTATTCGTGCTTAAACTATTCTTCAAGTGTTTAGTAATACTGGTATTTCGGCAGTGTCTGAAGAATGGCGTTGCAGTGCCGAATGCCTAAAATAGCTTAAACACCTAAAATACCATTTCTTTCTATTTCGATGGTATTTTAGAGCACAAAGATTTCTAGCTCAGGTATTTCCAGCTCTTCCCTGAAGGTCTGGATGCTGGAGTATTCCTGCTAGGCTCCCTTTGAGCCGTGTAGTGCTCATCTGCCGTAGTTACTACCCAGACTTAGTTGCATTGGTCTTACATTTTTACCGACATAGCTCCCATGTTAAATCCACATGTGACATCTCCATAATCTTCTCAAGGGTTTCTCTGTCATGTTGCTGATGCTTTGCTGGGTGTAGGGAGTTACATAATTCTCCCCCTGTAGCCCAGACCTCCGGCCACGTTTGCCTCACATTTGCAGGACTGACCACAGCTGAGTGCTGGTAGTACTGCTCTCTTGATGGCTAACAGAGATTGCCTTACGTCTAGGCAGTTTTGGGGGAAATTTTTAGAAGACTTCCTCACAGTATTTTTCTCAAAAGAAGTGATTTTCATTATTTCCACTGGTCTTAAAATGAACTTCAGTTCCTCTAAAAGCTGTCACCTGTCAGTGTGCCCCTATGAGAATGTAGCTACTGCAATCCTGATAAAGTAAAACAACAGCTACATGCTCCACTATCCTGTGTGGTTTGTCTTGGGGTTACCCTGAGCTGTTACCACAATGTGCCAACGCAGTGTCACTTGTATCACCTGCAAAATAGACCACCCTAAGGGCCAGCCAAGAGCCCTTTCCTGATAGAGTTTATGGCTGTTTGTGTAACATCTCTTCTAGGGCTTGGAGTCTGTCATGCTCAGGCATCCCTCCAGTCTGCTTTCAGTTTGATTTTCTAGCCTTTTGCTGTCCTCTCACATCACGTGTGAACTGCATCTAAGGTGCTTCCTTTTAAGATTCTCCATCCCATATTTACTCATCCCATGTTAGGATCAAATAGAGCCTTCCCCTCTCACTCCGTATAAGAAGGACAGGGATTAGGAGATGATGATAGGTGAGGATGAAAGATCTCAGAGTAGCGAAGCAGTTGTGAAAATCTAATTGGAAGCTTTCTCAAATATAAGATATTTCATGAAGGAAGACGCATGATCAGCCTGTGGCCTCAGATCTGACCATTCCACTGGCAAACGAGGGATTGAGAGAAGGAACTGATAGAGCACCAGGGATGCAGGAGGGAAGTCAAAGCAGGAACTGCAATCCAACAGGGATGGGATTGAACAYCACACACCTAGGAGAGCCCAGATCTGGTGTTCTAATGGGAGAAATATTTTTTTGGTGGGTTTTAACGACAAACGCCCTCCTAAATCTGAGGAACCTTTATTTTCAAATAAATGTTTCTTCAGAAATTTCATTTTATGTTGGGTTACTGGTTTCCTTTTTTTTTTTTTCCCCCATAACTAATGCCTGTGTCAGACAATGACTGTTTTGTTAACTCTAAGGCTGCATCTTGTTCCTCTAAATGCGATCAGATGGGTGTGCAGGAGGCTGGCATGCCAGCAGGGAAAGAAAGTTGTCCTGCTGAATATCCTCTGGGAGAGCAGGTCTGAGCGACTGCCGGGGAGAGAAGTCACATCAGGGAACTGGTGATTTAACTCCAGAAAAAAGATTGAGAAACTGCAGTGGTGAGTAGGGGTCAATCAGTGAGGACTCAGTCTAGCTGGAGGGATTTTCCTGAGGTCCAGGAGACTCTGTTCTGACTTGTGAAGTCATTGAATAATTTTAAATTTTAAGCTCAAAGTTTGGTTTTTTTAGATAAATCCATTCAAAAGAACAGGAAACAAACAAACAAACAAGCTTTTTGCTCACTTTTGTGGAATTCACTACTGGAAAAGGCCTTTCAAAGGCTTGGACCAGCTTGAGGTAGCACCACAATGTGAGTACCCAGCCATTCCAGTTTGGGAAAGACATTAAAGATATTACAAACTAGGTGGTGAACACAGTTAGCATTTTGCTGATCAATTCTTCCTTTCCAAGTCATTTTTAAAGAAGGATTTACTCGGAGTGAGCCAGAAAGGTCTGCTAGAGCAGTTTGCTATGGAAGAACTTGGTAAATTCAGCCAGCAGCGTCGGTATCAGACAAGAGCAGGCAGTATCATTGCAACTATGTGTCTGGCTTTTGTTTTGTTTTTGAAGGAAATAAATAGCTGTGCAATTTAGAACAACATTAAGACTTTTTGATGAATGAACAGCCCAAGCTTCACTTAGACACATTAAGCTACGTAGCATTGAGGTGGATAACATAATTTTGAGTCCCGCAAAAGAAAACAATCTGCTTCCTACTTTCCTCCCCTTTGATTGCCCTCTGACAACCCTCACTCAAAGGAAGCACTGTGCGTTACAGTCATCATAGGTTCACTGCTCTTTATGGATTTTAGCGTGAAAGTCCTTTAAGAAAAATAAGGAACAAATGTGATAATTGAATGACCAAATTAGGAAATTTGCTAGAAATATTTGTAGGTTTGTTTTCTAGTGGTTCTTTTGGACAGTAACGGATGTGTGGCCATTCTTTCTCCTCTTTTAGTACTTTAAGAAATGCTATGAGCATAGCTCTGGAAGAGCTCCAATGAATATTAAGTGAAAGCCCATAGGGGTCTACCTGACACTGAACAAAACGCTTCTGTGAGAGGAATTGAACAGTTATTTGAGTCTTTTTTCCACTTACCAATTCACATCTTGTTTGGCTTTTGATTTTCCTAGATATCCGTGGAATACAAGAGTTTTTGGACAAAGTCTCTCAACAGGGAATGGATGTAGCATTGCAGAAAGTAGAAAACAACATCAATAAAATGATCACGGGGCTTTTTGCCACTATGCGAATAGAAGAACTGAACCGCTACCGGGACACACTGAGACGGGCTATTCTTGTAATGAACCCCTCGACAGCCAAATCATTCATAACAGAGGTATGTGTTTATCACTGGTAACTTCTTGTTTTGTTGACCAAGAGTGCAGCTGTTTGTCAAAAGATTCAGTTTATTTGACTTCATAAAAAGAATCAAACAAAAAAACCCACCCCAAAACCCCAACTAAAAATTTAAATATTTGCTCTTCAAAGATCATCATGGAAGGATGTTTCTTCATGCTCATGAATGTGCATACAGAACAGTGTAAGTACATTCTGCATGAGCAAAAGCTTTTAGGAAATATGCAGAAGAATTAGCCTTCAAACTTCTGTTTGAAGCTTGTGGATATTGTATTGCTGTTTTCTTGCTCATTGTGTCCCTCACTAAAAAATGTTTACAACTGACAATAATTTTATTATTATTTACATATATATAATATGTATTTGCAGACAAAATGTGTTTACTGGATTGGCATTTCATTTTTTATATAAAATAATGTTCACTAATGATCTGTTATGTATCACTGAGTAGTAGTAAAGTCATGAAATTTATGAAGGATTGGATCTGAATGAAGAATTTAAGACAATAGGCTAAAATTATGCTTATGTATTTAAACAAAAGCTGTAAGCAATATGGACAGAATTTTCAAAAAGCTCTTCAGGATTTAGAGATGGAAGACTTGCATGTCRCATTTGACTGACTTGTGTAATTTTTTAAAATGAACGGCATGGTTCTTTTTACACAGCACTGTGCTGTTTCAAATGTGCTTTTTTACATGTGTGTATACTCTTCATCATCAATCAATGGTTAAAAATATATTTGTTTTCTGTTCCATAGAAATACACTTTCTCTCTGCAATAATTTTTTTTTTGATCTATTTGTAACCTGCATTACTTTTCTTTTATACTTTCATATTGCCTAGGTCTTCAGAAATTGAGGCTTAAAAACTAACTCTGCATATGCAATCTCAAGTGAATGCCTTTTAGGAACATTAGTTAGAAGAAGGATTTTTTGTTTCTTTTTGAATTTTTTTTTGCTGTTGTTTTTTTGGCTAGGCATTCTGCTGTCCTCATTACACACTGAAGCTTACTAATTCTGAGTAATGAGGGTTTGCTGCTCTATCCAAATGTCTGCAGTGCCTTATAAGATGTAAACAATTTGTGGGCATGTTTTAGATTGTTCTGCAACTGTTTTCATCACCCCAGTCACAAATGTTTTATTTTTCAGTAAGTGGCATTGTAGGATACTTCACATTTCAACCTGAAAGCAGCAGGGTTCAGGGCTCTAAGTACAATAACTCAGCAAGACAAAACTCCTGTATTGTTCCTAAAGAGAAACACTCTTTTCAAAAAAATACGCTTTCTTTATCATTTATTTTTACACACTCAAGCATAGTAACAGTCATTGTCATCTTTTGAGGATGTCAAGAAAGTAAAAAGCTTAGTTTAGAGTTCTCACTTTGGCATTGGCCACTCAACCC
>JASVER010000020.1:4149607-4195842 GCA_030449065.1 Oceanodroma leucorhoa
CAAAAAAAAAACACAACAACACACACGATAAAAAAACTCCCAATGTTTGTCCTTTCTTGGAGCCTGTAAGACTACCAGGAAAGGTCATTATCTTCTTTTGTGAACGGGGTTCAAGGAAAGAGTCTTGCATCAGGCACTACGTTACAGGTTTTGCCAGTGTAACAGCATTTATTTGGGGTATGACGTATGACTGGTAAAACTGACAGCAGGAGACTCTCAATAGGAAGAGTTACTCAAATAGAAGAATGATTACTGCCATACTTTATTTCTGTTGGTGTGGGGGAATGAACTACACAACAACTGTGCTCCAACACTCAGTGTCTGTTCAAGGAGAGATTTGCTGGGATAGCTTTGTCAATGGGTATTAAAAACTATTATTTTGCAGTTGAACCAGCAGCTGTACTGTATGGGCAAACAAGTTAAAAAGCCTATAGACTGCCAATTGGTTAAGATATTCCTAAACTATTCAAGTGTGGATATGCTTATTCCAAAGACTGTGTCTTGTGCATGATCAGTTTAACTTGGAAATTCAGTTTAACCTAGTGGATTTAGCATGTAAACCTTACGAAGTTGATAAGAAACAACTGCATTGTAGACAAGCCCTTGGGGTTTTTTTTATGGCTTTTCTGCCCAGGAGATGCTTTTGGCTGCCTAGTTGGATTCAGCTGTCAGCCTCTCTCCCCAGACCTCACATAGTTTCTGCTGCTTGGTCCCTTCTTAGACTGATTTGGCTGAAACCCCTCATTGTTTAGCTGAGAAGAAGGTTCATTCACTCTGCAACAGCTGTAGTAAGCATGGGCTTGATTACTATGCAAGTAACAACTTTTCCAGGGTAAATAGTCAGACACTGGCCTGTGTAAACAGGCAGTCTGTAAACTGGAGATTCCTTGTGGTAGAATTTATCTTTGTTCTGACTCTTTGAAATTCTTATTTTTAAGTAAGAACATTCTGAGTTGGATTTTCTTTCTTTTTTTAAAGCAGCATTTTTTTTATGTTAGATCCCTTCTTTCTCTCCAGCTTTTGTATCTCTAGAGCTTGCAGAGATGAGATCTATACTTATATATTCAAGAAAATGGAGTTTAATATGTAAATACACTGTTCTGGCTATGGAGATAGAAACCCACCTTCTCTTTAACCATTACGTATTAATTTGCCCTCTGTAGGGCATGGAAAGGCAGGAAGACTTGGGAGCAGGTATCACAACATCTCTCCTTACTGGTTAAAGGATTAGGGTAAAGAGAGGGGGGGGGGGGCAGCCAAATTCTCTAATATCCTTCATTGCTTTGAGCTGGGGATGGAGGGGCAGAAGGAAAAAAAATTCTGCTGGAATAGTGACATTCAGTGAGGGTAAGGAGTATGGAGCTAGTGGAGATTGGGACCTCTCCCCAGATCAGTTTCTGGCAGCACGTGGGAAAATCCTTTGCCGGGGTTATACTGGTGTCTTGTTCAGTTCTTTTCAGTAGGGTGAGGTCTTTTTGTACCCTCAAATAATCACCCAGGTCCCACAGGTGACACAAAATTTTCCCATTGAAACTTTTGTGATTACTGAAAATCAGTACCAACCATCTTGCACAAAAATTGCCATGCTATCTGACAGCACTGGTGACTTATGTGCCACTTGTTTGCTTTTTATTTTGGGGTGGAGTTTTTTTGCACGTGTTGTTCTGATCTGTGATGAACTTGCAGGATATGAAAAGCCATATAGGGGAAAAGGAAAAGGAATAGGATGTCCTTGCCAGCTCAGCATGAGAGCAAAAATCCAGGGTCAAGTGGCAGAAAACAAAAGTAGAAAAAAGAGGAAAAAATCAGCTTGTGTTTTAGCAAAAGAGCAGGGACTCTTCGGGCCAGGAAAGTCTCTGTCACCATGTCAGCCTTGGCAGGAAGGCATCTCAAAACAACAGTAGGAAAGGTTTAAGAAAAGGAAGAGAGAAACCACCCCTGTGTTGAACCCACCTTGCAAAGTGAGGACTTCTAAAGCCAAGTGTGAGAAGGCTGGGTAGGAGGAACAGATCAGGAAACTCAGGTTGCAACAGAGGTTCTGGGGATAACAAAACAACTTTGGGAAGCAAGGCTTTAGGAAGCAACCAGGTGTCCTCAATGGGGCCAAAATGCTGTCAGTATGTCTCTGCTTACAATTTTATTTCTGTTTAGCTAAGGAAACTACCTTATCAACTGTGTGCAGAAATATGAATGTGTTCTGTACAGACTCCAGGAGCTGATAACAAGACCACAAAGGATGCAGCTGATTCGGTTTTTTAGATATAGAGGAAAATTTTGTCAACTAGCGGAAGACTTTACACATTGACAATCCAGTAGGCCATGTGTGAAAGAGCCCTAGCATCAGCCAGGGATTTTGCTGGAGTTTTGACAGGCAAGCTTGGGAGGGCCTTGGTCTAGGAGCTGAAGACACTGCCGCCTCCAGATGTCAGTTCTTCCCCTTGACGGAGGGATTACCACCCCAGCAGCAAACTCGGCAGATGTGACTGTATACCTTGCTGCCCCTTGCTAGGTCCCTTCTCTTAGTTCTGTTGCAGGGGTAGTGACCTCTTGCAGAAAGGGATGAGAACGCTTTTTAACTGCAGCAGCAAGATTCAGCAGTTAATCTAGCAAAAATTTCAGAGCATTTGCAATGTGTATCAGCCAACAAAGCTGTTGTGACGGCTTGACAATTTCAAGCCATCAATACAGTGAGCCTTTTCAGTTCCCAGATTGGAGAGAGCACTGCTCTTCAGCTCACTGTACACTATATGTTTTGTGTAATTAAAAATATTAACTTTTCATTATTCCAAAGGCTCCGTTCTACAGTAAACTTGAAGCTACTGAGCCCCATAATGTCAGGACTTCAAGCATGCAAGTGATTATGCTAGAGATATTGGAAATGTTTACTGTTAAATGTCTATTTAAGGTTAAGCTCACATGGATCACAGAACTGGGTTATAATTATTTAAAATGTATATTCAACAAAACTATCAACTGCCAAAACTGCAAGTTATAGCAATATGTCCTGTATGTTGACCTGTGTGTATGCAGACTTGCTTATTGTACCATCCTCTATAGGTGCCGTTTTATTTGTCCATATTTATTTTCAAAGAAAATTAAAATTATGTAGCATTTAGGCATTAGTATGATCTACTACACATTATTTTTGCAAATTAAAATGTATTTTTTTCTACCCCAGGCTGATGTGGGACAGTACTAAAATAAGGTCACATTGGATGAAGCTACACTACTACTTTCATAAATAAAAGAACTCTTTATAAATGAAATGTTAAAAATAGACAAGGAAAATAGAATAAAGAATATAAATGAAGTAGTGAAGAGTTCTTGCGATGCAGTGGGCAAGTGAAAAAGAAAGAAAAGTGAATGTTTAAGGAGCAAATATAATTTAAAAATGCCTTATGTTATTGAACATTCACTGTGTCTTTTCTAATGGTTACAGTGAATAGAATGAGAAGTATCATATAGTGACATAGTTATTGTTTTACTGAAACCATAGTTATATGGTTTCAGCTTTAGATCTGATCATGCAGCAAATCATGGATCCTTTAGATCTAAAGACAGGGATCTGCTTCAGTGTTACAGAGCACTCTAATCAGGCTTATTTCTTTAAACAGCTTATTTGCTGTGAATTAGGAAAGTCTATTCAACTTCTTCTCCACAAGGTTTATTCAGCCTTTGTGTGTCCAAAGTTCATGGAAGCTCAGCCTTTTTTTTTTTTTTTTTTAACCTTATTCTGTGATGCTGTGCTCATTGGGTTTTACATGTATCCTAAGGAATGTTATGACAACATTTGGCTGTTTTGTTCTTTTCTTTCTTTGTATTAATAAAGGAAATTATCTTGTCTTTGGTCAAAAGCATGATATACAGACATGAGATGAAGTGAATGCAGCTGAAAATAGGAGTTAAGAATCTGATGCACCTGGGTGCTACTCCCACTGAAACCTGTGGCAAAAATTCTGTAGTTTCCAGTGGGAGCAAATGGCAGTGTTTTTTGTTCAGGTGTGGACAGATAACATATATAGCAGGGAGAAGTGGAAGACTCCAAATAGAGATCAAGTCTACATAATTAGCTCTGGAGAAGACATTATCATCTAATGCATCCCTTAACTCCATGTGCTAGGTGGTACCTTGCCTCTATTTGTGGCACAGCTGAATTTGTAGCTGTTAGCTACTGTTAGCTGTTAGCTACTGTTTGCCACAGACACCTCTTTAAAATCTTGTAAATCTGAGCTTTTGATCTTCTGCCATTTAAAATCTGCTGGTTTGCCTTTTACATGTGTGCCATAGGCTGCCAGTCCCAGGTACATTCAGGAACAAGCATCAAATTGGGATTTAGGAAAGCTGGATTCTCTTCTTCTGCCATGCATGTGCTATGTGACTTCTGAATGTGTTACTGAATCATACTTCATTACTTCTTCCTGTGATAAAAAGTAAGAATAATGCCTGCATACCTATGTGTAGTGCATAAGAGCTAAATAGTAGTATTATTTGGTGTGCATCCATATGTTTTCTGCAAAAGTAAAACCATATTCATCTACCATCTAAAACCTACGCTAGGTTTTATGTTTTTAAATGAACTCTACTGCCTGAAGAGTTTYTTCTTGTCGAGGCAACATGGAAATTGGATGAGAAAGGATTTGTCAGTTGAATTCAGCAGTGATGAACTGATGCAGCGATGAACTGGAAAAGCATCCACAGGTCTCATGGGAAGCCTGTTGGATTTCCCATTAGGCTGAGGGGTGACTTGATGGTTTATCACATTTGTATCTACATCATAATTTTCTGGGCACTGCTGAATGTAGTAGTAGCTAGTAGCTATGTAATTTTTCCTTCATGCAGATATGAATGCAGTTATGAATGATCATTTCCTTCAGAGATTTTCAGTGTTTTCTTTGTGAAAGTTTATTCATGATCTCTGGGAATTTTTAAACAATCCTATTTACATAAAATAAAACTCTGAAGTCTCTAAAGGCAACAGTTGTTCAAGCAGTTCTCTTTTAGGTGACAGTGATGAAGGTGAAGGATCAGCAGCAGCCATGTGAACTTGCCTACTGCTATTTTTTATCTCCTTTTCCTATCATTTTATCATAGGTGTATATGTTGATTATGAAGAATTATACTGGATTTTATCTAGGAGAGATGGTCTTCAGAGGCCTTCAGATCTTGCACTGTCAGTGACTCTATTTGCTCCTCTGTCTTTCTTATAAGTAAGCTGAATGCTCTAGTCTTTAAGGTCCCCTTTCTCACCAATTTTTTTTAAGAGTGTTTGAGCTTTTTAGACCTGCACTCTCCTGTAAAGCATACTTGCTTTTTTTGAGTCCATTCTCTACATCATAGCTTGTGGTAGAATAAATCCCATTGAGCATGCTCCACTGTAATTTGTTGTTGTTAAATACAGCGTAATATCTTCTTTTTTTGTTTCTCCAGCATTAAACACAGAATTTATGGCTGCAAACTGAGCTAGAGGCTTAAAGAATTTTTTTACTTCGTAGGATCTTCCAAATCTCTAGTAAAGGGATGTTCAGAAAACATGTTCAGAATGCTGAAAAAGTTGAAACTTTCATCCTTTAAATGTAGCAGAGGAGTCTCTTTGCTGACTTTTTTTAACTTGCAAGAAGGGAAGCAGGGGTCTTGGAGGAGTCTGGATTTTACCTTTCAGTAAAAGTCTGAGAAAGTTCTGGGATTTACCATTTAGTCCAATTCCTTGACTTTTTATGCTCTTGCAGCCTTGAGTATAGGCCATCCAGCTGATGGCTGAATGATTGGATGTGAAATTTCCTGTTATTTTCCTATGCTGATGAACAGAGTGATGCTGGTATAGATTTTATATGCACTTGCTTACCATAGGGTACAGGTTCCAAGATAAAACATTTTAGTTATAGAAAATGAACGAGGAAAATAAGTCTCAGTGGTGAAATAAGTCAGCTTCAAAAGGATTTGTACCATAGGCGTCGTTACCATGACTGTAACCTAAAGCAATCCTTTCTGTTGCTGTGTTTTCAGGAAAGTATCAGGAGGAGACTGAAATTCAGGTTCACAATGTAATGATGGGGTTCTTGGGGCAGAATGCAGTGCTTGCTGTAGCTAAGGTGGTTTATTTTAGTATCTAAAATGAAGAGGAAACATCATGGGAAATCTATCCCAACACAGAGGGTCTAGATCTAGGAGAATAGGAGCTGGCAGACATCTGCAGGTCCTTTGCACTGATACGAATTTTAGAACTAGGGCTGTACCTTGCTGTTCCTGAAAAGTAAGGTTTCGTATTAGTAGGCTGGAGCTCAGCTGGTACATTTGTGTTGGCTGTGTGTTGGTTTTGTTTCTTAATTAAGGCTGCTAATAACAGCAGCTGAGGAGAAGCAGGATACAGGCATGCTCATCTTGCAATCAGCCATGCCTTGTATGCTTGTGATGTGAAAAGTTAGAAAAAAGCCTGCCTGACGTTACAAGTCTGGTGGTACCAATATACCCTGAGGATTGTGCCATGGCTGTCTATACTTTTAAGTCCTTTATTGTGGTTTTTGGTGGTATAAGGAGACCCTAATTGAAGTTTGTGTCCAAAGCCAATATGAACTGGAGCATTTGTGTGTTTTACAACATAAGAAAGTCGCAGCATATTTCTGCACTTTTCTTCTTTCTGGATTTTCTTCATTTTGGATTTATGGTGTTTAGTGATGTGACATTTATTATACATGGATATTCACATGATGCTGGTTTCTAGCCTATGCCAGAGGATAGCACAATTGCGAGATGTGAACCAGGTCTACCTCTCTGGTGTCAACAGCAAAAGCTGCAGTGTACTATCTTGTTTATAAAAACAAAATTTTTTTTGTTAATAAAAAATGCCCATACATTCTTTATATAGGCATATGCATGACTATAATTGCTCTCTGTCTTGTTGTCAGTACAAATATTTACACAATCAGAATTTTTGTAGTTATACAATAAAATTCCTCAAATTTTGAAACTACCTGATGAGCTTTTAAAACTCTTCTTCTATCCTTAATTCTCTTTCTATCCCAATCTGTAACATGGAATGCAGAGTCATGAGTCTAAGTACAACTCTTCAGTTTCATTACCATTTCGTAAGTAATTTATTACAAATATTTACAAAAACTATAGTTAAACTGCTAGTGTATTTATCTGAGGGAAAAGGAGAGGAGCTTTAGTGATTAAGTACTGAGTAGAAGATGTAGTATGTACTTTATGAGAATCTCATATTTGCTGTTGTGCAGACAACTGTTTGGTTATGCTTTCCTATAAATTTCTTTGTTACCCTACATGGCTTTTAATGACTCAGTCATTGTCATTCTCCTCTTTGGGATCTTGTTGGGTATGCCGTTTTCTGGACTAAAACAAATAACTGAGGGGCTGACTTCCCATGATCTTGAAAGACGTAATAATTCTTTTCTTCTTCTATTTGGTTTGGGTATTTTTTGTCCTTCTTTCTTAAATTGCAATCATAGTCAATTATATTCTCCCGTTGTTATACCAGTGATTTTAGTTGGATCTGATAGTCTTGGTTACTGCTTATCCTTCCTCCCTGCTTTTATAGCTTCACTATAAACACCTCTGTTGTGTTCCTCTTGAGAGACAAATGGCTTCCCGTAGAGAGCAAATTGCTTCAGCCAGCCAAAGAGAATAAATAAATAATAAAAAAAGATATAAAACACATTAATGAAACAAAGCTATTATATACACATTGGTAGAGACAGTCAGTGTATTCAAGTACATATTTTCCACAGAGCTGAGGGTGGCTGATTCATGTAGGTGTTATAAAAAGCCCACTCTGAACATCTGCAACACTAATATGCAGTTGACTGCCACAGGGTGAGTGTCTTTTTGAAATAAAATGACAGCCAGAGAGGATTAACTTAAAGTGGAGATAAGATCTGACAAAACTATTTCTAAGCCAGTTCTCCCTCCAAAGTCATGCTGCCTGATTGGCAGAACTGTTCTGCCTCCTTCCTTCCCACCAGTAAATAGAGGTATAGCCAGTGCATTGAGTTACCTAGGTTTCCCTAAAATATAACTGATTTCTTAGCTACCATGAGAATTCAGTGTCGAATGTTTCTAACCCTGAAGCACAGTTACTTGACTCATAATCAATGAATATATAAATCGTTTTGTCCATCTGTTAGACTGAAATGAGGAGAACTAATAGTCATTAGTTCTTCTATTTTAAAAACATTCCTTGTGGCACTAATGAAGCTATCTCATTAGTTTGCTCTAAAGTAAAGATAGAAGTTTATACCCTATCACCCCTTTCATAGTGTTTACTGGGAGTTTGCTTATGAAATTTAGCTGAGCAGGATCTCCAGTGTTTTTCTCCTTTTTTCAGTATGTGTGTTGTAGTTTTATTCTGGTTGTAACATTTTTGCCACGTATGCTTCTGTAATCTTCGTGTCATTTTAAATTCTTTCTTTTAAAATTTGGTCAGCCAAATTGGATAACTATCTGCAAATAGATTAACAGCACATCAATAAAAATGCTTAGTACATCCTTTGGAACAATTGCTATAATGATGGATACCTCAAGATTCAGCTTGCTTTTGTGGACACTTCATAATCAGCAGTGATATTTTTGAAGAGTGTTGTAAGATAATTTATTCTATTTTGGAAGTACTTAGCAGACAGTAGCTGACTTTGTGGTCTCCACAGAGCGTAAGGAGTTGTGGACTGCTGATATCAAGCACTGATTTTAGCTTTAGGCAATATTAGTTTCTCACCTCCCCACATAATTTTTCCCTAGTTAGGACTTGTATTATTTAGCTTATTTATAAATGGTTTCAAAAGATTTGTGTTTTTTGTCCTGGATGCTCTCATTTCAAATGGAAAATTAATTAATGGCTGTGATTCATCTCAGAATTTCCATAAATGAAAATAACAGCTGCTTCTGCTGTTTGTGAGAATAGATGAAAAAATTATCACTTTAATTTTGTAAAAACATGTTATCTACTGGTTTCCTACGTCATCCAGATAGCTATGCTTCCTTGGAGGGTTCATTCGTTTTATCCCTACTTAGAAGTGACTAGGCAGTCAGCACTACTAAAGCTGTCAGTAAACCCAAATTCTGCAATGAAAAAACCATAGACCTCTCTAATTATTGCTCATGAAAAAGCTGATTACACAAGAACTAAAGTGCGTGTGTCAGGCTAACCCGCTTTTGGGATGTTGGTAACATTAAGCCTTCTGAGAACAGATTCTCTGGTGTAAGCTGCCAGAAAATTTGTCCTCTGATGAATGCAAAAAACCATGGTAATATGAAAAAGTAGCTGGCGCATCACGTGGTGTTACCTCTTCAGGATCCTCTAGGACAGAACTTGCCACAAAGTCTCTGAGTGCCCTTCTTTGGGTTTTAGACTGCATCCTTTTGCTGCTGACACATTCAGTGGTGACCCATCAGTTAGTTAGTTCTGGCACTAGCTGTGATACATGATAATCAACGAACCTGAACATTGAAGAGGTGGTGAATGGGGGGTTTGACTAGATGATCGTTAAAGGTCTCTTCCAACCCAAACCATTCTATGATTCTATGATTTTCTGAAACAAAGTCTGAAAAGTGATACCATACTCCAGACTGTTAGGGTTTCTTGAAACGTAATCTTGAGAACCACATGAGATTTGCTGGGGAAGTGAATCAAAGTTTATCTTAAGATAGATAAATATTTTTATCTTACAAAAGTTCCTGTATTTCAGAACAAATAAAGAACGGGAAGGAGTAGGAGTTTATGCTGTCAGCATAAATTAATTTAAGAAACAGTGGCTGGACATGAAAACACAAAGAGAAAAAAAAGAAGAAAAGGAAATTTGCAAGAGGATGCTATTGGCCTGCTGTGTTAACAGAGGAAAGCAGTCTGTTTTGTTTGATCTTTTGTGCTTTATCTGGCTTCTGAGCCAGCATTTCCGAGGAGTTAGATGGACACAAATTCAGAAGAGATTAAATTAAGAGATTGATTTTTGTCAGCTTTCTTTAGGGATTAGGTAAATGAAGGAGCCTTGAAGAATGGTTGACATATGACATTCATTTGGTTATAAAGGCACCAGAGCAGGGGCTCCTTTTAACTCCTCCTCAGGTAGTTGGAGACAGGCCACAAGAAGGCCTTCAGGCAGTGCCAGCTTGCCTTAGTTTAGTGAAGTAGAATGATTTTCATTGTGTGACTGGGAATTTCTCTGTGGGATTATAGTGGAAAAAAATCCAACAGGTTATTACATATCTTATTTGCCATTGTGCTGAGGAGGAAGTAGAGGGGAGAAAAGGGAAAAGGAATAGGTTGATTCAAGCTTTCTTCAGTTTCAATCAACCAATGATGAAAGCAGCTTCCCACAAGCTCTAATTTAAAAAGAGACTTTCAAAAATAACATATTTGGCATTTTGAGGTGCTCTGAGGAATGAAAGTTTTTTACGGGTGATCTCCTTAAAACAGAGTTCATGTTTGAATTGCCTGGATATGTATGAACAAAGAGAGTTAATACGTCCTGAGAGTGCTTGCAGCTTTCAGAGATAGATATGTTTTTCATAAATAAACAGTGTAGTACTGGAATTTTCCTCTTTCAGGAGAGAGGTGTGGTTGGGTCTACAGAATTCCTGCTTCATGGAGAACCCTGCAGCTGGGGCTCATGGCATCTCCAGCATCCCCAGGTGATAACATGGTAAAGATGTACCTCATGAAAGCCTCAGGGTACTTTGGATCAGAACTTTTCCAGGTGCTTTGATGTTCTGTCAAGGGCAAAATATAACTTTCTGTCTCTTTAGCTGTTCAAACTGATGTGAGCTCTTCAAACCTCAGCTATACAGTGTCAGTCTGGCCGTAAACCATTCTGTGGTTTATAAAATATCTGAGTCATGTTTGCCTTCTCAATGAAGATCTGTTTCTCTGAATGCTCTGGTGGTTTGGTCTCAGATGAAGTTAGATGGTAGTCTGGAGGGTAGGTGGTGCATGCTCTGCTCTTTATCAATGTGGTTGTCTGTCAGACTCTAAATTGGGCAACTTTGAAGAACCAGTGGGTGATAGCCATCAGCCAGGTTTGAACTGTGACCTTAGAGCTAAAAGCATTAGCTAGTGTTGGAAAAGCCAAGCCGCAGAGGCTGTCCATGTTCTGCAGATCAGCACAGAGAAGAGCCTGCAAAATACACTCAATTGGTTAAAATGTACACTTAAAATGTGTAAATTACACCACAGTTCATATCCCCTGTTAGTTCTTTGGCGCATCCTCATGGTAGCAATGTAAATGTGGATATGATTTGTGTTGCTTTGATTTTTTTTTTAAAAGTTTCCCTTAATTTAGGAAGTTGAAATTAATAATTATAAAATAAAATCATGTTTTATTTATATACTGTTTCACATATATTCGTCTAACACATACATAAGCCAATAACTGTGCTTGTAGTGCAGAAACCATGCCAGCAGTACGCTGCTGTTGGAATCAATATTTAAGGAATAAAGCCTGTGGTTTCTGTTCTGTAAATTAGTTAGATGTTGGAAAAACTTCATTGACTTTAAGAGCTCAGATCCTGACTGAAGCCAGCTAAGAGGTGTTGAGGGAGTATTGGTAGAAACAGGACATGAGGTGCTGCTGCGGGCCTGTCTGCACAACCCAGGCTACGTGGCAGATGATAAGGCCGGCCTGTCCTTGAGCGAGAGATTAGAGGAATTTGGCGGTTGGGAAAAACAAGAAACGAGAGAATAACAGCAGAAGTATTAACAACAAGAGGGACGAGCCAGGGCAACGTCAGAGTGCGTGCTTGAATATGTTTAACCAATTAATAGCTTATAAGGCTGCGTGAACAAGCATTTGTAACCAATAGAGAACTTGTAGGTGCGCGTGATAAGTGTGGCTTGCTTATAAAAGTAGTGCTGTATTCTGTAATAAACGAGAATGATCATACCCATATTGGGACTCATCGTTACTCCAGGACCGCCTCCCACTCCGACAAAGAGGGTTTTTCCATCAAAAAATTTCAAGTTTCCTATGGTCTGTGGTTGCAAGATAGTCGGGCAGACTACCTGAGAGCCTGGGCTCTGAAATCTCTTTCACAGAATTTCAAAACTCTTGGGTTTCATTCCAAGCTGGAATAAAACCAGGTTTTCAAATATCTACATCCTCTGCAGAGTTATGTGACCTTTTTTCATGCTGCTCTTCTCCTGACTAGCTTTTAAATTTACTTCCAAGCCGAGCGCTTTACATTTCAGCCCGGTGTATTACGGTCATGGGTCTTTCATTACAGAGAGAACATTACTGTCTTTGCTGTTAAGGCATCCATATTCAGGCATTTAAGTATCCGTATTGCCAACTGCTAAGTTTGGGCTGAACGTACGTTTTCATTGTCCATTTCATCAATCTTCATTTTAATCTTCTTTAGATAGTGGCTGCCAGCCTGCCATTACTGAGGATCCTAATTAGGCTTGCAACAGTGAATCCAAGCAGACTSTAAAACCAGTGTTCAAAGAGGACTCAGAAAGCTAAGTGCTGTCTTCAGACTAGTTGACAGACTTACGCAGGCTAAAGTGCAGCTGGATCCACCACATGCACACTGAACAAGAGAGGAGGCAGGGTGAGAGATTCCATAATGTACAGCCACTTTCCCATCCCAGCTGTCTGATCACACCTGAGGTGTGTGAAAAGACAAACCCCTCAGACTATATTCACTACCTTTGCCATTGCCTATGGAGGTGAACCATGGGAAACTTGGTGAACCACATCAAAGACTGCTGACAGATCCAAAAATCAGTGCCRTCATCTGACTTCTGTCCATTATCAGAGGGAAACGATCAACTGAAGAAAGAAATATGAAAGTGCCTGTTTAGGCCTGAGGTCTAAAGGTAAACTGATAGGTAGAAGGAAGGACATTAATATCTGATTTCTTACAGCTATTTTGCCACAAGCAAACTTACATATAATATATGTAGGTATATGTACTAATAATACAGAAGTTCAGCGAAAGAACTAGTAATGAAATATAGGGTCAGTTCTGATAACTTAGATGCTTTTATTTGTGCTAATTTTTCTTTCTAGTCTGGAGATCTGAGAGAGGTGAGTTGAGATTTATTTTCAGAAAACAGTATTAAGAATATATGAAATTAACTGAATTTTTATTTGAAATTAAAACTTAAAATTAAAACTTAATCTCACATTGTCATTTCTGTTCACTATCCTTGTTATATCAAGCAGCCAAATCAGAGGCTTTACAGTATATTGTCTGTCTCTCTGTCAGTGCAGTGATGTTCCCTGTATAAGTGTTAGTGTTTGCTCAAGGAATTTTTTGTTATGTTTGTACAATACTAAAAAGATACATATACTCAAGCTTTTTCATACTTGTATGTTACAAAAAATAGGGAAAAGAGGTATGTCTCAATTGCGTACTGCTTTCTTTTGGGAGAAGAGGAATAGAGGCAGAGGATTCCCCTCAGAGAAATTGTTGGAACTGCTTTTAGTTTTGACAAATAGTTTSTTTGGATTTTAAAATAAATTTGACAGGATTAAATTTGCTGAGTTCAAATATACACATATGTAGTAAGAGTGTGAAATACAATTTTAAGCCTGGTACAAATGTGCATCCCCTCACAGGACTGAGAAGTAATATTGCTTGATGTGAAAAGCTACTTTTCTGATTTAGGTACTCTGTTGCAGAAAGACTTGAGAAAGTGGAAAGAGTCAATGAAGGGCAAGGAAAATTAATGATTGTTGAGGAGCAATTTAAGTGAATAGATCCAAAATAAACATATTACCATAGTTTGCATTCTGAACACTTGATATAGTTTATACTTCAATACAATGAATTTAGTTTCCACTTAAGAGCATTTTATTCTTTTGACTGCTCTTTTGTATGTATTTGCCTTTTCTTTTTAAGGTAAGTCTTACTATAGTGAATTTTCCCTTTACCACAATRTATTATGAAATTTCTTTAATGTTTAGCCTGGTAAATCTTCCATTGAGCAAGATTTTTGAGATGCCCTGTACATCAATTGTTACTTAAAATCAGGTCTATCACTTTATCCTTCTTGCCTTGTTGACTTTCTAAGATTTGCATAGAAACATACATATAACATGGCTATGGTCTCATTCCTTTTGTATACCAGTTTTAAAGAAGATTTTTTGCCACCTCCTTCTCTTAGGAATACAGGGTTTGTCTGTCTTCATGTCTAACTGTGGAATCATTTGCAGCCTCTCAGTCTTAGGTGATTACTGCTTGATTCCATATTGCTTTGGAAAGATCCCTTTCTGCACATTGCTGCCTTCTCTCCCTTTGTCGCTGGTGCCCATATGGACCACATTCAACAGCTCACTCTCTTTGTGGGGCCTCCCGCATATTGCCAGAGGGAAAATCAGCATGAAACTCCCACTATTTTGTATCTGACAATAACATTTTCCATATCTTGTCCCTTCTGATCAGATGACATCCTCAGGGTAACTGAGTCAGATCCTGCTTTGTGTGATGATCTGGTGGTGTTCACACAAAGTCCCATTTGTGTTTGGTTTTTTGTTTGTTTTTTTTTTTACCGAGCCAGGAGTTAATGCCGTGCTGACTTGAGATGCCCTTCCTCCTTAGTAGCACACACCCTGCTAGTGTGGAGATATGACTGCTTTATCCCTGCAAACTTTATCAATATGTTACTTTGTCTTTTTTAATTTATCCAGTTCAGTCAATCTGAAGATTTGCAGATGATGAGCTGTCTGCCTTCTGTCCACGTTTCTTGCTTGTCCGAGGCAATCACATCTACTGCACTCAATAAGACTAAACTGTGACTTTTAGCTTCTGGTTGCTTGAAGATTTTTGGTTTTCTTTGTTTGATCCACCTATTGAATTTGATGCTTGTTTTCATATTCCTTGAGAGTCAGGGTGGAGAACCCCATAACCTCCTCACAGCTCATAACTCAACTTCCATTGCAGCCTGCTTCTCCTTTACCGTGTTGACTTGAGTTCCTTCTGTAGTTTGCTTAGTCTGCACCTCTACTTGCTCACGGATTTCACTTCTTGTCCTGTCGGTTTTGCTATTTTGATTTAATATTATGTGATATACAGAAATACCAGATTTTCAGCGAGGAAAATTTCTTAACTTTTACCAGAAAATGCAGCACTTAGTGGTGAAAGTTTATTCTGAGGCAGAAGACAGTTGATGAATTTAAGACAAATAGAGTATTAGATGTTTTTCACAAGAGCATATTTCACACCAAAGCATATCTGTGCAAATAAATAGCATTTTTCTACTTTTCCACAATTAATGTGTTTCTCACAAAAAATCTTCCCTCATTCCTTTTGTATAACTTCTAACTGATTTTCGTGGTGGTGCTTATTTTTTCAAGGAGTTCATATCTCACATGATAGCTGTAGGATGGATTTGTTTGACACAACCCCTTGCTGTTAATATCTTTTGTTCAATGTGTAGAATTTGAGTCTTCTGTCACATTTCTGYGCATTCTGTACAAGGATGTTTCATTTTTTCTACATTAGTGATATGTATTGTTTTTCCATACTGATAATTCCCTATGAATTCAAGTTCTCTGTTTATCGATGGTAACAAAGGTATAAATATATATTCACATCATCCCTTCACAACGTGRTAATTATAAAATATGAAAAATTACATTTAGGATTGAAAGGGAAGTTCTTTTCTCATTAAGATTTTGATGGTAATAGTTACTAGTCCACAAAGTTTATCAACATCAGTAAGTCTTTGTCTCTCAAAGGTTACTACGGTGAGTTTTATCAGTTGAATAGTTCTTAGTAACCCAAGCTTCCATCCTATGCATGACTCTCACAGTAGGGGTGCTGGTGATTTGCAATTGGGCATAATTATTTCCTGCTGTCTTCTCTATGTACGTAATGTCTGGAAAATTATGTTTGTGAACATAAATTCAGGATCTGCTCTGTGCTGATGACTCAGATTTACCCTCTCTCTGGATCTTTGTCCAACTTAAACATRTTCCCTGTCTTTCAGACATCTGTTCAATGTCTAATCACCTAAACTTAAGCAAGTTTAAATCTTTATTTGTTTACTCACATCATTCTGGGCAAGCCGCTACATTTTCATCCATCCCTTATTGTTCAATTTTCCCCTTTCTCAGGATCTTCACATCTGTCCAGTGTTTAAATATAGCTAATTCTGTCTAGAAAGTAACTTTGAGGTGCAGACTTTCTCAATAAAAAGTGCACAGCTACAATTTGTTCCTTGCAATTGCAAAATCTCTTTCTCTCGTCTTGATAAATACAATCTCACCCACCTTGAAGCTATTCAAAATACTGATGAAAGGTTATTTTTCTAGCTTGTTGCTCTAATCATCTACCTGTTCTTGGAGTCTACCTTCTTAGTGGTGTAGAACACAAAGCTTTTGCTTTTCCTCAGAGCCTTTTTGAAGTATTGAATGTTGCATTTTATATTTTAAAGGGTGTTCAGATGTCAGCTCTTGTTTGCTTTGCCCATCTATTATTGTTCATTGCTTGCTTTCTCAGTGATCTTGCTTCTGCCATGACTTTCCCTTGTACGTGGAAAGAGCACGCTAATTCACACTAAACCAATTCGTTATCCTGCTTCAAACCTTTCCTCAGAACTTTTTTGTCACCTCACCTATGATTAACTTGACAATGTACAGGCAACTGTTATGCTGAGGCAACTGCCTACTGTGGTGACTAATATTCCCTTGCTTCTTTGTACTCCTCATCCACCTGTCTACCTATCTGTGTACCTACATAACCTATCTATCTTATTTTTACACTTCAGATGCTAACTTTCAGAAGGCAGGTTCTCTCTCTCATCTTTATGCATGTGCCCAGATGGGTTTTGACCTATAGGACCTCCTCGTGCAACACGCAATGCTATTAACAATTTGCTTGTGCTGAGGCCCCCCACTAGCTTAATTTCCTGGCTACTGTGGTCCCACCTTCCTCTCTGTCCCTAGTTGCATGTTGCAGATCCSTTGTGCCATCTCTTTCACTGGTTCAGCTGTTTGCTTAGTTGTTCCAAAGTGCCATGATTCTATGATTCTAACCCAGCAGATAATTAGCCACTTTTCATGTAAGATGGCTACAATGTTACTTTCTATTAACAGTCTTCAAATAGGTGAAATGCCTTTTTTTACTGCATCTGTACCACCAATTAAAACTTGAAATGTGAAGTGTTTCTTGCTGTTGTCATAAAGCCATGAAATAATAAGAATATTTAATGTAGCTCTAGTATGACTCGGTTGGTACAAAGAATTATGAACGTGTGTAGAACTCGCAAACTAAATTATTACTGAAAACCTTGGAAATAAAATAATCAAAAACCATCTCAGGTAACACAAAATATGACAAAACCCCTTCTAGTTAAAAGTGAAAGGTAATTCCAATAAAACTAGCAGATTAAATTCTCATACCATTGTGAAGGAAGAATGAGATTTCAGTTCCCATAGTTAATGCATTCAAATATGTTGTAACATAAAGAATGATATTTAAAAGAGCTGAGTAATACTGAGTGCATAAGTATGTGCAGTTGTAATGACTGCACCATGCAACTTGCATCTTTTATATTTTACTAAGATTTTGTTCATTGACACCTATCTCTCTGGTGCCTGACCTGGTCATAACTCCTCATCTTTCAAGAGCGAATTCTGGCAACTCTGATTCCTCTGGGGGGAATTTTAGCTACAGAAGACACTACATGTTACAATTTCATATGTAATATTTGTAGACTAGTCCTCCTGAGTGCCTACTTGCATTAGGTACTGTAAAAGCATAGGCGSGATAAAATAGTCTAAGACTTAGTTCAATACTTCAATCTAAATCATGGTCTGCCTTATTTGTACACATCAGAACATTATATCTGGATAGAAACTGTTCTTCAGTGTGCATATCCTAATTTAATTTCTTGTGCTGTTTTACAGCCATAGCCACTGAGGTGCAAAATTATTGTCTACATCTTCCTTCTATCCATTGTGATTACTGAAAGGAAAAAAAATCCACAAATATTTGTTCAGATTGAATCCTAGGTGTTCTTCATAAACTGAGCTATCATAGAGAATTTCTTAAGTCATTGGTAAAAGTAACAACATTTAATTTTCTGCAGTTTGAACGCATTGGTTACACGTGGGTTTCTCTCTGTTGTTAGTCTCGTGTAGATAGTTGCATACATTTTGATTTATCTAGTGCAACATTACCTCCACAGTTGGCCTTCTGCATACACACATTCTCTGGAAAGAGAAATTAGCCTTTTGTGCTCTCACTTTTAACATTTTCTGGCCTTCTGCACAGTTGGCCTTCTGCATACACACATTCTCTGGAAAGAGAAATTAGCCTTTTGTGCTCTCACTTTTAACATTTTCCAAAAACAAGTGTGTTCCTCAATATTTGTATATTCCTATAAAGAGACAACAATGCATCTCTGGGTCTAAGGTTGCATTTCCTTCCCTCTTGCATCCCAGATGAATTATCTTTGACATTTCCAGTTTTGGTGATGATGGAACCACAAATCTTTCATTTTAAAGATCAAATTATCCATAGAAATTAGTTCTTCATAGAATGTCAATGGTAAATAGAATGTAAATGGTAAATATTTTCCCTTGGTTAACCAACAACAAATGTTTCTGGTAATGTGGAATGTTGGGACATCATTTAATTACAGTCATTAAATCAAACTGTTTTGAGGCATATATTTATTTCATCTTTGTTAAACTTTCTATACTGTTTCCATCTCATGAACAAGGTGGAACTGGCATAGTAAGACTGTAGGAAAAATTTTCAGAAGTGGGAAGATGTTAAAGGACCTTAAGTCTCACTTGAAATGTGACAGGCATTTATGCTTGTAAACTTCAGCAATGCTGAAGTAGACTTACCATCTCAAATACCAAAGTCACTCTAAGGGAGAGGTTAATCAGAGGTAGAAGTCAGTATCACAGACTTCCTGAGTCTACATSACATGCCAAAGCAGAGGACCATCTTCTCTCACACTGCAGTTTCCACTTGGGCAGTGGAGTATCTTTCGTTTGTATGAACAAATTATTTGCCTATATGTATATATAATCCCRTATATAATCCCAGTTTATGAAATTATTTTCAAGGAATGTACCTTTGTTTTCAGTAACAATGAAGTGTTTTCAAGTTATATCAGTCTTGATAATGTTAAAGATGTTTATTTCAGTAGGACAGTACATTGTGAGATTAACATATCAAGTAAGAACTACTTGCCAGTATGAGAAAGAGAATGGAAGATGGCCTAAACCATAAATATTTATTGCCTAAATTGAAAATAACAGAAAATTCAAAATTGATAAATAAGAGGCCATTTACTTTTATGTCTATGTGGCATTTGTGATGCCAAGTCATACATAACTTAGAAAAAACAGTGAGAACAATGTAAGCAAACAAAGTTCATTCAGGTAGCATGTGTGCCCTCAAAATAGGCTGCCTCTTTACCCAAAAAAATAATTCTTTCAACGACATGGTGTTGAACTGACTTGCCTAAAGATGCTTGCCATGATGTTCAGTGACAAGAGAGCGCACACTTCTTTTACTGTTGTGAACTTGAAGCTGTGTTAACCTATGCCCAGTCACACTGAAGAGGCAACTGCTATTTCTGGCACTAGTTTGTGCCAGTTAGTATCTGACACAGGGAGCCCTCATGCTGAGGAGGTTATTCAGACAATGTCCACCTCTTGGAGAGAGACAATTTGGTTTATTGTGTCCTGTGACACTGGAACTGGTTTTCTTACCCATGCAGGTCTAAGCACAGACTTGACATTTTACATTTTTCTCATTTTACGTAGTGATTTCACAATGTCTCTTTCTTTTTGAAATAATTAGACGTAAAATAAGAAAATATTCTATATTAATGAGTGCTAATATCCATTGCACTTTTATTATTTTTAATAAAATTACTTTCCATATCCATGTTTTTTTGCATTTTCAAGGTACTTCACAAGCATTAACAGTTTAGCTAAGAAATCCAGTGTTTTGCATTGCTGTTGTAGTAGCTTTCTTGCTGTATAATAGAAACTGATTTTGGAGGCATTAGGAAAAAGACAGTAAAAAGAGGGCAAGAACAAGTAACTAGCTACTTAGAAAATGTGAAGTTTATTATAAAAGCAGCAAATGTGAGATTCCCATTGTTTCAAATACGATAGCTCAGAATTGTATCAAATTACCCTGTCTCAGTCTTTGAACCAGTAAAAGACCTCACGATTAGTTGAAGATGTCCCTACTCATTGCAGGGGGGTTGGGCTAGATRACCTTTAAAGGTCCCTTCCAACCCAAACCGTTCTATGATTACAACAKTAAATTGTGCCCATCATCTTGTGTTAGATGCATATAATCTCTAGGCTGGAGCTGAGACTTTCAAATTTTTTTGGAGACTGCAGAGTGGATTTGGAGAACTATTAAATGAAAAATTCATTTCAATTTTTCAGGTTTTTTATGAGTATGGAATAATATCGAAGAGAGATTTGTTCATACGTCTGTTTGAAATAGTTATGGAGACAGTTACTCTGATGACATCTCTCAGGCTGTGTGTGATATTTCATATTTACTTTCCTGCAGTTTTCTTTGCTGAAGCTCATTCCTTGTCACTAAGTTGCTGGAGCTTTTGTTTCTTTTTTATGCTTAGACATAACATACAAACATATACAATCTAAATAGTGAGTAAATGTAAAATGGTCTTTGATTGGTACTATAGATTAGTACTGTCCTTAACTTACTTTATTGTAATTCTAATAATTATGCTTTGCCCTTCATATAATTGAAYGGTAGCAATAATTAAAATTTACTAAGTGTCAAATGTTACACTTAAAGAAGTACTAACTGTGTATCCCTGAAATGAGGTCTACTGTTTTGAGTAGTATCATGTAGCAGAAAGTCAGAAATATTCTGATTGGTTCAAGTTGTAGAGGAAAAATATGGTGACTCAAACTGAAATTTGACATCAAATTTAAAGAACCTAGGTGTCCAGACCCGGCCTGATCAGACCAGGGGGTTGTAAAGGTTTTGAAATTGCCTCAGGCTAAATTAAGGTGAAAYGACACCAAACGATCAGTTAAGTGTTTTATCTAAGGCAGAAGCAATTTGAACTTGGAAAGTGTAATAATAAACAGCCCRAACTTCGAAAGCATAGTGGTAGGCAACGTGCGTTCTGTTGAAACATTTAGGAGAAGAAGAGGAAAGAGAGGAAAAGAGAGAATGAGAGATATCACCACCCTTCGATCTCGCGATGACGAACGCAGCAATCTTCCAGTGGTGGGTGCRCGCCGGCTSCTTGGGTTGGTGTCTTTTTATAGTCATCCCCTRCCTCTCAGTTGCATTGGCCACGTAGTTTCTAGAACTTTTCGCGCAGGTGCTGTTGTGGAGAGGGTTGGTCGCGAGGGGTCTCTCGGTGGTCTTCAGGTGGTTGCAAGCCCCTTCCTCAGGTAAACTCTGTATCACATTTTGCCGTATATGGTGAAATGTCCGGCTTGGCCAGAACACGGAGCTGTGCACCCTCCGGCGTGCCCTGTGTTATCTGACTCCTCATTTGCACCTTATCACTGCTATGCAGAACCCATTTGCCACAGTGTTTGAGGCATCAACTTCACATTAACTCTTTCAGTCTCCCACACTAGGAAAATCAGGCATCAAATTACCATTAAAACTGGGAGTTTATCAGTCAACACTTGGGGTCCCTAGAAGAATCTGTCCTTCACAGTTGGAAATGATCAGGACCTGTCACATGTCTCATTCATATGATTTTATGTATGTTATTTGAAATTAGTTTAGAAAAGATTTAGGGCTGTAAGCAAAGACTCATTAAAAAATGTCAGACACAATTAATTCAACAAGCTTTCACACTGCAATAGAAAAATSAAGACAGGTCATGCTTTTCATTTCAGAACGAAAAAAGGGCAAGATATGTTCCTGTATTTGCCTCAGAGAGCAGTAAGATTTCCAATATCAGTGCTATCAGTCCTTAAAGTAACTGCTACTCTACAAGGCAGACAAGGAATTAAGCTTTGAATCTAAATTTAGATAACCACAGTAGGCTCCTGATGTTATGAAATGGCAATACTCCATCAAGCTACTCATATAGATTGGGCTTAAATCATTTGGTTTCAGAATCTGAAGGCAAAATTACTTGAGAAGCATGCCAACATTCAGTTTAAATTCTTAAATATATTAAGCATTAAAAATATTATCATTAAATCTATATTGATACCTGAAAATCAATCGCTGATATGTAGGGAGGTTAAACATTTAAAATTCCCTTTGATTTTTACCCACAGTTTTCCTCAATAGAAGTTTATATGATGTAGACCTTTTTGAATCCCAGCAGGTGGGTTAGTGTTCAAGTATGCACTTAGATATTGCTTTGGCTACACTCTTTTAAAAGTGTTGGCTTTATGGTATAATATTTAATGCTCATATTATGGTAGAATGGTATAATATTTTGATGCCCATAAAATATCACGTGCCTTAGGTATCTCTTAGAGGTACATACACCTCTGTGTTTTATTTGGTGTATCTTATTATTTTTATATATATAATACGTATATGTTATATTTATAACAAAATCACTATTGACAATTTATGTAATGTAGGTGTGAAACCCGTGGGGTTACAAATCTGAAGTCATAAGGATATACGTTCAAACTTCTACTATTGTATCGGCACCCTGCTCAAGCAACAGCTCAATACATGTGGAGATGGCAGAGACTGGAGAGATAAAAGATGTTCCTTAAACAATAATAGGCAAGTTCAACCATCTGAAAGAGAATTCCACTACATGTTTAAGTGTGTATAAAGAAGGGAATATTTTCAACTTTAGCTGTAAAGGGACCTGATCAGAAGAGAAAATTTTTGAGACCTCTAAACTTTAATGAGGGGCAATGAAAAACCAGTCTTTGAAAGTTTCTTTTGGAATGTAAAGTTAGGAAAAGAAACCCTTCTGAAGCATTTTCTTTTCATTATATTAAAATATAACTAAAAGTATAAATACAATACCATATTAATAATAATACTAATAAATATACAGGCATAAAAGCATAAATCCATAGCAACAACAATATCAAGATGTTTGGATGGGGGTGAAATAAGAAAGTTAAATTAAATTGTTCTGATATTTCACTAGAGAGAACATATTACAACTAGCACATTCTCATAAACCTGAGTTCACACACACATAGGAGTTTTTGTAATGCAGGTAATTGCCTTTGTGTTTGGGGTGGAAGGTTGGTAACAGATGAATTTCCGATGGGTTGTGCCTATGGAATACATTTTAGCAGACATGAGCTTTCTTTGTCCATGGTTAGAGCAGGTAGGAAGCTAACCGAGTTCAGATGGTATAATGTTGAACCTCACTTAATTATCTTTGCTGACAGGAAGGGTATGTTAATATGGAGTGTGTGCTTCTCCTGACTTTCATTCAGGTCAGAGCATGGGTGGAGCAAGCTCATATTTGTTCATAATATATTGTGCAGATGCAAAACCTGAAATTAATCAAAATACCATTTGGAAATACTGTTAGAGTACACGTGGCTTTGGGTTACTGAGGTTATGATCAGATTAAATGGATCTTTGAGTAGTTGTACTATTTTAGAGAGAGCTAAAACCTGATCACAATTCCTCCAGGTTTTCAGATCGCTCTTCTGGGTACAACCAGTATATTTATAATGGAAATTTCAGTGGCATTTTTCAGGAATAGAACACTTTACAAGTCTTGATTCTTGTAAGGCATATTTGTCCATATTTACAAAGAAATGGTTATAGTCTTGGGATGTAATGTGTTATAATAGAAAGGAGAGCTTGGAAATCCAATTGTGTAATTAGAAGGTTTTATACTTAGTGGACTGTACCACAATTTCATTTAATGTATTTATTTTGTACTGCCTAGTAAGTACCATTATTTGCCCCCACTCCCCAGATCACTTCTCTATCTTGAATTGATGCTGTAAGTCCAAACTGGGCAATTACATAATGTAGAGAGAAGTAGGGGAAGCCTCTTTTTTAGTATGTTTGCTCATTAGGTAGTTTTTTTATTTTTAAATATGTTTTAAAGCTGTTCTCAGGAGTCTTTTTTTCTCATGTTAGGAGCCATGCTCTGCTGTCCTCATCTCTTTGTCAGACATACATGCTTTTTTTTTTCTTGACTTCTAAGTATTAATATTTTAAAGAGAGGCATTTGGAGGAGAGGAGGAAGGTGACAAACTATTTAACAAAGCTTAGGAAAACACCAAATCAGTTTCAAGGCTACAGAGAACACAAACCAGGCACTATAGTTTAAGCCTTTAAAATTATAAAGTGGGTAAATTGGATTTTTATGGAAATTTCACAGAAAGACTCTTATTTCCAAACACCACTATAATATCTGAATCGAGGTGAAATCCGCATGAGATTTGCTGACTTTAAAATTCAGCACTTTCATTTTATGCCATTGAGCAAAAAGCTAATTTTTTTTATCCATATTGCATAACTAACAAAATGAAATTTTACTCTCTGTTGACTGGCAAACCTTGCATTAGCCAAAATGAAGTCATTAGAGAAGCATTATAGCTTTGCTGCATTTCAGGGTCTGCTGATGTTTCCATTTACAAGCCCTGGCTTTCAGGGGCTTATGTAAAACCAGAAGTTAAATTTTATTTCCAAGGAAAATTGAAAACTTCTGTCATCATGGAATAATAAAATAGCAAAAAGAAACCTTGAAGATATATGATGACCTCTTGCGTTAATTGTAGAGGTCGGTAACCTAAACCACACCTGCTAATGACTTGCTCTGTAAAGGTAGACAAGTCCCTTCACTTTTTGGTGGCTGCCACACCTTTGTCTTTTTGAAATTCAAGTACTTGGGAAAGGATCCTTTTGCTATGGATTTTAGCCACTTGGCTTAGTTTAGCCCAGGTAAAATGACCTAATAACAAAGCTGTTCAGTGCTGTGAAATGCAGCAGCATGTTTCTGTTTTCAAGGGTGATTGAAGGTGTGGAAGGTAGATTGATCTTGAATGACATTTGCTTGAATCATTTGAAATTGGACTGATTCCAACCCCATCGATGGCCAGACCCTCAGCTGTATCTCCCACTGAATAAGCTACGTTGGCATAGGTGTTTTAAGAATCTCAGTCCCAATTTTTTGTCATGTAGAAGAAACTAGACTAAGATTAATGCAAAAACTGTTTTGCATTCTAGCAAAGTGTCATTTTCTCACACTTCCGCGTGTTTGAATAATACAAACATGTGAAATATAATTTGTCTTGTGATAATTTATCTGACACCTTTTTCTCACGCAGTTTTCAAGATTTGTGCTTCAAATGAYGCAATTTAGTGATATATCATTTTTATCACTTCAGATTCCTAAACAGTATTTGGAACAGTCAGGAAAAAAACTGTTTAAACTCCATAGTCAGAACTGTGTGCGTAGTCCAAATGCACCAGTAAATGTTTCTTCTAGCTAGAAGACTTAGCGCAATCATTTGTTATTTGGAAAGTTACCTGAATAGCTGCTTTAACAAGCTTAAGTCAACACAGTAATTCAGGAACTTTTCTACCATCTTAACAAACTCCCATAGGAATGTCTCATTAGCCTGGTGTCTGAAAAGTGTAATTTTCTGAAGTGTAAAAAGCATTTGAAAAATTTACTTGGTGATTCGGGCAAGAATGCTGCAGAAAGGGACAGTGTTTTGCTAGGTCTCTAATGTGTTTTCAGTGGCTACAGAATGGGGAATAAAGTCCAGCACTTCCATGGCAAGGTCCTTTCCATTTCTTTCCCTTCCTTTCCTTTTGAGTAGCATGACTGCTACACTAATAGTGCAAGCAAAAAAAGTGGAAAAAAGAAGGGCTTTTTAGGCTCTGTTCTGGCATTTCTGTTGTGGTTGTATTTCTGGTTTTGTACAGCAAGAACACAGGGCTCATGCTCCTGTAAGCAACTGAAAGGTACTCTCAGAAATAGTAGGAAGTAGATCGATAACTGCCTTTTTGGTAGAGGCGTAGTATTTTAGAGGAAATGCATATTTGGAGTTCATACCTGAGTGCCTGGAAGAGACAGTGCTAGCAGCTTAACTGTTTTTCCATACAATGCTCTCTCCATCTTTAGAAAATGCTGAGCTGCTATAGTGGAAGGTCCAGGTGAGGGACCCTGCTGTGCCTTTATCTGAAAGGTGGCTGCTTACAGTTGAGAGAAGAGCTAATCAAGAAGGGGAAGAAGGTCTCCTGGGTCCTCCCTCTTTTTTAACCTGATGGTAGCTATCACAGTGAACTACAAGAAATGGTCATGACATGCTCAGACACAGTGGGAGAAGAGACACAGGTATGATCCTGTGATGGGTAGAGGAGTCCCTGCTGCCCTAAACAATGTGCTGACACTCCTAGCAAGTTATAATCACTCTAAAAGGGTTTTCTTTATTGTTTGTTGTGTTGTGGGTTGTTTTGGAGAGGGGGGGAAGTTGGACTAGAAATTAAAACAGGACTTGTTTCTTACTGATATCAAGCACTGCAGATAAGCTATTAGAATTTCCTCCTGCTTTTTATRCTATCAAAGGAAATGTCATGCTATTGCACCTGTGCCCACTAATGGTAGAGAAGAAAGGAGCRGTGCAGAGGTCCTCCTTTCTTCTTTTATCTTATCTTGGCTGTGTTCAAGGAACAGAGGGCTATGAACTGAAACAGTCCTTCAGAATGAGTCCTTTGCTCCTTTCTTCCATCGGTCTTCCATTTTCCATTCTTTACATCAGTGGATTGTCTAATCTGGCTGTTCATGTTAGGTAATAAAAAATATTTTTCTTAGGAATTTGAGCAGTCGTTAACTGCTGTTTTCGATTCCTTCTAGCAAGTGTAGTTATGCAAAGTAAAATGCTGAGTAGTTATGCAGTTTATTTCTGCATATCATCGAAATTTTGACCAATATTGATATTATATGCATATTAAATACCCTGAACAAATCCTTTGAACTGGCAATGAATGTCCTGTAAAGAAGCTTTTACTAATGATACCTTGGAGAACACAGAAGARCAAAATGTGCAAGTCCAGAGCAAGAAATTAATCCCCTTACCAGTAGTCACATAAGAAGCTTTTGCAAGCTGAAAGCTAAAGAGATGTTACTATTAATACATGTTTTTGAAAGCAACACTCCTCCTATACTTTTATAGTATAGATTATATCTTACCCCAGAAATCATTCTATGGTAAGTATTCTAAAAAAAGATACTACACTGTATAGAATCTATACTGTTAAAATGTCAAAATATTGCCAACCAAAGCAATAGCTTTGCATGGAATATTGGTGTATATATTGCTATTTTTCCTCACAAACACAGTAGATGAATTTAGGAGAAGCCAGACATGTAACTAGCTAGCTTTCTGCTAATCACTGACATGCTTTCTGAAGAATACCGGTCAACCATATATTGCAATTACAGAAAAAACTGTATTTATACTGAAATAAATCTGAAGGAAAAAAAAAAGAACAGAAGCAACGTGTTCTGCCCCTGGGAAGGGTTTTCAGCTTGGCTTTACTATGATTTACAATTTAAGCTCAGTGTATTATTGGTGGAGCTGGGCAGTGGAGGGGGAAGAACTGAACCAGCAATCGGATGCCCTGAGGAGACTGACACTACCTCTTACTTTCTCATATTCCTCTCAAATAATTTTGGAGACTAAGATGTAGACATAGTAATGTAGATACAAATGGCCATTCAAAAAGTTGGGATTTCTGTTGTTCTTTGAATTAATCCTGTCCTTAGGCATTTAAAAAATATTTTATCCACAGAATTGTTGCACATATGAAGGGGAAAAATAATCTTTTGCATAGATTTGGACATAATGGATTTTTACTCAGGTCAGAATATCAGGTTCATATAATTGTCTTTTTGAACTGTCGGTAAGCTGGGAATGATTATATTATTATGGTATAAATCCAAGGGCCTTACGAATTAGGTAATGGGCTCTTAGGAGGTTTCCTTATTTCAGGAAGGGGCAATTCAGGTGATGCAAACAGCTTGCTACATTTGCCGAACAGAAAAAATACTCTCCCTATCTGATAAGCCAAGTGTTTCTGAATATCATTTGAAAAATATTTGGTTGTCAGATTCTCAGGAGAGAAATGCCGAAATGAATGCATCTTCCTCTGAGATCTCCTGGCTTCACTTGCAGCATCCCAGCTAAGCAATGGCTAAAATGATTACCCAGAAATTGACAATACTTGACAAGAAAATATCAGCAGAAATTAAAAAATATATAATAAACACCTCATGAGAGAGTAGGAGTGAATCACTTTGAAATATTGGACCAGTGGAATTGGAGTAATGAAAAGTACCTAGACTACAGAATGAGTTGCTGCATGAAACCATTTGAAATAGTTGTATGCAAAACATTTACAACCCAATTAGAAAATGTGGCCACCCCATAAATACTGATGCAAATGATTATTACTTTTAGAAAATGAGCACTCTGACTTTATCATCATCCTTAGGGTACTGTCCTAGTCATACATGGTTTATTTCTTACTATCCCATTGWAAATTCTATATTACAATCAGAATGGAAAGAACAGGATGGGGTTTTTTTTAGAAAAATCCAGGATACAGCTTTGGAAGAAGTGCACAAGCAAGAGATCTACCCCAGAGGTAGTCAAGTGTCTACGAGCTATAATATGATATTGTGCCTGACATAACTATGATACTGTCCTGGGACCTTGTATTTAGTACACCTCCCCCTGCTTCCCATATCTCCTTCTCTCTCCTTGGACATCAGTTTAGTAAAGTGAACACAAGAGCCTTTTCTTGTTAAYTGAAGTGCCATTTTCACCATTCTGGGTTTGTCTGATTAACAAAGGAATTTGCCAGGATTTGTCAAGAACCTACGGAAATTACACCTCTTTCTTGTCTTTTCTTTTTTTTCCCCCATCTTTCTTATGTAATTGTATAGCTATAGTTAAAGCTAAGAAAGACTTTTAGGAGGCAAGTTCTGTATTTTTACCTCCTCTCATTTACGTCTGAAACCACTTTGCTTAGTTTTACTTTCATACTCCATTTCTTTTACTCAGCTGTGACTCAAAATGTAAAGGGGAAAGGTAGTGGAGTATTTTGTGTGAGAGAAGAATAAGGATTTTTCAATCTGTTCAGTTGTTCCAGAAAAGCTATTCCAGAATGATTTCTCTACAGTCCACTTTTTCACTTGGAATAGAATGTTTTATTCTGTTACAAATTAGTTCTCTTTGAAAGCAAAGGTTTCTGATGAAGACACACATATCTTGGGCTTAACTCGTAGAGCCATGCTGAGGCATAGTATCTGTTGTGCTTTTTAAAAAACATTGAGCCCAATATTAGTTGAATTTCAGGTATAAATACACTGAGTTTTATTTTTCTGGATCTCACTTTTGTGCATGATTGGCTATTTCATTCCACTGAGCTGGGTCAAGTTATTTTAAAATGAAAGGAACTTTAATTTTGGGTCAGTTTAGCTATGGCTATGGAAACATAGTTTGAGTCTTAGAACATATGAGAGATTAATGCCTGCAAATGAAACAACTTGCTTTGTGTAAGTGCACGTGAGGTTAACTCATCCCATATGAAAATTTGATGTCAGTTCCAAACTTTTCTTATAATTTCCTTAATGCCACTTTTCTAAATGACTGTCTTCCTCTTTTTATCATTTATAGCTTTACTAGCAAATACTTGTGCTGTTAAACTGCTGCTTTCATTCTGATACTCATATGGAGCATTGTAGAGGCCAATACCAGCCTCCTTTCTGAAATCCAGTACTTGTTTCCACTCTGCTTTCCAAGTGTTTTAGAAAAGTGCTTCCCATCTTGCTTTTACTGCAACACCTAGGAATTAGTGAACTTAAGTTCTTGGGAATATGGGAACAGACTTTCATGATTGCCTTAAATTGGCCAGGCAACAGGGCTTCTGAGATGCCCTGTCCTTAAAATAAAGTTTAAACAACCAGCACATGACGAAACAGGAGAATAAACCCTTTGAAAGTTTTTGTTTGCTGTTACTTTCTTCAAAATGCTAATAGCTTATGTCTTCTAATAATAGAAGGTCTGATCCTACAAATCATTGTAAATTTAAACTGCAGACAGTGGGAATTCTTCACATATAGGCTTCATGGCACCTCATTAGCTGGTGTCACAGCAGCTCTGCCATTGCTTATTTTAAACTCTCTCCTTTTAGATATTCTCCTGGACATAGGCTATGGGCATTCAGAAGAAAATATCTGCTAATTACTGAGCCAGGGAAGTGAAAGAAATCACTGTTGTTACAGAGGATTCCACCTTCTTTCTCAGGATGGTCATTTTGTTGCTTGCTGGTATTTATGATTCAAACAGTGTAGTAAGAAAGAGGTGGGAGAAAATGGGAATTGAGGTGAATTTTCATAAGCATACATTAGAGGCAGAAATTTTGCTGGTCCCTTGAAGTTGCATGGCCTATTTTTATCCCCAGCTTGCAGTTCTGTTTTTTTTCCTGGTATCTTAAAACAATTTAGTTTTAATATGGATTGCATCAGCAGTCTTATTAGGAATGTGCCAGCTGAGAGAATGAGGCTCTGAGACCGTAATAGAAAATGGAAAGAAATGTTTTAAAACAAGTGTGCAAGGTTTGTTTTAGCAGAAAAGGTTATTAGTATGGTGAGGTTTTTGAGGTAGTTCTCAACATCCTGCCCCTGTCCTCATCTTGTGCTTAATTTACTGCCAACTTTAGTTTCTATACAAGATGCGAAGAATGACATCGTCCCTGCACTGTGACAGCCTTTTAACCTTAAAAATCCAGGTAATGTGTAAAGCAAGAGACTTAAAGCAGTCACCAAGCAGGCCACACTCTGCAGTGGCATATGTGTCTGATGCTATTAACTCAGTGAAGAGAAAGATGGTGCTCAGCTCCTCAGCTGTCATTTTGCACAACAAATTCGATGCAGCTTTTGATTCTTGGAAAATACAAGCAGTGCTCAGAGAAGGCAGTCGAGTCTGCAGGCTCTCGCTGCCCTGGGAGCCCTTGCTCCTCCTCGCCCTCCCAAGGGAGGGCCACATTTCCAAGTGGGTGTCACAGAGACAGCAGGACCCTGCAGCCCACAGAGGGACAGAGCCACGCACCAGGGATTTTGCATTGTAGGAACAGCAATGGTTCCTTTTTTGCAGGCAAAGCAAAAGAAACCATGGGCTTGAAAGGAGAGRTGGATCACCAGTGCATTTTGTTCTCTTTCCACATTGCGGTGCTGCAGCTAGACCTTCGAGAGCAGCATTTCTTGACACTGATATTTGGGGGTGGGGTGAGAGGGGGTGGTGTCAATTCGCACTGTTTACAGTAATTGCAAGTAGGTAGCCTGGCACAGAACAGTGTTTCAATCTCAACACTGCAAGCCTGTCTTAAAATAAAAAAAGAAATTCTTCAGGTATGGGTTTAATCCTGATTTATTTATTTATTTAGTTTTATTAAGGAATGACAGATCTGGTACTCTGGCTCTTTGCCCTGCCCTGCAGGTAGTGCTTATGCTGTCATTTTTAAAGGGTGAGGGGACCTGCCCTCTGTCTATAATTTGTAAAGCAAGCCAGAAAAATATTGTCGCTGCTCCTAATTAACAGTTTGTCCCTGTTTTCTGCTGGTTTGGATGTTTTCTCTTTTTGTTCACATGAAGTAGCAGAGATGCTTCACTGACAACAGTGTGTCCGTGTCTTTTCAAGTAGAATTGTATACCAGTTCCTTGCACTGAGTGAGGCAACCTGTTTTGGGGGGATTCAGGGACATATTCATTACTTTAAAAAAAGAAAGAGAGGAAAAAAACCTATACCTGAAATGTCTTCATTACCGATGTCTGGACAGCTGACTAATGATCAAGAAAATTGGTTGTATTCTGTCTCTTGTTTCAGCTCTGAAAGCTGCAGTATAGAGAAATACTTGAAGWAGTTCTCACTTATTCCAGATGGACAGACATATCTATTGCTGGGTTCCTACTTTTGATATTTTCCACTTCTATTGGTGCTATGCATTCATGATACAATAGAAGTTAGTGGGACTTTGTGTATATTTGCATGTAATATAGATCTATATATACTGAACTGGCCTTGTCTGCTCTTCCATTTACTCTTGACCAATGCAGTCTCTGCCTGCTGACCCACAAGCACGTGCTGTGTAGGGAAACGATGTAAAAGATCAACCACAACAACAAGAATGATTGCTTAGAAATTGCACACACAGAGTTCTGTGATAATTTTAGACCTGCATCAGTTCTTCTGCCTGTTAACCAAACAAAGTAGGACAGGAGAGGAAGCACTTCAGGAGAGGGCTTTCTCACAGGTGAACAGGGTGGTTTCATGGGCAAGTGTTGTTGCTGCGACAGAGCAACCAAATGGGATCCCCCCCATTTCATGGTTGTCAACTAGCGGTATCACAGAAAGATTGGGGCTTTATTTGGAGGTTTAATTAATTGCAGTCAGCAGGATGTGGGTGTGTAAGGAGTGATCGAGAACTTTCCACTGACCACCAGAAGTGTCCTTTCTCCAGCAGAAAAAAGGACTTGTTACAGGATTTTGTCAAGTTGTGTTGAGTGTCTGAGGCAAAGCACAAGAAACCAGTTTTCATAACTCTGTCTATTCTAGCAAATAAACTTACAGATCCTTAAGCATTTGAATTATACCTACAATTATTTGTATGAGATTTAGGATTCTTAAGTCACCTCATAGTTGCCATACTGTTATTTTCATATTTCTCCACTGAATACCAACTATATGTTTCACATATAATTGGTAATGCACTTTGTATATTAACATGGACTGTGAGCTCTCCAGAATGCACTACAGAACATGGAGCATAATGGGTTCCTACCCTGAACTGGAACTGTTAATTACCTAAAATACTAATGCCATAATAACACCTTCAGTGTGTATATATTTTGCAGGGGAAAAAAAGGAAGGAGAGAGATAAAGATATGGTTATTGCCTYGACATTTTGGTAATGAGATTTTATGCTGAGCTGAAATTCAGAAAAAGCACAGCAAGAGAACGTAATAGAAAATGGGAAAGAAAAGAGCAAAGGTTGGAAGGTACAAGGGGGAGCTTTGAGGTGCCACACAATTACGCTCATCTCCTCTGTTGAGCTTCCCTGCTTGCCTGTCTGTTTCTGACAACATCAGCTCTGAGGCGGGGCGGAGAGCATCACTGCAGTGGCTCAAGCCATCTAGCAGTTAGTAAGCATCACCATAAATACAGAAACCTGTATTTTTATATGTGTCACTGTGGATTATCTAACAGCATTTTTTTTTTAATAACAAACCTGTGGGAATTATTACATGCGAGTAGATAATCTAARGGGAAGCCAGTCTTCCTCCCTCCTCGTTCGTTAGTTCACAGATGCCCCACGTCTTGCTTTCTTATCACTCATTGCTTCCTTTGCTCTTTCCTGTGTTTTCATATTTTATTTTGTTTAGGCTAGCTGAGAGGGCAGGGGACTTGGTCATTTTAAGGGTGTACTAGCCATACATCCAATGTTTTCCAGTTGCTTCACTGTAGAAAATTTAGTTTTAGTAAAGGCAAGTGCACATATTCTTGTATGCGGTTGTGGAACTACCTGAGTATATATTTCATATTAATGCATTTCTCGTTTTGAAAGTAGTTTTATTTAAGATGCCTTTTGAAAGCTTATATGTGAAGATCTTAGCATTGCTATCATTGCTTCAAGCTGTGGGGAATCATTTCCATAGGTGTTATGGAACTTTCATTTTGGATATATATAATTTGACATGAAAGTGCAGCATGCTGGTTGGGCAAATAAGAGAGGGGCTTAGCAACAGGTAGCCTTGTGATTATAAAAGAGCAAGTGGGCCAAGGCAAAAATACGTAATTAATAGGGTGTTGTTTCAGGCTTTGAGCCAAGGGGGGTGTCTGTCTTCTTCTCTTCTTGTTTTAAATTGTCAGAAAGGTTAAAGTAAACTCCCCAGACAATATATTCTTATATGCRGATTAACCAAGTGCCATGAGAATTCAGTGAGGCTAGAGAGTATGTCTAGGACTCTATGTATAACTCATTTTGGCTCAGGGCCCCAGAGAGGCTTCTGAATAGAAGGATATATGGATGCATGTGAGATTTTTGCTTTTTGTGCTTCATTCAAATAGTTCTTCATTTGATTACTTTTTTGCTTTCTTCGGATTTTTCTCTATTTCTGCTGCAAGTATACTACAGAAAATAGATTGTTTAGCATAAAATGCATCTATGTATACAATATATGCAGAGCTACTTTTTCGCCTGTAGCTGAAAAGTTTTCTTCAAAAGTTTACAGCTATAAAATTAAGATAAAATAGTTACAATTTATCCTGGAAAAAGCTCAGTATCTCTATTACCTAAAAATGTAATACTTTGGTTTGTATATCAAAATATTTCTTCAAACATAGTTTTGCAGGATGTGTGTGCGTATTGCCTATAAGCAAAACAATCAGTTTCTGACAACATATTCACCTGCTTGTATTAGCAAACATAATTAGCATTAATATGTTTGCATTTAGTTGGGATAACTTCGGTACTTCTCTGTAGCCTGATTTTTTTGGAGTGCCAACTATCCACTGGTCCTCATAAGTGCTCAGAGCTTGTAACATTGAAGGCATTGTTCTGTGTTCAGCAGTATGCCCCTGTTGATTCTGCTGCAGGAGCACGCTGAGAAGCAATTATCATGGTGAGAGAAAAACCTAGAAATAAAGGTCTGTTTTCTCTGATTATTCAGAGTGTTTTTCATTAAGTGGTAATATGAATGGGTAAACCACAAACAGTCCCAAAGTTTGGTGAAAAGAAGCATCAGAGGGCGTGTCCAGTAACTAAACAGTCTTTAGTCTGGAAAACACCTAAGAATCAGTTTTCAATAACTATTGTAATATACCTATGCTCTCGCAAGATTACAAATACCACAAGAACAACTGTTTTCTCAGGGTATATTTTTAAACCTAACTTCAGTCAAATCCTGGGAACTGAAAGTTAACTACTGTTGAAGAAAACTCTTTTCAAAACTTCGTGGAATAACTTGAATTTAGTTCCATTCACTCTTTGATTCAATCAGACTGCCAATTTGTTACAGGAAAGCATCTTGCTTGCTGTACTTATTTATTTTTTTTTTATGAATAGTGAGCACTACAGATTTTGAAGGCAATGAATCTGTGAAAAGAACCATAATGAAACATTTTATTAGGAGAACTGTTAATTGTCTGTTTATTTGAATCACTAGAGTGTTGCGTGAAAGTAGCAACTAAACAAGAAGTAAATTAAAAAACCTCTCCATTATTCAAAAAGTTAATGGTTTCATCACCAGAACTATGTACAGTGGCTTAGTCTTGGTTAAATTTGTGTCTCAAACTCATTTTGTATTTGAAATAAAAACTTTCTCAATAAGTTATTCATAACGGAGTTGTAGATACGGTAGTAAAATTTCATGCTTTCTCTAAATTAAAAGGAAAAACTGTCTTAATAATGGGAGTGAAATGAGGCTAGGCACTATGGTTGATGTGCTAATATGCTGTTAAAAAAAAAAGAGAGAATTAATTTGTTGCTATGATAAATTGTTAATTTGAAAGCAAGACAGATTATACCAGTTCCATAATTAACTGTAAATGCTTCACCCCAAGGACTTTGTTTAGAACAGTAACTGATTGAATAGAAAGGATTGAAAAACTGCAAGTAAATCAACAGGTCTTAAACAGCTTGTGCCCAAACCTCTGTTCTCCCTGTGTCTCCCAAGCATTGCTATGGTATGTCAGTAATTAATGTCCTCAGAAGGAGAAGGTGTATTCTTGCTTTATTTTGTAAAATCAAAACTGGTATATTGATACTGTTCTGGGCTCTGATGTSCAACTTACCGCAATCCATGAGCTAAAGAGTTTGCTTATTGAATTCAAAGTTCACATCCAGCTTCAAATCTCATTGAGAAATGGTTCACAGGGAATATCATATTCCATCTGGGGGTTAAMTTCAGGCTAATTGTAGTCACTATAGGAATGCTGCCTTTTTCACTGTAGCACTTATTAGGTGATCTGGCTTAAATGTATAATGATAAGTTTCCATTATTTATGTTTTTTATGGGGCGGGGAGGGGGGGGAATGTTGTACCACCATCTGTCTCAATGCCTTGCACTGCAGGAATTTGGTGCCTTCAATATGAAACTGRATAAACCATGAAAAAGCACAAACCTAATAAAATGAGACATGACCACGCGGGGCTGTGTATGCCTGGGACTGATTTTTGTTTGTTTATTTAAAATAAGCTTGGTAGAGGCTAACATTTCTTTGTCAGTATTTGTTACGTGCTTTACCTGCCTTAATTACAGAGCTAGAGACACTTTAAGAAATTAGTTCATTGTAGTCCTCTCTGTCTTTAGTCATTTGCATTGGTATTCATCTGTGAAGAAAAGTCACAGTAACACAAAGAAGGTGAGTTTCTCTGTATCTCAGCGTGGAAAAATATCACTGTCACAAAAGCAAGGGCAGATGAGAGCCCTTCACACTGAAACTCAGTTTTCGGGGTTTTTTTTCCAAATTATTTGGAAAAGTCTCTTTTTAAGTATCTGTATATGATTATTTTCAGAGATACTTTCTCTTCATTCCCATGAGCAAGTCATGCTTCTGCCCTAATAAATCTCTAATATCATCCTGTTATTCTGGGAATGAAGTGATAGCACTGGCAAGTAGCAGCAATTGGCTGAAAAGAGTCAGCTTCCACTGCATGAAGCAGGGTCAAAGGTCCTGAGGCTGTAGATAAAAGTTTGTTCCTACCTTTAAGATTGAGGCAGCAAATAGACCTTTAGGGGAAATATTTCCTTGCAACTAGTTTACACAATATTTTATATATATATATATATAAAAAAATATATAAAATCTTATCTCATTTTAACTATGCATATTAAAATCTAGGTGCTAAGATCAGCAAGTATAAACTGGCAGAGGTCTGCTGACTTTGCTCTCTTTTTGGGCACCAGAGGCTCAGATGGTAAAATATTAGCTTATTGGACCTGTTTTACAGCGCGGTACTGTAGTAAAGTCACTTGTTTAAATGAACATTACACAGCAGTTTTCCAGGTTATGTAAGGACAAAGTCTGAATCAATTTCAGTTGGCTTCATTATGTCACTAGCCAACATAGATCCTTCACTTCTAAGTTTTGGACACTGTCATAAATAATACACATAAAATATGATAAGCTCCTTTTAGTAGGTTTTTCTGTGCTGCCATTGAAACAATATAATTTGTTTTAGTGTGAATAAAAGCTTTTTAAAATTATCTTTGTAAGGAATATAATTTGGGACCAAATTTAATATGGCCACATATCCCTTTTCTATTGTATTTATATCGTCATTTTGAGCAAAGAGGAAGGTAGAGGGTTGAAAAAGAAAGTGCAGACTTTGAAAGATTTGTGTTCCCTTCCTGAGATTAAAACACATAACAAAGTGAGCCAAGTAGATGTAAGCTGCAAGTTCTTCTCTGTCTGAGGCTTTTTGTTGTCTGAGGCTCAGTGCTCTGAGACTCAATAGCCACAGAATTTCCCTGATATTCTCTTCCCTTTAGGAGGGAGTAATTTTTGCTTTATTTTATAGGTCACATTTTTAAAGTCAGATATACTTTTTTGGATGTATTGTTTCATATCTGTAGTTAGTGGCACTTACTGTAGCTACTGAGTAATAATATTTCAATAGTGCTTTTACAGAACAGGTATTGGGGCTTTGCTAGTGTGTTGTCTAATCCAGAGGCAGTGTGATGACTCTGTGTTCATTTTCTTCCTGTCCTTTTTCTTATAGCTTCCTTCAGGTTTCCTCTATGCTTACACAGCATAAATGCTAAAATTCTAGTTAATTAATGTGCTTGAGATTATAAAGGAAGCTTTCCGGCCTAAAGTACAGAAAAATTTGTTACAATTGCATTGATGTTGGTCACTTTGTTGTCTGATTCAGTACTTTTGTAGGTGCATTCATACTAGCACCAACACACACTCTAACATAGACAGGCCTCAGGCAGTGTTCAGTCAGCATTAATAAGATTCGAATGCTGTTTAAGTGCTGACTAGCACCCACCAGCTCAGCTGCAACAGTGCTGCGAAACTGGATATTACTTTTGSTAGTGTGAATATAGCTGAGAATGCTCCTGCTTTGCTCATGTAGCTAGTAGGCAATACCTTCTTTCTTGCTTTTCAAAGCAGGAGACTGGTTTCAGAAAATTCAGTCTTTTTTTTTTTTTACCTCACCATGATTATCATTTATTTGTAGTAATGTGTTTTCCAGCTGAGTCTAGGACCAGAATCCCTTTGAGGACAATTATGTTAAAAATTAATAAAAGCCATTCCCTGTTATATTATGTTCTATGTAACTGTTGTAGCACATTTCACAATTGTTCCTTTCAATATTATCTACCCCTGGAAAGGAAGGTACAGCCATACATCCTCCCTCCTCTTTCCCATTTACATGTGCCCTGATCAATAAGGGGATAATGTGACCCAATCTGAAGTGAGCAGAGGGGAACTARCACTCTTAGAGCTTTTTGAGTGTCTCAGTAATTAATTATGACAGTTGTATGTGGTGTAAAGCCCAGGCTCCGTGCCCCAGTGCAAAAGAGCACCCATAGCTAATACACAGGAAGTCTGGTGCATATGCACCATGCCTGCATATCTGCAAAGCACTGTCCTGTCTCAAGTGCAACATGGGAAACTTCTTGCACATGAAATATAGGCTCATTCAGCGTGTGAGAGCATGGTGTGAYGCCTTCCTGTGTTTTCCACTTGTCCCTAAGACCAGAGGAAGAGCAGGAAAAAAATGTGGTTGCAATATTTTTACTTGTAGGGACTTTAACTTACAGGTCTGATTAACCTAGCACAATGTTTTCAGTGCCTCCATCTCCCTGAATATGTATGGACATGCAAAAAAACATCATAGGGTTTCAAGAAGCATACATCCACAGACTGAACAAAGCCTCAGAATCTTCCAAAGGAGGCAGTCCGTGCACTTTTTTTCAACTAGGTGATGCCAAGTACAATTGTACTTTAAATGTCCTTTAAACAAGTGAAACACAGCTGCGGGTGGTTTTGAGGGAGCCTTGGTGTGTGTTTAAGGGTATTCTAYAAATGGAGTGGGTCCTGGAATGTAACGAAAAGCCTGCTGCCTCCAAAAAGAGGTTTTGTGCTTACAGCATGAAATATTCCAAGACGTCAACCCTTATTTTAGTTACATTAGGTGAAGGAGTATGACTTTGCATTCCTTTCCATGTATCCCTCCTCATACTGAACCAAAGCAGGAGTTCTTGTCATGATACCTCTAATTCTAGCTACTCTCAGATCAAATCTGATTTGGGGATTGGGAGACACAGTACTGCATATTTAATTCCAAGTTTTTTGTTACATTTGTTCTCAAAGTAAAGAGAAAAATTATAGTCCTTTCTTTAAAATGTCAAAGTATAATCATAAGAATAGTGATAACTTCTTGCTAGAGAAGRTCTCTCATTTGTTTCAGTTATTGCTCAGTCACATGCCAGGATGCCATCGTTAGACAACATACAAGCGCAGAACAATAGTGATAAAAATATCTTTTATTGCCATAAATAAATAGTAAAAAAGTCATCTATTGGCTATTGATGCGTACATTCAGGAGGGTTCATATTTTGACAGAAATACGATACTGCTCTGCTTTTATCTTCTTTTGTCCAGGGGAGAGTGAAATAGATACTCAACAAGCAATTTTGATGGCCTCTTTTCCATTTTGGAGACATGTTATGGTGTGCAGAGGGTCATGGATCAATGTTTGACTTTTTTTCAGTAGAAGAAATTTTCTATGATGTTTATGAGGAAAATTTTCCGTGTTCCAGGATCCTGGAAAATGCCAGGTTTGGGAAATAAATTTRAGGGCTGGAGTATAACTCATGTAAAGGACGTTTTCACATGTCCAAATATACTTTTCTGATTTCTCAGAAAAAGCTGACAGCATATAGGACAAGACATGGTAGATGAAACAAATAGGAATAAATGTGTGGTGCATGCATATATGTATACATGAGTTGTGTGTTGTAGGACAAGAGGAAAATAAGCTTGTTTTGTTTAGTCAGCACAATGTTATGTTTCCAGATAGCTGTATTTTGTAGCCTATGTTGCAAGCATCAGACATTGCAGTAAGGAAGGTTTTTAATATGTTTCCAGGATGCCAGTGCAGAAAATKATTTGAACTTGAATTTCTCATGATTCCTTAGAGCTTTTGTCTTTCTCGCTGAGCTTTAATCCATATCTCTCTCTCATGAACTTCAATGCATATCTGTAGAAAGTCCCTCCCTTTCCCTTCTCCAAGTTTCTGGTTGATTGAAGAAGAGATTTTACTTTTAATTTTTTCTCAGTTTTATTTTTGTAATAATTCTCTTGACTCCTCTAGAAAAAAATGCTTAGTTTGCACATAAGAAAAAGTACCATAAAAAGATGTGGTGCAAAGATACTGCCTATCCAAAAGGCAAGAAATGGGAGCAAATGTGTCACAGCTTCCCTGGCTGCTCTTGCTGTGACAGCCATGGAGAAGGCCTCTTGCTCAGTAGGGGGCCAGCAGCCAAAAAGGCTGAAAAAACAGAGGAGGGGAATACCCAGAAAAAGCAATAAAATACCCAGCAAAGGCTCTGCTGGTGCAGTTTTCCTCTGCCTCTGGAATCTTTCTTCTCATCCTAATGGTGCTTAAGTGATGGAGAAAAAACGTGGCATTGGCAGATGAGAAGGCATGGTGACTCCAGGCAGCGGTCTGGGGCTGGCAGGGACATAAGTGCCCATCATCAGGGTAGGCAATGCCATATATGAAGCACAGAGAGGGTATATGGTGTGCCCCTAAAAGCAGCTATAGAAATGCATTCAGTTGCAGTTAGTTAGCAGTGTCTGAGCAGATACGTTTAATTGCACGGAAGTGTGCAGTGATCATGGTCCCTTCTTGCTTGCAGGTGAGGTTCGTGGGCGGGGAAGGGATGGGGACACGGGAAGGGTTTTCCCCCATCCTGTCCTGGACTTAGCTTTGGGAAATGGCTGAGGCAGTTGCCTGACGTTTGACACAGCTCTACTGGGCTGTGCTGGCCTGTCTACCTCAGGTAGGTTGGGATTTAATTAGACTTGAGATGGGCCATAATTATGCTCACACATTCAGAATTTTGCTTAGATGAACAGCAAGCTTCACTGTAATTTATTTCTTCACGGCAGATGTGTATTTCTCTTACTTCCTGCATAATAGACCAAATAATGACCTTCCTAGATCGTTGTGATTTTTTTCTTTCTGCCTTTCTTCCTTTTTCTTTATTTTTATTCTTCTGACTGGCTCAGCTTTGCACTCTATATACTTGGAGGCCCATAGAGGACTTCTGATGTACTTGCTCCCAGCTGAAAATACAGCCTCATGGCCAAGTTGTTTTTCCTATCAATCAGTCTGGAGAGAATAGTACTCTATCTTGTTGATCATTCTTGTGTAAAGCTCATGTATCACTTCAAGGATTGTCTGGCTATTGGGTCTGTCAGTTTGCTTCTATCACTGTCCAAAAGCAAAGACCATGTGCCCATAATATTAATAGTCGGAACAGGAGAGATATATTACTGTTCTGGTTCAGGTTAGTCAAAAAGGATGATTGAAAGAACACTACAAAAATGCAGTGCTTAAAGGTAAAAAGATGTTTGACAGTACCTGTGGGAAAAAGAAATGTGATTCTAGAAAAATTATTACATTGTAATGTGCCTTTCATAATTTACATTAAGGTATCTGTGCCAGTAATCTCTTATATATATGAATTATTTTCCTCACATGAGTAATTTCATCAACTGAGTAATTACACTGACTTTAGAGGGACTGTTACCATAAGTATGAGTCAAGTTACTGATGTTTATCTAAACTCAAAAAAAAGCAATTAAAAATTATGGGTTTAGCTTCTTTTCCATGAAAAAATACAGTTGGAATCCGGGCTTAGACTAGAATGGTCTTCAGTACTTCTTTCTGCAAAAGTTAAAAAGGTCTTCATTTTTCTTTATTGCTCGCTTTGCTAAGGCAGTTGTCGCTTTCACAAACTTAAAATGCAGAACTAATTGTATTTTTAACAAAATGCATTTTCTGGAATGCTCAAATCCTCTTAAAGTTCTCCCACTCTTTTCACTTTTCTCCATCAAAGCTTTCCAATTTATTTTTAAAAGATGATAGCAGGGATCTAATTTAAGCCTCTTTGTTCAGTAAGCCAAAAGAAATGGGCAACTGTTCCACAATGAAAATTCAAGAAACAATTCTTAGCAACTTAATCCCTGTAAATTATTAAAGAACTGTACGGAATGGCTCAAATTACGCTCTGTATGTTAAATGCTGGTAGTTTTCTGTTTTGCTTATGATTGCAACCTTTGCCTCTCCTATAATACCTCTRCATTTTGTTTTCAATACCTTAAAACAGAAGTGGTTTAGAATATCTGTTGGCTAGAAAGTTTCATCTGCTTCTGTAAATGAACATGTGTTGGCCACTTGTGCTATACTTTTGCTGATAAAGTACTTCCCAATCTGTTAGGATCTGTCCCATATTAGAGCTGAGCTGATGTCCCAGCCGCAGCTGTATTTCAGGTGTGCCTGAGCCTGCAATTCTGGCATGTTTGTATTCCCAGTGTCTGTCCTTCAAAAAAATAGATGCTGCTTGGACACTTTGGATCCAGATGCAATTACTGTGTGGAACCAGCTTTTAAACCAACATCAAACAATGATGAAAAAAATGTACATATTTTCTTTCTTTTTAGGGCTGGAATATAATTTAACCTATATCAGTTTCTGCTGGGTTGTCATACTTYTGTTAGCTTAACCATTAGCAGCTATACGAACGTGGTAATACACAGAGTACTTTGTATTTACCTTGAACCTTATTTTGTTAATAACTTTCAATTATATATATGAAGGATTTCAGATCTAAGGTGTGCAAACAGRTTTCTGGCCAGCAGTTTTTTGGGGAGAAGCTGAATCTGAACTGTGTTGCATGGTCGGTTAGGACAGACATTGTTTACCACAAGTAATATTAAAAACCTTTAAATTACGGCTTAGGTTCATGTAGTTGACTGGATGAAAGTAGGGTAATAGCAGAATTTCCCAAAATGTAGGGGTAYTTTATTAGGAAAATTTACAACCATTATGAAAAAAGTCTGCTGTTTCGATCCATGCCCTCTCTAAGACTCAGTGAGTCCTTGTGCAGATCATCTGGGCTTGCAATGCCTTTGGACCTTTAGTAAGAGTGATTCATTTTATTGATCTGTTGTGAAGGACAGAAACCAGAATGGCTGATGGGCTTCGCATTTGGTATTGCAATTTGGTGGTCAGAATATTTTCAATATATTTAGAATAGGGTTTGTCTTGGTATGCGTGTGAGAGGATTTTTTTCATAGGGAGCTTCAAGCCTGCAGCCAGTTATAACTCTATTAAACTACTTTTGATTCTTAAACTCCTATTAYCAGAAAAAATGCTTTCAGCCTGCGTACTTGGGGAGTACTGAATGCTAAGTTTATGTACAAGTCAGAAATGCAGGCTATCTTGCYTGAACCTCTGCCACTGTTGTTCTCTACAGATATGTGAAATGACAGGAGAGGCACCATCTTGAAGCTGAAGAGCAAAAAGAGCTGATGGCTTTAGTGATATTTTGTCACTTGAACGGTGACCTTCATTAATAAGGTCTGTGATAGGAAAATGAAATACTTTCTGTTTCAGTAATGTCAATCTGATGCTTGGCAACAAATTCTTTTAAGGTGGACAGTGTGAAGAAGAAAAAAGAGCAGCACCGTTACATTCTGTAGTGTATGATGTTTAACGTTTTCCCTGCTACCCAGACAGAGTAGATCTTGAGTTTGCTAACAGATGCAAAAGGAGTTCAAACCACATTTCTGTATCACTAATAAAATACACAACATGCTGCCAGCATAATCAGGGCTGGATTTTCAAGGCACTCAACTTACATTTAAAAACCTGAAGGGAATGGGCAAATCTTCAAAAGCACTCAGGGTCCTGCAGCCCCTGTTGAGGAAAATCTGGCTAACCTATGGATGCTGAGCAATTCAGAGGGTCTGGCCCTAAAATATTCCCTTGATACTCTTGGAAAAAGAAAGTGAACTAAGCCTTGCATTTAATCTAGAGGGAATTCACTCAAAGGGTAGCTCCTGAATGTGTTCAAGTGTGGGAGATGCTGAGGTATTTAAAACAAACAACACGGGAGAAATCTCTGATTCCAGCTCTTAATCCATCCAGAGAAGGAAATTTTGAGACTTTAGCRTAGATTTAGTTTTCTTATGTTTTGATTCTTCACCTTCAAAGGTGATGACAACCAGTTTGATTCAAAGCCCAAGTTCAACTCAAATACTCAAGTTTTCTGCTTAGATTTCAGATTTCCAAATGGAATTCAGCTTTAAAAAAAAAAAAAAAAAAGTAACAGATAAAGAACAAGAGGTCTTCAGGCATCAATTTAGTACTATCACTATGAACAAAATCTAGTTATGTATAAAAGAGATTACAAGAAGTTCTTAACAAGAAAGGAAGGTACAGGCAATTGTACAACAGTAATGAATCTGAATTTCTAAATTTACACAAGGGTTTGAATCACTTTCTTACTTTGAAATAAAAAGTTTCTAGGTGGGAGGTACATTATTGTTCATTGAGAATACTATTCTACTTTCTAGCAACTGTCTTCCAGTGCAGGTAGAATAATGTGCTCATGGTTCTGAGTTAAAGCCAAGAAGTTTCAGAACACAGTTTCAGATCTGTGGTGGTTTTGTTCGGTTTGGGTTGTTTTTTTTCAGAGTGGTTATTACAAACACTTTTCATGAGGATAATCAGAGTATAAATCAAAACATAAATTTGGAAACAGCAAAACCAACTGTAAAAATAAAATAATCCTTAAAATGAAAGATGCTTAAATTACTTGTAGGTATTGTTTTAAACCTATAGTCTACAGATTGACTGCAGGGAAGGATGCATGGTTTTAGATTCCTATAAAATAAATGCATTATTAGCTTTTCTCAATGATGAAGGAAATGAAAAATTTGAAATAGCCATTTCTACCAGACAGAATGCATTTTTACTATGTGTTCTCACTACAAGCCTATGGTCATACTCACTGAAGTATTAATGCTGTTTTTGTTTAATTTTATTGAACAATTAACTGTTGACCTGTTTTCTTTAATATGGGGCTGATTTCTCTACTTGAACTACCTCCATCTCTTAAAATCTTAGGGCAATGGACTTGTTTCAAATATTAGGATGGCAAGCTGAGTCAATATAAAACTAATTATTTACTGGAATAACCCCATTCTTTTAGTGTAAAAGTATCGTCTTTTGAAATAAATCTGAAAAAAGGGAAAACTGATCAMGTAGTTCAACTACTTCTTTCTTTTTCAAAGAAATGCACTCTCATGAGACAAGCAAATGAAGCCGTCTCACCTGTCATTAGGAGCAGACTAGAAGATGTCTTTCCCACCCCCCCAAGTGCTGCAGAAACTTATCATAGAATCATAATATAGAATCATAAAATAGTTGGGTTGGAAGGGAATTTTAAAGGTCATCTAGTCCAACCCCCCTGCTGTGGGCAAGGACATCTTCAACTAGATCAGGTTGCTCAGGAGCCTGTCCAACCTGACCTTCAATGTTTCCATGGATGGGGCATCTACCACCTCTCCGGGCAACCTGTGCCAGTCTTTCACCACCCTCATTGTAAAAAATTTCTTCCTTACACCTAGTCTAAATCTACCCTCCTCTAGCTTACAACCATTACCCCTTGCCCTGTCACAACAGGCCCTGCTAAAATGTTTGTCCCCATCTTTCTTAGAGGCCCCCTTTAAGTATTGAAAGGCCGCAACAAGGTCTCCCCGGAGCCTTCTCCTCTCCAGGTTGAACCACCCCAACTCTCTCAGCCTTTCCTCATAGGAGAGGCGTTCCATCCCCCGATCATTTTTGTGGCCCTCCTCTGGAYCYGATYCAACAGGTCCATGWCTGTCTTGTGCTGAGGGCTCCAGAGCTGGACGCAGTACTGCAGGTGGGRTCTCCCCACAGCRGAGTARAAGGGCAGAATCCCCTCCCTCGACCTGCTGGCCACGCTTCTTTTGATGCAGCCCAGGATACGGTTGGCCTTCTGGGCTGCRAGCRCACATTGCTGGCTCATGTCCAGCTTTTTGTCCACCAGTACCCCCAAGTCCTTCTTGGCAGGGCTGCYCTCAATCCCTTCATCCCCCAGCCTGTATTGATACCGGGGGTTGCCCCGACCCAGCTGCAGGACCTTGCACTTGGCCTTGTTGAATTTCATGAGGTTCACACAGGCCCACTTCTCAAGCTTGTCCAGATCCCTCTGGATGGCATCC
>JASVER010000020.1:4195972-4279903 GCA_030449065.1 Oceanodroma leucorhoa
GGACACCACTCAACACCCATCTCCATCTGGACATTGAGCCGTTGACCGCTACCCTCTGGATGTGACCATCCAACCAATTCTTCACCCACCGGACAGTCCACCCATSAAATCCATACCTCTCCRGTTTAGAGAGAAGGATGTTGTGGGGGACCRTGTCAAAGGGTTTACAGAGGTCCAGATAGATGACATCAGCAGCTCTTCCCATGTCCACTGATGTAGTCRCTGCACCACAGAAGGCCACTAGATTGKTCAGGCAGGACTTGCCCTTGGTGAAGCCATGCTGGCTGTCTCGAATCACTTCCCTGTCCTCCATGTGCCTTTAGCATAGCTTCTAGGAGGATCTGCTCCATGATCTTCCCAGGCACCGAGGTGAGACTGACTGGCCTGTARCTCCCCAGGTCTTCCTTTTTTCCCTTTKTAAAAATGGGGATTATATTTCCCCTTTTCCAGTCAGCGGGAACTTCACCAGACTGCCACGACTTCTCAAATACAATGCATAGCGGTTTAGCAACTTCATCTGCCAGTTCCTTCAGGACCTGTGGATGGATCTCATCAGGTCCCATGGTCTTGTGCACCTTCAAGTTCCTTAGGTGGTCTCGAACCTGATCTTCTCCTACAGTGGGTGGCTCTTCATTCTCCCAGTCCTCTCCTTTGCCTTCTGTGGCTTGGGCGGTGAGGCTCGAGTACTTGCCGGTGAAGACCGAGGCAAAAAAGTCATTGAGTACCTCTGCCTTCTCCGTGTCCCGGGTAACCAGGTCCCCCATTTCGTTCCGGAGAGGGCCCACATTTTCCCTAGTCTTCCTTTTATCCCTGAGATACCTGTAGAAGCTTTGCTTGTTGCCCTTGACGTCCCTGGCCAGATTTAATTCTATAAAGGCTTTAGCTTTCCTAACCTGGTCCCTGGCCGCTCGGACAATTTCTCTGTATTCCTCCCAGGCTTCCTGTCCTTGCTTCCTTTTTGTGTTTGAGTGTGTCCAGGAGCTCCTTGTTCACCCATGCAGGCCTCCTGGCGTTTTTGTCTGATTTCCTCTTTGTTGGGATGCATCACTCCTGAGCTTGGCAGAGGTGATCCCTGAATATTAACCAGCTTTCCTGGGCCCCTCTTCCCTCCAGGGCTTTATCCCATGGCACTCTACCAAGCGGATCCCTGAAGAGGCCRAATTCTGCTCTCCTGAAGTCAAGGGTAGTGGACTTCCTTTTAATCCTTGGTAACTAGATGACTAGTGGCCTTGGGATATCTCTGTCAGGTTTCACCCAATGTATTCATTTTTGCTTAGAAGGAACTTGAGGGAAAGGAATCCCAGAAAAGGATGATGCTCCATAAGAATAAAAATAAGTATTGCCATGTGTGGGTTTTCTGCCTCTCAAGAGTGGAAATGGGTAGAGATWAAAATTAGATTCCAAAAATATTGCCTTCGGTGAAGAGAGATTTTTATGAGCTTTACTTTCTGGTGTGCAAGAATGAGCTTTATAAATCAGCAACTGATTTCCCTACTGAGAAGCTCAGAGGCTAAGAGCGGAGACACAGAAATGGTCTTGCTGTGGCACCAGCAGGAAGAAATGGTAGAGATAGCCTGATAAAATGGTGGTGGTTTAATTAACTAGCAGCTAGAAGGAAAAAAAAAAAAAAAAAAGAAAAAATACCTTTGAGACAAGCTCAGGATTTCCATGCACAAGTCCTGCAGTGTTTAACTTAGTACAACATACTAAATAGTACAACTCCATGCATTTACCTTTCCAAATTTCAGATCAGTTAAGGCAGTCTTCAGTTTATCACCTAACTTTCTTAGTACTGCCTGTACATTAGCTGTTTAATAGTCTTTAACTTTCATATTTTGCTTTGCATACCACTGCTTGAGGAGCCATCTATAACTAGAGGAGACTGCTCTAGGTGTCCAAACTAGTCAAATCACATCTCTTCAGTTAAAGGATATGTTAAGAAATGGCCTCTGACTTCTTCCATTTGTTTGGTGGTTGTTTTTTGAGTTGGGTTTTTTTTGGGGGGGGGGGAGGGGGGGGTGGCTTCCTGTCTCACATATGTGTACAAAAAGCCTGGGTTTTATCATATCTTAGTGATCAGCAAATTGCTGTGTCCCTGGGAGGGGAAATTAGGTCGAGGCATATATTCATCTATAAAACAGCAGTGGTGACTCCAAGTGGTTGGTCTATGAAAAGACACGGGCAACAAATCTAGTGGTATTGGACAAAAGCAATTTACCAGTCTTCCAGCTGGAAGAGTGCAGTTCAGATTACAAGATGAGATAAATGAGACATATTGTAGACAGAGGAAGTTTGGAAAAGGTTAGCAGGGAGTTTGTGTCCCAGCTCAACTCTTGGGAAAACTAACTTTCTAAATCACTTTCTAAATTATTTCAATACCAGCCAGTTCCAAAACAAGGGATTATGCAATGCCATCYGTTGGCTTTTGTGAAAATCAAATGGAAAATGTGGTTTGCTCAGTGGTGGTCCAGCAGAAAGAGATTCACAGTCACTACCACAGCTCCTGGTGGAGCATAAAATTAACAGGAAGGTCAGCTCTAGTTGGAGACACTTTTCTTCAACATTTTGAGAAATGAGTCATGGCATCTGGGTGGCTTGTTGTAGAGCAGTCCCAACTGTAGCAAAGGTAAAACTGGAGCCCAGGGCTCTCCCCTACGTTTCAAAGAGGACASGCTTGAGATGTCCAGATTCTGTATGGATCTTTCCATACATGCAACAATAATGCTCATTATATGTTTGCAAGACTTGTCTGACTTGTTGCATACGTGTGGAGGTGAGTTTTGAAGACCCAGGACAGTCTTCCTGGCTTTCCTTTGTAAGGGTTCTGATCTGTATCTTGTAGCTTTGGCCCACACCTGTGGATCCATATCTATAAGGAAGAAAAGATGTAGAGAACTTTTTCTGTCATTTTGCATTAAATTGCATGCCCTTTTTGTTGGTAAGCTATTTTGCTTTCTTATTATTGCACATGCAAAAAGCTTGCATGCTGGCACTACTACTGCTTTATTTGCTTTAGATTGTCTTGCATTTAGCCCATTTGAAGGTTTGAGCATGAACAGTAGAAATAGTTGTGATAAATTGTCAGGCTCTTCCAAAGCTCCAGAGGTTCTAGAGTTACTGCTGATGACAGGTGGTTTGTCCTTGCTCATCACTTGTGTTCTTGACAGCATTCTTCTGCTCTCTGCAAAATTTCCCTTGGTGTGTAGTTGAATTCTTTAGAAAAAGAAAAGTATTTTCCGCTTCATCCATGTTCTTGCTCATTGGTTCAATAGCATCCATGTTTGACTAAGTGGAACACCTTACTCATGAAGCAGAAGTTTGATTTATTTTAATAGGGTGTTAGGAAAAATGCTGGAGTTTAACATGAATGCATTGCTAAAGTTACAAAGATGTTAAGAATGATCTTTTATATCTATTGCTGTGGATTTCTGTGGCTGTATGAATGGCACTGCGTACTCAACGGATTGTATCCTTTGCTGCAGGATTTATGCAACTAATGACACCATGTTTTTAAATACTCCAGTGTGGACTCTCAGTCTGAGCTGTGGTTGAGTGGGTAGAGAGTGAATTTCTTTTTCATTTTTTCCACAACTTCATGAAGTCTATTTCAGAACTGGCCTGCTAACTTGCTGCTTTGATTCTCAGTACTGGAGAATGATGTGATATGGCATTAAAAATAACTGAATACTAACAGCCTATAGATGAAAAAATGCTGAATTCAGAAAAATAAGTCTTTAAAGTTGTTGGCTATATTGCCTGTCCTCTGCTTGTTCTCTGACACCGATTTAGTTGGGTGAGACAGGAGTGTGGGAGTTGCTATGGGCATTAGACTGGAAGGACGCAGCTCCCCAGTTCATACTGGAGTTCCTCTGCTTGTGTATGTTCCTGCACAGTGGAGGTACTCAGTGGCACAGCAGAAGTGCCATCTCAACAGCACAAAATGCTTTTTTTAGTATTGTTTCAAATATTTATCCTTTCAGTAAATAAAAACGGTCTGAACTGCACAACAGTTGATACAGAATAAGTTTCTGCTTCTTCTAGCTACTGCTAGTATGATTCAGCACAGTTCAGAAAGCAAAATATATTTGGAAGCACAAAATCAGCCTTCTTGGGTTAGACCAAAGACTTTTTCAGTGTCTTATCTCCAAAGGTGACCGTAAGTGAATGTGTGAGGGAGCAGTAAGAACAGGGTAGGCATATATGATACTGTCTGCTAATATTCTCCCAGTTAGCAGCTATGTTTAGCTTTAGAGAGCTTTCTGCATTAAGTATAGCTTTGTGTGTTTAGTAACCCACAGCTGAATTCTTGTACGATTTCCCCTAGAGGAAGTGTGAAAAAAGAATTTGTCAGATGTGTGCACGGTTTTCTTTGTTTTGGAAAGGATCAACTCTCCTCCATTTAATATCTCTGTAGGATTTTGGTGTTCAGCCCTCATTATGATTGCACGCTCTAGTTTTTCTCAGTTCTAGCTTAAGAGGTGAGCTGCATAAACAATACATTCACCTGCCTTCTGTCTTCTATGGAAATTTCCAGTCTGTCCCTAGCCTTTCAGGAGTGCACAACGCTGCTTCCTGTCACGGAGCCAGCGGAGCCGGTGGATGAATCTGAAACTTGCATTGTATAAATGCTTGGTGTCTTGAAGCCCTACCTCCTACACACCCCCATCAAATTGTTTTATTGCTTCTAATATACAGGATATCAGATTTCTTTTTCATTACTGCCCTTATGCCATTGCAAGCATTACTTTGTACATTCGTTATTTGCTAGCACAAAACACAAGTTCATGCTACCTCACTTGATATGCATGCAGATGTGAATTTCAACCAGAAAAAGATCATCACTCAGATAACAAATATGTGCTTTAACTTTCTGAACATATTAGTCACAGAAACCTTCTACACAACTGCATTATATACTTTTATAGAAGCTGTGTTATATGTGCTTTTAGGTTATGATCAATTTTAAGCAGAACCAGACATGCTCTTTTGTTTTTTGTTCGTTTGTTTGTTTGTTTACTTTAACCTTATTTGTTATCATCCCTACCAAGTGAAAATGCAGTGGCTTTTTTAAGTAAAGAAAACAGCAAACTCAGTACATAGACAAGGGCGTTGTGGAACATCGTGTCATAACTGTAAAGGCTTGCTGTGTCCAAGTAATGACTGTTTTACTGACGGATAACTGGATCTAGGTTCTGTTGCTGCTGGCTTTAGATATTTTTATTTATTTATTTATTTGAAGTGATTTAATTTAGTCTCGAACTTGTAAACTTGTGCTTAATAGCTGCTGATGGAGAGACTCTTCTGACTGTCAGATTATGCATATGATTACTGTTAGTGTTTGAAGAAAACTTTAGGGTTGAACAACTGTTTACTTCAAGCATCAAAACTGAATGTTTACATAGTATTGTATTTATTTTCTGTAAAACAGTGGCTGTGCCTGTGCATTCTTCTACACTGAAAAACGTAAGAAGCACAATAATTATAAAATATCGGAAGGCTATTAATAGTGATGGTAATAATATAGTGCCCTGTAGTTCATACAGACAACTCAGAATGTGCACTGCCCAGCTTTAAAGTCAATTAAATGGACAATGTAGGCCATACTGTGAGAAGAGATGTTCAGAGGTGAGGGACAGAGATGCAGCATCCTGATCCTGCTGAAATGGGCAGCTCTTTTGTGAGTGGTATCAGTGGGACTAGGATTTCATTAGGTAAGACCGAATGGCCCAAGGATGAAAAGATGGCCTTGAAATCCCAGTCTAATGCTGAGTCCCAGTTTAGATGTAAATCTATTTCATCAAATAAAATAAAATATAAAATAAAAAAAAAACAAACTAGAAAGTTTCTCAGGGCATCATCAGTCATCTTTTTAAGGAACCACTGTCAATACTAGAACAAGCTTTGGGTGGATGGGCTAAGGAAAATGCCAAAAAGCAGCTTCTGCCAGACTGAAAGGGAAAGTGAATTCTTAAATCAGGGGCTATTTGTAGCCCATCTAAACTTAGAATATTTTAGTTTGAGTGTCTCTGAGTACAAGTTCATCTCAATTTGACATAAGCTTTTTGAAAATAGCTTTAATATTAAGTAGATTCATGAATGCATAAACTTTAATGGATAAAACATGATCTTTCTGCTGAGGAGTTTCAACTGTAAATAAAAAAGGGATGTGAATAAATTTGTCACAGGTAGGCTGAGCTGTTTGAAATAATAAGAGTGACTTGTGAGACCAGTAAGCTTCTTCCAAAGTCTGGCTTAAATGGTCTGTGAGCTGTACATAATAAAAACAGTGGCACTTAGAAACATACAGTGTTGAAAAGGCCTTGTCTAATTGAAATTTGAGAGCCTGGGCAAAGTAGATACACAGAATCAAGTATTTATAAAGAAACTAAATGAACCGAAACYGAAGTTTTAATGGAAGATAAAGTGCATTAAAATCTGATCAGCTGAAGCTTCAGGCACAAAGAAGTGATCAACCCCACTTTTACTGTGTTATTGAAAACTGAACAGAAAATGTGAATTTTCATTTTGTGGATTCCTTCATTCTGAAGTTTTGGTTGACTGCCATTTTGAAGCAGCGAAAGAGATTAGGGGCCCTTTGTGAAACATAATTATCATTGTCATTCCCCTAACACCACTGGGAGCCTTGACTCCRAGGGCGTCCATCTGGCAGGCTGCCTCGGAGCCACAGGAACCTCACRAGACCTCATCTTGAGCAGAGTAGTTAAGGCAGAGCAGACATTCCCAGCGGGACATCCTGGAGCCAGAAGTTAGGAGGGACAAGGTTGCCAGGAACCTGACAAGAAACCAGAAAATATGTCAGAAGTGCTGCTTTTTTTTTTTTTTTTTAAGTTCTCATTGCTTTCAGCAGAAATGTATGTAGATTGACTAGCAGAATTGTTTCTGCTTCAGTAAGGTGTTGATTTGTTTTGTCTTATGGAAAATTTAAATGGCATTATGTTGTAAATGGCATAAACTTTCTATGCTTGGGAACTTTATATAAGGAGCAAATGCTCCCTTGAGAACTTTGTTACTATTCTGTCCATTCGTAACCTTTCTCTGTTCCTGGATGTGTTTGTCTTCGACCTGGTTTGATATGAGAGATCTGATTAGAACAGCCATGCTCCAGTTCAAGCATCCTGGCTCGGCCTGTTGTGATGCCTCCCATCACTTAGTTATTCAGTTTCTATCCTGTTCCTTTATATGAGCCGTGTGGACGCCTACTGTGGAGAATGCAAGAAAGTGTCAAAGCAACACAACAAAATATACTGTTGTCACCACAGAGAAAGAGTAGTGAGTTTAAATTCCATGTAAAATGAGGACCCTGATTCCTACTGCTAACAATATTAACATTTTCCAGGAGCGCATTAGCAGCTATGGCTTTCATTTCCCCTTATTTCTTATTGGTGCTGTGAGAGTTTCAAATAAGAAGTCAGTTCATATACTGCTGCTCTTGTTTTTTTTCTCCAGTCTCTCCAGATCAGAATTTCCAATCTTGCCTATCATTCAGGTAAATAAGCAGTGACCCCAATTCTAATGGCCTTTGAATTAATAATGAAGGTTATCAGTATGTGTTTTTTTGCTGCTCTTAAGATTTGTGGCAAGTTAATTGTTCTCCTTTGAACCTGGCACAGTATAAATTGCAACCATACTTGGCAACTGCTGTTTCTGTTGGTCATCATTAAAAGCCAAACATGACTGCTGTGCAGTGGTCCAAGTAATAACAGCCCAGCACTAGTCATCTACTTGAACATTAAAACATTGTAAGTTCCAAGCCTTGTATCAATTTTTGTCTTTGGTTTTTTTCTGGGGTTCAATGCAGTTTTAAGTATCTAGTAGTTTTGAATTATTAATCAAGTTGAGTATGGTGATTATACAAATAAAATGGGATTAATTACGTTTTAAAACTATTTCACGGTCAATGCTAATTAAATTTCATTTAGAAAAAAAATGTAAAGGTGTCCAGCCTTTTCTGTAGTTTGTTTCTGGCATCCCTCCTGTCGATGATTTCTTTCCTTGCTAATGAAAGCAGACCAAATGTACTTTTTTTCCCCTCTTTGTTTCCACTGAGAAGGTGAATCAAACACGACTCACCACAAAAGTTTAGTGGATTCAAGGAGGGAAAGAATAGGGCTGAGTGAAAGATAAGTTAGGAAGTACATTTTCAGTCCAGCATGGAGGCAGCTCTTGGAATAATTTTCAGCAAAGGAAAGGAGAGGGTGGGTGGGAGAAGGATTAGAGGCCCTCTATGCGTGGAGCCTGGGACAGGCCATCATTCATCATCCTTGTGACAGCCCTCTTTCTCAAAACAACCCTTTCCTCCCCACTCTTTACATTTCTATGAACCCCAGCATTTGTGGTGTGGGTTTTTTTGGTTTGGGTTTGTTTTGGATTTTTTCAATTCACAGGCTTCCAGGGTAGGTGTACACTGGAAAGGCGTTAGAGGTAGGAGCTATAGAAATCTGACAAGAGTTACTTAATATTCTTTTTCTGCCTTCCTCTCTGTTGCTCCATCTAAACACACAAAATTAAGGCAAAAACGATTTCATTTTCTCCTCAGTCAACTGAAACGTATTCTCTTCTGTGATGCCGGCAACAAAATGTATTTTCCAAGTTTAATTAGCAAGTCAAACAATAACACAAATGCTTCTGCAGAATTTTGCTAAAGGTTCTCTATCCTCAGTTGAATAACAAAGGTCTTCGAGAGCATGTACTTCGGTTTTTGTCATTTGCAGAGAGCATTCATTTAAATTTTTTTCTGGCTTTCACAAGCAAGCTGACTGATAGCTGGTTTGTTCTCTATTTCAGGTCGTGGAGACTAATTTGGTTGCGTTTGACTGTCACTGGATCATTATAAATGAGGTAACTGTCAAGTGAACATTGTTGTGAACCATGAATCCTGTTTTCAGGCTTACTGACAATATTCATGCTGATCTTGACTTTGCCAACAGGAAGCAGTAGCTACAACAAAGTTCAGGCATGCTGCGGGAGTGGATGGTGCTTAATAAAAATTGACTGACAAGTTCTTGGGCTTCGCTGTTTTGTCTTGGCTATTTTTAAACAGAAGTCCTTCAATGAATAAATGGAAAATAAAATGAAAAAAAGCCTTTCCTTCTGAGTRTCTTGAGATTTCACATTTGACTTGAGCTGACTGTTTTTAGAGGAYCTTTTTAAGTTTTTTTTTCATATGTAATCTTCCATAATGTAGTGCTTGTRTTTAGTTTATATTTTAATGTTTTTTTCTTAATAATAAAAATAATGATAACAAAATCCCATCATTCCTTTTCCTTTAAGAATTCCCCTAGAATTCAGTCATGGTTGATACCCAAAACTATTTATGTTAGTGGGAGGCATTTTGGTGGACTTCTGGATCAGGTCATATATGAATGTTCATGAAGGGAAAAAAGGAAGAAAATTAAATTGAGATCCTGTTTTTAAACTGTGAAATAGGTTCTTCCATGAATGATTGTCAGCTAAAATATGACAAGTCAATATGTGAAGTAGCTTTGCATATGAAACATTGAACAATGCAGTTGATCTTAGATTTGATGGCATTCAGATTTTTCTTTCGTTTTATGAAAAGTAGTTTAGGTCCAGAACGGCTCAATTCCTTGGGGAGATAATTCTCCCCTAATGTGTAGATCTTGCGACACCTGTATATTCTCAGGATAAAAGATTGCTTGGAGATATTGCGTGTAAATTCCAGSTCTGCTCTCTGGATTTACTGTGCACTTCTGTTTTCACACTTAACTACTAGATTTTCATTAGTACRGTGTGCTAATAATGAGGTAATTAAATCCAAAGCATTTTTTTCAAGGTTATACTAATATATAATGTTGTTGCAGTGGGATTGTACTCTGGCCTACTCACTTAAACCAGTGGATTTTTAGCCAGTTTCCCTGGAGAAAATTATGCCTCAGAAAGTGCTGTGAAGACAACCCAGGTCCAGCAGAAATTATTGGTTTGGGCCCTGCATTGCTCCTGACCAGTAATGTGTGTGTTTTCCAGAACTGAATGGGGTGGGCCTCAATGGTTGAGAACCCAGCTTTAAGCTACAGACAGTCATCAGAACAAYATACATGTTTTCTTTTTCCTGTGAGATTAAACTAGAATTCACTTGTAGTGAGTGAAATCTTGAAGTAGAGTGTTCACCTCTACTTTTCAGAGTTAACACTTACTAGTTTAAAAAGAGCATTAACTAGATCAGGCAAGTCCTGCCTGACCAATCTAGTGGCCTTCTGTGGTGCAGTGACTACATCAGTGGACATGGGAAGAGCTGCCAATGTCATCTATCTGGACATCTGTAAGGCCTTTGACATGGCCCCCCACAACATCCTTCTAAGCTGGAGGGGTATGGATTTGATGGGTGGACTGTCCGGTGGGTGAAGAATTGGTTGGATGGTCGCATCCAGAGGGTAGCGGTCAACGGCTCAATGTCCAGATGGAGATGGGTGTTGAGTGGTGTCCCACTGGGACCGGTACTGTTAAATGTCTTCATCAATGACATAGAGAGTGGGATCGAGTGCACCCTCAGCAAGTTTGCAGACAACACCAAGCTGAGTGGTGCGGTCGACATGCCTGAGGGACGGGATGCCATCCAGAGGGATCTGGACAAGCTTGAGAAGTGGGCCTGTGTGAACCTCATGAAATTCAACAAGGCCAAGTGCAAGGTCCTGCAGCTGGGTCGGGGCAACCCCCGGTATCAATACAGGCTGGGGGATGAAGGGATTGAGGGCAGCCCTGCCAAGAAGGACTTGGGGGTACTGGTGGACAAAAAGCTGGACATGAGCCAGCAATGTGYGCTYGCAGCCCAGAAGGCCAACCGTATCCTGGGCTGCATCAAAAGAAKCGTGGCCAGCARGTCGAGGGAGGGGATTCTGCCCTTYTACTCYGCTGTGGGGAGAYCCCACCTGCAGTACTGCGTCCAGCTCTGGAGCCCTCAGCACAAGACAGWCATGGACCTGTTGRATCAGRTCCAGAGGAGGGCCACAAAAATGATCGGGGGATGGAACGCCTCTCCTATGAGGAAAGGCTGAGAGAGTTGGGGTGGTTCAACCTGGAGAGGAGAAGGCTCCGGGGAGACCTTGTTGCGGCCTTTCAATACTTAAAGGGGGCCTCTAAGAAAGATGGGGACAAACATTTTAGCAGGGCCTGTTGTGACAGGGCAAGGGGTAATGGTTGTAAGCTAGAGGAGGGTAGATTTAGACTAGGTGTAAGGAAGAAATTTTTTACAATGAGGGTGGTGAAAGACTGGCACAGGTTGCCCGGAGAGGTGGTAGATGCCCCATCCATGGAAACATTGAAGGTCAGGTTGGACAGGCTCCTGAGCAACCTGATCTAGTTGAAGATGTCCTTGCCCACAGCAGGGGGGTTGGACTAGATGACCTTTAAAGGTCTCTTTCAACCCAAATTTTTCTATGATTCTAAATCTAAAGTATCACTGTTACTTCTGTATCAGTAGATTAGACAACAATTTCTTAGGCAGGGCCCAGATATTGGCTTGCTCTTCAGGTTAAAGACTCTGACACTGGTCTTTCATTTCAAATGTTATTTGAAACAGAAGTTCAAAAGAAGGTGCTTGCTTTTAGCTGTGTCAGCTCCTCCACACTCAAAAATCAAAATAAAACCGAGGATTCATTCCTAATGTACATACTTTCTCTTTGCTTTTTATTCAGAAATTAGTGTCTCTGTGGAGAAAAATCTGCTTTCTGAGCATTGTTATTTGCACATTGCAGCAGATTAAACAGCACAGCAATCAAAATGGTTATGACTCTAAACTGCCTTCTCCCTCCAAAACTCTTTTTCTGGGCTGTGGTCCCAACAGCTAGGAGAGCTGAATCATGTATGCAGAGAAACATACATCGTCCCTTCTTAGTTGTATAGTCTTGTATGTGAAATGGGTGAAAGCCGCAATTAAATTCATTCTGACAAACTGTGCTGTAAACGATAGTCATTAAAATCTCTGTGTCTCATTCAGTCATTCCTGCTGTCAGTTATAAAGAAGGTGAACATGTTTAATGCCATCTCAGCTTAATCTGCTTCTGGACCTAAATCCATATTCCCACTTAAGTAACTTACCTGCAAGCTCTGTTTGTTTCAGAATGCTAATAATCTCAATATTTTGTGGACACAAAAATCACATTAGTGATAAATAAGATTTGTAGGTAATGATATGGAAAGAATCATGTTTGGCCCTGTTTTTCGTTATCACTATGTTCAATTTACAAGAGAAATGTAARTATTTCCTGAATGATGAATGTTGCATAACATTACTTATTGCAACATTTTACCAGTTCACTAGTAAGATTGCAATGCCTCCACTTTGGCATTGCAAGATTTGGAAATGCAGTGATTTATGGGCCCCTTACTGTGTGGTATTTAAAATATCTGTCTTCACATCCAAGTCCGTTTAGTATGGTTGCCCATTAGCTGTTGATGACCACCGTACAGACTGTGAAATGATCTCAGAGCTCTGCCCATTTTGTTGCCTACATAAATCTTTTGTGACATCTTAGACAACTTGGACATCTGTGTGTGTGTGCCTGTATTGGCTAAATCAGACTGTCAACCAGGTAACTGTAACACTGCTTGTCTGGTCTCCTAATTTGAAAATCTAAGATGATCTGTTACAGTGAAAATGCGTTGTTTTGCAAAATCCACATATGATTCAAATAATTACTTGCAATCAGGTACCAAAACAAGCTGGAATTCTTTCCTTTTCCATCACTGTACCAAGGGCATACAATGCACTTACCGAGTATAGTAATACAAAAGGAAATAAGACCTTCAGTTTTGTGATCAGGACTCTGCTTAGGCTTTGTGAGGTAACATCTGTTATTTTAATTGCTCGCTTTAAATGCTATAATGCATGGAAAGAGTTTCTTAATTTTTATTGTCCCATTAGTTGCTATTTTATGTAATTGCTTGAAGACTGTGTATCGTAATGGAAATGCATGTGTGGGAGGAGGGGAGTTGTTCCCATAAAATGAAAGGATTCATAATTTGCTAAAGCATAATACATCGTATTAGTCCTTTGCAAATATTACAAATCTCTTCTGATCAGTGCAGTCAGCTGAGGAAACACTCTCCAAATAAATGTTCCTATTTCTTCAGGGCCTTAAAGCAGATGGTGCAATTCTTTATTTAAAATTTGCAGGAGTCATAGATTTGAATGTAGTCATGATAAAATATGCCTTAACAAAATGTGAGAATGGATTTCTCACCCTCTCTCCCCCTGTCAGTCTGTCTCTGCTTGCTGCTTTTCCTCTGCACAATAGTAAATATAAGCTCAAAAAGCCCAGGGTAGTAAAATTATATTTCTTTATGACTCTTAAATCACAAGTGTACGGTAAGCTTAGATTTTATTTAGTGGAACTGAAGAAGGGGTATTTGTATAATTTCATCACTCTTCATTCTTTTGCTCTTTTTAAATGAAAGAAATGTTCTTTCTTAAATTTTAAATCCATGTCTCTCTCAAGCATTTTCCTCTGTTATAACATTCAGGGTCATCTTACTATGCCCAAGGCATAGTTCTCTATCACTGTTGTTTACTCAAGGACAGCCCAAAACACTTCCCACTGCTTACAGTTACCATACAGGAGGTGAAAATATTAATGCTACTCTGCAAAGGATTGGTTGAATTTCATCTGCAATAATGTGCACAATTATGACCAGTTCTATTAAAATTAAAATGGAACAGGTGCACAGAAAAGTTGATTTGTGTGAGAAGAGACTGAAAATGTTGGCTTGTTTGGCCTATGAAAACAAAGACTGAAAGAGGATATGCTCTCTGTTTATAAACACATACAGAGTGTGAATAAATGCATCGTTGTCAAGGGCTAGAGGACAAGGTTGGCACAAGAACAAATGAGTTCAAATTGCCCATGAATTAATTGAGGGCAAAAGTTAGTAGATGGTTTCTAATTACCAGAGGCATCAGAATCTGGAAAAACTCCTTTGAGGAGAGAAGGAGAAAAAAACCAAACTCTTCTAAAGAACAGTTTATGGAGAAAGATCCAACAGGTTTGCTCATCATAGCACAAAAGAAGATTGGAGAACCCACAAGGTTGTATTCAAACCCTACTTTCAGAAGAAYACATGTTTTTCCTAGGAGAGGGTTGGTCCTCGGCCAATGCATTCAGCTTGTTCCATTGTGTTCCAGCTCAATGCACTCCACCATGAAGAAGAGTGCAGGGCATGGCTATGTTTTAAGCTCAAGCAGCTAGATGAGGTCCTAAAATCACAGCTCAGTTCCAGGAGCTCACATAATTCTACATTTTGATATGGATAATTGATTAATAGTAGCCTTAGAGGTTCATTTGAACCCTTACATTTTCCAATGGTGATGGCAGGTCAGGTGTGAAATGGTACAGGTTTCCTCTTTTTCATCATCCTCCTCAGAACCTAAGAAACCTAAGGGGGATATAATGGAGCAAATGACTATGCAGTTCAAGATCTCCCTTTACTTGTCTTGGAGCTTCATGTAGTTATGCCTTCCCCTCAACTACTCCTCTTTGGAAAGTGCTGAGAAATTCAGGAAGGGCATAGCACAAGTATGCTACGGCATGGGCAGTGGCAGCCCAGAGGCCTCAGGGGGGTGTGCAGTGGCCACCCTTTCCCCCTCTGCCCCCTACTCACTGCTGCTGGCTTTTGGAGGAGGAAGAAGCATTCTCCTCTCTGAATGTCATGAAGGATGTGATGAAGACATGGCATGCACTGGAAAATAGGACATGTCCAGTATAYGGTAAATACTGGAATCATCTCCTTATCCCAAAGTTGAGATGTTTCCATGAGAAAAGGTATTGCTGCCTTAGTTTGGTGCTTGTTACAGGAGCATGTGAATAAATTTTTTCCCTCCACATCTCTCACTACTGGCGCAGTTGCTCTGTGGTGAATAGTAAGTCCCTGCCTAGGTTGCTTATCTTAAAATAATAAGACGAAGCTGAACGGCAGGTGTCCAGTATATAGTCCTGCTTCCCACTGGAGTCTCTGCCTGATATGTGGAGGTGATCCTCTTCAGTTCCCTTTTCCTAATTCATATGTAAAGAGCTATTAATTTAAAACATCATTTCTTTCCTTATTTATTTGCCTACTCAGATGAAATGTGCATCTAATTTTATCCTTGTTCCATTTGAAATTGGACAGCTTCCCCTTTATTCCAAGTTCAGACCAACAAAAGAAAGGTTTGGAACTATATATTGAACTTCTGATTTTTCCACAAAAACCTCACATAACCTAGCTTAAACTTATACAGGTGCCAACTCAGTTCAACTTGGCCAACTTCGTAAATTTTTTTGACATTTGGTGCTTGTATAACAGATCATCTGCCATCCTTATATCATTATACTGTATCGTCCTTTGAAGTGCAAATGAAAATTGTTTCCTCTCATACAATAGTTGCTTTATATAGTTTTCTTAAGTCAGATCCAAAATTCAAGAATGAGAGATGATATTGGAGAGTTATTATATAAAAAACTCATCACTCAGTCAATGCCAAGTATTAAAAAAATGACAGAGATACATAGCAAATACTRAAGTTGAATTTGGGTTTGCATGGCATTGCTCTGTTGTTAATCTAAAATCTGAATTTATGATATAATCGGTGGAATTCACAACATTTAAAAAAATAGCTGTCATTAATCTGTTGATGTATATACCTCCTTGGTAACAATATAAAAATCTCCTTGGTGTTTGGATTCTGTTATTAGTTCCCAGGTGATGTATAAAAATACGAGGTAGTAACCTAAAGGTTAAAATGAGAACACTTTAATTAAAATGTGCCAAAAAATGCTGAATACAGAAAAAATGAGTACACTCTTGAGGCAGAATAGATAAATGTTTGAGCAGCTGAAAGTCAAAATCTCTTTTAACGTATTATTTAGCAATATAATGTGGCCATGCAGGTATCAATTTTTCCATCATTAGAATGAGTCTAATAGTCTTGCTATTACAGTTTGGGCACGGTGTATAATGAAACCAGGCAAACTTTTTTTAAATCCTCTGAGAAGGATATGGTTTAAAATCAAGATAAGAAGTTTCTTGAGCTCTTCTTTCCCATTATATTGAAAGTATTATAAAAAAAATTACATGCATTTTGCTAAAACAGCATTTTATTTTATTTTTACCTTGCAGCTAGTGAAATGATACAGACTAAATGAAAATACGGCATCTTAAGCTGAGAGAAACCATTATCTATGGTACATTAAGGATTAATTGACCAGAAATGCAAGATATTACACTGGACACAGCTGATGCCATGTGTTATTTTTGTTTGCAGAAAAATCTATATTTCATAAAGAACATTAACAACAGATGAATTCAAAAACTGTGACAGTCTGTGAAGAAGAATAAAATACTTTTACTGTAGTCAAGAGGGTAGAAGTTAAAATTTACATCTCATATATTTTTCTTCCAAGCTTTAAAGGAAATAAACAAATGCCAGAATGTCCAAAGAAGTTGCTTCAAAATAATTAATTTAAAGAATGTTAACTGAAGCTCAAAAAAAAAAAGCTGAAGTTACCAGGGTAGTTGTCTTAACATTTAAAGAGCTGCTTTTTCAAAAAGCTTGGCTTCCTTTTCACAAGAAAAGTTGTGTAATTTGAGTTCAAATCTGTCTCCTGGTGTCTCCTAAATTCTTGATTATGGGTATGGATCGGGAATCTAGAGGCAAAAAAGGATTATGGTGTTTAGTTACAGGTATAACAGTGCAGATGTGCTGTATCCTTCAAAAAAATGAAAAGCTATAAACATACAAATGAGAATCAGAAATATTCAATAAACTGTGGCTGTATGCCAGGGTATGTTAAATGCAGGCTGCTAATAGGAGCTCCTCAAACACCTTCCTTACTTGGGGGGGGTATCCACAAATTTAAACATCTAGAAAGTTTGGGGCATCAGCCTCTGTAATTAAGACWGATTATGGACAAACAGTTCAGGATGATGAAAAATAGTTTCTAGTTAAAAAGACTGAGCAATTTTGTAGATTATTTCTTCTGCTTTACAGAAAAATACAGGCACAGAATTGCCTTGAAAGGTACCAGCTTGACCCTATTTGAGTCATCAGAAAAARCCCATGTTTAACTAAAGTTCAAGTTCTTATGTGAACTGTTGCTTGTGAGCCCATGCTCCTCTCGGTCCGTGTTCCTGGAGGGCTTCAATGTTCAATGGAGTAAAACACCGTGTTGCCAAACTGCAGGAATTTATACCATGTAAAGAACTGTGTTTCTGTTTACCCTAGCCTGCCTTAAAGTTAATATTTCAAGCTTAGTATTTCACATATTGATGTATTTACTTAGTTACTTTTTCCTTTAAAGTGTGTGTCTGTAGAACTGAGTGCTGAGCTGTAAGCCTTAATAGGTACCCTATGTAATAAAAAGTTGGTTTTAAATTAGGTCTTGCTATAAACAAGTGCATACACACCTAGAATGCTCTAATGCATTTTCTTTGCCCTTTTGGTAAATGATGTTTGCTAACTTGCACATTGTTTATAGGTTCTTGATATTCTGTTTCCAGGAAATGAACACTTAAGGCCTGAATAATTTTCTGTACCTTCGCAGCTCCTAAGTAATGCTACACTTAGAAATACATCATGCTATGACTTCCTACTGATTTACACATTATCTGCCAAAGATGCTGTGAAACACTTTTAAGTAAAAGATCAAAGGTAAAAGGAGAGGGAGAGAAAACCCAAAATGGAACAACTAAGCCCAGTTACATCTACAAAGATTTGGTGAAGTTTGGGCACAGTACCTTTTAAACTTTTGCAATTATTGTAAGGGTGGTATGTCAGTTGTTTTAATGAGCATGTATGTGTTCTTTTTGAGGTTATGGCAGAGCTCGACAATAGCCATGTGGCAATCACACGGTCCTCTCAGTTTATTGTTTGTTTATAGTCTGGTGGTAACATTTCTGTATTTTAACTTTTATGCATATTCTCTCCCTTGCCTTATCTTCCAGGAAATAAATGATGTGGATGTGCAGGAGCTGGTGAGAAGGTCAATTGGAAGGTTAACAATTATTCGACAGACATTTCCAGTCCCCCAAAACATAAGTCAGCGCTGTTTCCGTGGCAACCACAGAATATCATCATCACTGTGTGATCCAAAGGACCCTTTCTCCCAAAGCATGGAGGTAGTTCATATACCAGTCTATTCCCACCTGGGAACTGTCTTTCTAGATAAGTTCAAGGTTTTTCCCCAGGGGCTTAGTGTAATTTAGTGTTTATTTTTCATGTCCTCTCTGACATGTAGTTTAATGGCTTATGGCATGACAAGAATATACTTTGGTGGGGGGTGAGTGAGACTGATGGACAAGAACAACTCGCCCACTCCACAGCAATTGAGAAAAAAGTCCAAAAAAGCCACCTGATCTCTAGGCAGTGGGGTAGTTGTTTTGTTGCCCTACTAAATTTTATTTTTTGTCATCTCACCGAGAAGAATTTCCTCCCCATAGTCAATGCCTCCTGAGYTGCTGTGCCTCTCTAAGCCTCAGATATGTTGTCAATAGTAAAGCCTTTGTGGGGAGCACCCTCATCATCTGTTTCAAGTGTCTTGGTGTATGCACCTAAATCTATGCCGATGTTCCAAAGAGGCCTTATTTTCAGGGTTGTTAATTACAAATCACAATTAAGCTATAAGAGCCTTCCTACCACATGAAATCAGCAACAGGATCATGGTCACTGTCCTCCTGACTTCACATAGTTTTTCCAARAGCAAGTCCTCTAACTCTCTCGTATATCTGGTTAGGCTTCATCATGACAAAGCTATGGTAAATCAGGAGTGTGAAATTGTCTTAAAATGTCARTTTTACTTTGGGTTTTTTGCATGGTCATTTATGAAGTTGTGGAAAGATGACTGCATTGGCAGCAGTGCAGGAGGAGTATAGGAGGCAAAGAGAGCAGTCATCTTGTGATGCTGAAAGAAAGGAGCGAGAGAAAACAATGGGAGAGAAATGTTGAAGAGTGTCCTTGCTTAAAATGAAAATATGCAAGGGGAAAAGACGGAGAAGTGTTGCTGGTCTTGCCCTGTTTCAAGTTAGCTGTAAGAGCCTTTGCCTCACTAATTGTTCACAAAGCAGCCAGTAAGTAACTATTAATGACATGAAAAACTTTGGCCATAGCACACTGCACAGTGGTCCTGTTAGAGTTCTTAAAGTAAACAGGACTGTGTAAGGTCAATAGATGCATAGGATATCTCCAGAAGCTATTTAGGAACTGTGAAAAATCTTTAGGTTGCGCTGTTCTGTTATGGCAGCATGGTCCTAGGGGGAACTTTAGTAGTCTATGGATAATGCATAAAAACTCAGGGTGTGATTACGTGCAGCCACTAGAGATTGCAAAGAGCAGTTTTCATGAACAAAGTTACTAAGTAGAGCAAGGTGGAAAACAAGAATCATGTATCGATGGGAGGCTTCATGTTTTGATTTATTTTCTATTCAATTACACTTTCATTTTCACTTCAACAGTGAACTGACTCTAGGAAAGAAAAGTTCTAGAAATCAAAGTTTATTCTCACCAAATTGGCAAATTCCATTTAATGTGTTGGAGTGGACCTTATACCTTAACCTGTCCTTCTTGATCAACCTATAGCTTGAAGAGCTGTATTATTCCTATTGAAAGCTTTCATAATGTTTTAGTTCAAAGGAATGATGAAAGCTTCACTGGTTTAACTGTTCTGCACAGTTGAGTTGCTTTTTTCATGCTGCACTTCATTAGTAACTGAGTGAGACAATACCGAAAAATGAAAGGAAGAAAAACTCTGACACAGTTTCCCCTTGTGTCCTCGTACGATGCACAGACCTTCGAGTAGCTTGGGTTTTTTTCGCCGTTTCTTTGTTCTCCCCAACAATATTATAAATTAACTTCTATTCCAGTGAAGAGTTGGAACAGTTTATAAATTCAAATTTCTAATGCTTTTTTTAATGCCATYGAAGTGTGACTAATCAGAAATATTCTCTGGAAATTGTAAGGGTGATTTCTTGATTTATTTTTTCTGAATTACTCCCCCTAAAGTCTGTGTGAATAATTATTTTTTTTTTCAGCATCTTAATTAAAACACTGACAAATATTTTGGTGAAGATCTCTCATTGTGTCTCTGGGATTGTCCTAGTTGAAACAACTTCTACAAATTGGTATCATATTGGAGGAAGGAAGTTAAAAAATGGATTCACAGAAGTATTTAGTACTATAACCCTTTTGTCTAAAAACTATGTGCAATAGTCTAGGTATGCATAAAATAAACACCGTTAGTCCAGATTAATCACTCCTACTTAATCTGATTGCTAAATACCTTTCTTCTACACTCTGGAACAAAAAATCACATCTGAATTTTGAATTGCATCAACGGGAGGTTATGCAGTTAGATACTGCTTGGTAATACAAGTGTCTAGCCATTAGTCTAAGAGACTTGGAATAAATAAAGGATCAGTAAGGGATACCAGGCAATGTGCTGAATGTCCCAGTAAATTTATGTGGGAAATTAATAAAAGTGTAAAGTGACTTTAAATTACAGCTCCACTCTGTGCATGGGGACAGTTACTAATGAAGCGTACTTCTGGTAGTGACAGGGAAGGGTGATTTTGAGAARCAGAAATTAATCGTAGTGTCTTTATCATTGCATTATCAGTGATTGATTGCTGTAAATGTTAAGCTGAACTATTAGTGAAGGAATAACAATGCTTAATAATTGCTGAACTCTGTACTCCTGAGCCCTGTTAGGACTTGATGAAGGCCCAGCTATATTACTCTTAGATTAGTGAGTGCATCCTTCCTCATGAACTGTGGCAACAGTCTTCCATTCCCATGATATTGGGTTATGGAAGCTACCTTGAAAGCAATGTCATTTTGTTGGGAAATGATGACTTGGCATCTGTAGCCCTTCATGTACCAATTTAATCTTGTTAGTGACCTTATTGTCTGTGCTCTCTAGAGGGTTGGTTTTTTTTCCCTTTGGCGAAGGCTTATGTAAAATAAACTTGCCTCACAGCATAGAAATAATTCCTTATCTCCCCCTGAAACAAATGTCCCTGTGGTGCTGACTTCTTTGGGGAAATACAGTTCAGCTGAAATGCTTTGAATTATTTGTAGGTTTACAATACRCAGAAAAATCATCCAAGTTATTTTAAAAATGCTTGATTAATCTGAACCCAGATCCTCAATCCATGCTTTTAATCCTGTTATGCACAGTGATGCCTGGCCTGTGCATCTGCGGAAGGTAAATTAGTTCCTGGGTGAATACTGAAATGAAAATATTCACAGCCACTGGAGTCACGGGAGAAGCTCAAGTAAGAATAAAGAAGCATCTTCCAGAAAGAGGGAGCGAAGGATCACTGTCATTTAAAGAAAAGGGAAATAAGGATCAGAAGTTCTCTGCGTTTGTGGTACTAACAATGTAGAGTTGTAAAGGCAATAAGGATCCCAGGAGTTTATCAGGAGGGAAAGCAGCAGAGCATTAGATCTCCTTCCATAAAAAGTGGAAGGCAAAATGCCCCAGGAAATTCTGGCAAGGTAARGAGAAAGATGACCTCTTTCCTGGATGCTAGAGAAGGAAAGAGTCTGTCACAAAACTTTCCTGTGAGAACTGTACAGAGCAGATTGAGGATGATACAGGCAAAACCAGCATAAAGATGGAATTTACATAAGAAGATAAAAACATAAAAAATAGTTTATATGGAAAGGAGTAATTAGGCAGGAAGAGAGGCTATACTTTTTTTTTTTCTTTTTTCACCTTTTTTTTAAGGTGACGTGTAGGTTTGCCAATTGGTGTCTTAGATCTTCAGCATTATTGTGCTTCCTTGACATACACCCCCTCCCAAAAGCTGCAGGACTTTCCCAGTCTTTGGATATTTTTAAGAGGTAGAATAGGGGCATTCTCCACAAAGTTGGCATAGTTTCTATTGTAAGCTTCCTTCTTCTTTCAAGGTTTTGAGCAGACCATCTGTATGGAGAAACCCTTACACAGGGCAGTCAACATATTGCACAAATCTGGGAAATGTCTTTTGGCTTGTCTGTGGCTGATGGAGGAAAGAAAACAGCAACCTTGCCTCGGTTAGCAAATTGCTGGTGGCTAATTTGTTTTCAGGCACTAGGAATGCTCTACAACCCCCTTCACAGTGCARCGGAGGAAACTGCATTTCCCTCAATAACTTCAGGTCCCATGGCTTCAAATGACCAATAGGTTATCTAAAAATAATATTCCCAAAGGTCCTTCTCATTTCTGAACATCATTTTTCTTCCCGAGAACCTCTGTTCAGGAGAGCTGAGGTTTCTCTTTATGATACTGTTAGTAACTTAAATGTTCTTGCCATTTGAGGACAGAAATGACTGAAATGAAGCTATATTGTAAATTACTTGTTTCACAAGTGTTCATGAATTCTGAGCTTCTGTTCTTTTACGTTGAATTGTATCTTTCACATCTGACTTTGTACTGTGTGCATTTAAAAGTACATATATAGAAATAGTACATGGGTAAGTGGAACTGGCACACAAGTAATTTCTTTTCTTGAGTTCAACTGTTCTCTCTTTGATGCCAAACTGGAACTTCCTCGCGCTCTATGTGTGTAACTATGCTCACAGTGAAACATATAGACATTTACTCAGTAAGAGTTTTGCCCTGCTAGGAATTAACAGCCATTGCCAAATRCCCTGACAGGAAACACTATAAATTGCAGAACTGACATGCAACTGCACAGTGAGAAACATTTAATCGGGTCATATTTCATTCCAGAAATTGCCTCAATCAGAATTGACCGCAAAAATCAGGAACAAAAACCATGCTGAAATGATTTATTTTAAAWATTCAGAGTTTCTGTTTTTCAAAAGAACAAAACAATCTTGAAGAGAATTTGATGGTGTCCAAATATCTGGTTACTGAAAAATTGAAAGTTGCAAGCACGTGGTTAAAAGTAAAAGAAAATCTGTTTASGTTCACGAGTAGGGCTTTAAATCCTGCAAGTGGAGCTGTGCCAGTGATTGGGCTGCCTGTACTGCACATGTTGTAGTGCTTTGTAGTGTAGTTTGTTGCTGCAAATGTGTAGTTTGTTACTGCAAATAACTTGTGACAGCCCCTAGCTGTGGTTTCTACCAGAGCCAAAGATAKGACTTTTTGACTCTTACAGTTTCTTCTTAATACCAAATAAGCTGTTTAATTACCAGAGGATTATGGGTGAGGCAAAACAAATGATAAATTCTGGCTGCTGGCAGGAGACCACAAATAGTAATGCTAATACTCCCTTTTGAATGTCTTTGCAGATTTCAAACCTGTATATATATGACACTGTCCTCCTGTTGGCGAATGCCTTTCATAAGAAGCTGGAGGACAGGAAGTGGCACAGCATGGCCAGCCTCACCTGCATCAGGAAGAACTCTAAACCCTGGCAAGGAGGACGATCCATGTTGGAAACCATTAAGAAGGTACCTTTCCCCTGTATTTTCTCGTCTTTGATTTCTAAAATACTTGCATTAGGCAGTGTTTCCTTCTGAGGTGTGTACTATTCTTGCCAGTACCAGCAGTGTCTTTTCAAAGCAATAGTTTTGATATATTTATAGTTTCTGAATGAAAATAGTCTTTAATTGATTTTGTTTCTTTTCCATGTCATAATGAGCATATTTGAAATGAAGTTAATGAGTTTGTTTACCAAAACTACCAAACTACTAGAATTTTCAAGTACGAAGAATATCCTATTGAAAAAGTGTCACAGGTTAGGAGATAAAGCAGGTAAATTTACTATTTTATTTGAAAAAAAAAAAAAAAGTTGCAGAATTACACTTGGATAATGTTCTGTGGAATTTGCTGTTGCACTGCTATTGACATCAGTATAGTGAAATAATAGAAATGAGAGTGAAGAAAACCCTAACTCATCTAGTGTATATCCTGCCATTGCAGAATTGTTCCCTATAACAGTCTCTACAGTGCTTTATCCAATGTTAAGCTCTCGCTACTTCTTTCCCTGTGATTATTTCATATATTAATCATGCTCATGCCCAAGATGCTTTTCCTGTTCTTCAGTCTTTAAAGATATTTTTTCTTAGTTAATCCCTTTCTTCATGATGTTTACAGCCTCTACATACTTAGAGACAATTATCACAGCCTTCCGAGTCAGTATTTAGTCAAAATTGCATAGGTTGGTAGTTTACCCTTCCCTGTAAGTTATTTGGTTCAGTCTCCTTATATTATTGATGTCTTTCATAAAACTGCCTTCTCATTTGTCTGCATGTACTTCCTGGTAATGTATACTTACATTTAAAGTGCTGGCAGTGCCTACATTGTAAATACAAAAAAACCCCCAAAAAAAAAAAAAAAAAAAAAAAAAAAAAAAAAAAAAAGAAAAAAGTTGCTTTATTTATGGCTTTCATTAAAAGGACATAAAAAAATTAAAATATAATATTGTTTCAAGTTGTTGCTGTTCTGCATTAGATCTTTAACTACACCAGAAATTATGATGATAGGCAGGCAAAATTTAGGGCTGCTTTGAACACTGCTTATTTTTCCCCAGTCCCAGGTTAATCTGCATTAGCTCCAAAATAACAGTTCAAGGATTTCTTTGGTGGCTGTCCCCAGTTTCCATCCTAATAGTTTGAAGTCATGAGACTGCGAGGATAATCCAGAACACATTTCTTATTTCAGGGGCAGGATATGGCTTTATGGGACTCTAAACTGTATTGCTCGTAACCTGACAGAGCAATTTCAAATTCATATTTGGCAGTCCCATATATTTTAAGCTACATTTCAGGCAAGACTGGTTCTGGAACTTTTCTTATCAACTTGCATTTTGTAAATACTATTGCACACTTTTTCATTAATAAACTAAAAGCTATTTCTGCTTACTAAAATCCAAATAGGGTGCCAGAGCTGGAAACGTCAAAATACCTACTTCCACTTTAGAATTCGAATTTACTGTCTGAGCTGGAGTTTCAGGCAAAGTCTGGTAGCCCTACTAGCAGYTCTAAATTTAGAAGTACTCCACCATGAAAAGGGCTTCTGACTGTTTGGCATTACGATTATTTGCTTGCTTGTGTTGGTTGTGGATGTGAGACTGATCCTGTTCTCCTATATAAACATCCTTTATGCTGTTTCTTACCACTGTCTCATCTCTTTGCATCTCAGAGTTTATTCCATTCTTTGCACATCATCCTAGGTATCCAATTTATCTTCTTCCAATTCTCACCACCTAAAAAGATGTGATTAATAAAACAAACTCCTTCTGTGACCTTTCACAGAAGAGCTGCACTGTGTTGAAGATCAATTTATGTAGCTCTTAACCCTGAAACATGACAAGAAATGTTCAGGAGAAATATGAAAGCATTCAAGAAGGCAGGAGCAAGTGGAAATTCCAGGGTTGTGGTTAGTTTGCTAGAAAATGAATCAAATGCCAAGGAAATTCCTGGTATGTACAGCTAACCAGGCTGGCGTCCTGTTGCTTTTGGGTTTCTCTGCTAGTTGAATGAGATGCGTTTGATAAGAAGCCATTTTATTGGTGTAAATTGAATAATCYAAATACTCCTTATACTGCATTGTGCTGACAGAGATTAATTCCTAGAAGTAACATGCTAAAATTGAAAGTCAAATTTTAATTCAAAATGAAATACAGAAATTTCCTCTGTGTGTGTATGTCTGAACCATTTCAGCCCCTAGGCAGAGGAAAGCTGAAGATTGCAGTTGAGAGCTGAATTGCACAAGAAAGGAATTCTGTGTTAGTTTTGTGGTCTACCTTCTCTTTTGTTTCACTAGAGCACTTATGTAGAAGAACTTCAGGATCACAGCTGTGTACTTTTGAAATTAAAAAGTTGACATTGATGAATGTCTGATGAGGTATCAGAAAAACAATAAAATTAAAAAGTAATGAAAGGAAAAATAAAAAAACCTTAACCTCTCTTCTTGAGAATGCTTCCATTTTCCATCTTGKTTTTTTTTCTTTAAACGTCTTTTCTTTCCCGTTGTCTTGGAACATCCTCTAAAACCAACTGAAATAATTTTTTCTCAAAAAYATACCAGTTTTCCTTAATTTTGAAGGTAAACAGGAAAAAGTTACCATGTGGTATTTAAATAGTTTCTGAATAAAAGGTTCTGCATTTTCATTTTGAAATCACCACTGTTTCAAAGATGTAGTGTATAATGGAATATCATAAGAAGATATTGTTATAGTTYGGGGTGAAGGAACATTCTGAGATTTCTTAAATGCTCCTGGAAAAAGAACTTCCATCCTCTCCACAACTTTAATTCTACCTTCATAACACCTGTATCACAGAGCTGCAATCACCGTCTTGTCCCAGGTTGGCCCTCACTTCAATGTAGTTTTAGTGGGTGTCGCACTGTAGCCAAGTATGGTGGTGGTGGGGAAAGAGTTAGGGAAGAGATGCCTAATTCCAGCCTGTYTACCTTAGAAAAGGGCTAGCAAGTGAAGTAGCTGTTCTCCTGGCAGCGGAGGTGATGTTGCCATCTACTGCTATGCACAACTGAGCTCTTGTTGCTAAAAAAGCAGGAAAAACTAGTTCTAGAGGAAGCTTTTCTAGAAGAAAATCTATCTTCTAGAATCAGAGATCCAGAAACAGGAATATCTGGCAGTGTTTTAGCTGCAGAGGGACTCCTGCTCTGTTTTCTGGAGGGGAAAGCAAGAAAAGAGATGGGAAATCTCTATAAGCTACACACTGAAGGAAGGTAAGAGAAAGGTATGCTGATGTTCTACCTGCAGCAGCACTTGTTAAAAATAGGAGAACTCTGGTGGTAAATAAACTAATTTCTTTATGACTAATGAGCTAATAGGGAAAAGTAAGGAATGAGGGGGAATTAGAGTTTCAAACATTTCTTGAAATGGCAAAATAGCTGTCTGAATCATTCCCTATTGTCCTTTGTTACTTTTCACTGTTGAACATTTGATTCCTGCATCACTATTTCTACAAACAACTCCAAAAACTKTTTTTTCTGTGTGAATTCAGCTGATTGGACAAAGCCTAAAAAGCCATTTTAAGCCCACTACAATTATTAAAATCTAATATCTGTTTCTACCCATTCTGGAACTGAATAAATAGTTAAATTCATCAGGAAATACAATGAATTTGGCCAGCCTAGCARTTAGTTCTAAATTCACTTCTTTAATAGGAACTATCCCGAAACACATGCTCGCTTGTTTATTTCTCAGTAAAGCTATTTTACAGTGAGAGAAAGAAGTATTACTAGAAAATAATTCTACTGTGGGAAAAATTAATCTTCCCAAATAGCCTGAGAATAAATGTAAGTAGGATTATATGGAGGACCAACTCAGAAAAATGACATCTAGTTACTGTATATATCTTCTCTCACGCTTACCTGATCTCTTCCCAGTCGCATTTGTTTAGCTCACAAACAGCAAATTTTTAGTGCTAGCAGCAACGTAGAGCCTGTTCCTTTGTGGAAAATGAGCTGTACCTCGTGCTGTTTCATGAATCACGCGTGGAATTATCAACTAGTTCTTGTCTCAGAAATGTCAGTGATGTTCAGCGGTGATGTGCAAAAAAGATGCCAAATTGTTTTTCAGGCAGTAGATCAGGCTCTCTTCGCTAGCAGCTAGAAATGGTGTGTTGAGTTTAAAACTCAACAGTGTTTTCAATATCAGATTTTTTCAAGAATAAAATGTGAAACTCATATCTAATGCTTATGACATTTTTTTCTGCCTGTAACCACATTTTTTTCCTTAATTGCAAAATAGTGTCTGAACATAACCATATTTTGAAAAAAAGAGGAAGTTTGAACAGGAACTGTGAGAGCAAGTACAATATTTTATAACTGTGGATTGGCAAGCTGACATTCCCAAGTGAGGTCCTGACTGCTGGGTAAATAGTGCTTTCTTCAGGGACTTACAGTATAGTAGTGCCTAAGCATATATAAACTGTAATTTTGCCAGTCTAGACAGGACTCAGGTAGGCTTTAACTATATTGCCAAGCTTTATAACAGCTCTGCAAAGCCCAGAGCAGTGATCAGAAATGTAAGTAAAACATTTTTGTCCTAACAACTGACATTTCACTCTTCAGTTTTAAATGTGTCAGAAAATTGCATGATTGCGGCTCAACCTTAGAGGAATTTGAGAGAGTAGATAATAAATCTGTCTTCATTTTTCCCCAAATAGCATTGTTTCTGTAAGTTAAATGGAATGAAAAATTTACTTGACTCTTACCCATTATTGTAATTAACACTAAAATAACTTGGAAAAATCTCATCAGGAAGTTACTGGATCAGTTGCTGTCGTACAGATGCCCATTTTCTCTGTCATCTCCTTCCACTGTACATTAGTGGAGGSATAAAACACATGCCATAAATCAAGTAAGTGTTTTAGAGGAATCCACACTGTGAAAGACTATGCAGAAAAATTGGAGCAGTGTCCTGAAACTCTTCCTAGGCAATATGCTGCCCCACTCCATCAGCCCTAAGCAATAAAACAGGCTCATGTAAGCCTAAAAAGGCTGTGTGGGACAATGAGGACCAGTAGAGAGCAATAACAGGATTGCCTGGCCTGCAGTTCCAGCAAGGTAGGTCCCAGGTAGGGAGGAGGCATCAGGATCTCTAAGAAGTTTCCTATCAGATTTAATATTGTTGTTGGTATTATATGGGTGGTTCTTCACTGTTTTGTCTTTCTGTCTCTGCCCTTTCCAAGCCAGGATGGTTCCCATCTTGTCTGAGCTCTTATTACACTGTTTGCAGATGTACAYAGTCTAGGAAAGAAAGCTCTAATCAAAGACACTGTTACATGAGGGATTTTCAAGGCATGATAAAATTGTCAGAATGGATGAATGAGAAAAATTGTTGTTATGGTTACCGCTGGATTTCAGATAAATAAAAATAACTAACAGACTTACAGTTTGTATCTTGCCCCAACAGTTGCAGACATTTAAAAGCCAAGGTAAATAAACTTACACAATGGTTTTGGATAGAAATTCAATTCCAAAATATGGTAGGTACGTCTGTTAACCTGTACTATATGTTTGGGGCTGTGTATTTCCATGGAATCCTATGTTTTCTTAAAAAGTGGATTTCATTACTTCAGGTGTAACTGAGGTGAAATACWTCTTATTTTTTATCATATTTGCTCTAATAAGGACAAAGGTTATAAAAAATAAAAAAATAATGACTAAAATTTTAAATTGCTGTCTCAAATCTCAAAAAATCATTTATATTTTAGTCATGATTCCATCTTCATGTCCCATAAATTATTGGGAGCACTCTCAATTTGGAAAATAAAGTCACTTTACTTTTCTGTATTGAAAGTTCCCAATTTAAAACTACTTTGCCACAAAATAAGAAAAAAGGAAAACACCTTCTGCTGTACAAAGCGTCTGTGTTAACAGATTTTAATTTTTTTTGTTGAATATTTCCTTCCTTTTATCATTTTGTTCCAGAGTTTTCCCTTTATCTTTCCAGACCTTGCTTGTGGCTCAGTTGAAATCATGGTGCAGCTCAGGTGGTCTATAACAGTTTGTTTAATTTTCATACTTTACCTACCTCAGACCCACAGGTTTAATTCACATCGTGGRGGAAAAAGTTTTAGGAAGTAATATAGGAAATATGAAGTATAATATAATAAAAACAGTATATGGTAAGGGGTCAGAATGGTGCAGGACTAGGAAGATGTGTATACTGTCAGGGAGGGCAAGTCAGCCAGATGGAGGCTGTCGRGGGTCAGATGGGGATCCCCAGCCTTGCAGATCTGTCCTGCCTTGCAGGCATTTTTACATCACGTGTCGTGAAATTCTGGCTTAATTAATCAAAAAGCTACATGAGACCGTATGAGAAAAAAAGGTATGTGGAACAGATTTTTATTTCTGGTTCCTAAATAGGAAGTAGTCAAATTTAAGTTAGCAGGAAAGGTTTATATTTGTGAAACTCAGTTATTTACCTAAGGATATGTTCAAATGATTTTGCAGGTAAACACAAGCTCACTCTGTCTTTACTCTGAACCAGCCAGAGGTGTGCTAACCCCAATCTAAAAGCCATGAAGGTGTGATTATTACAGGATTGTGCTCAAGCTAATAACTAACCTGTGTCATGCTAACCATAGTAGCATGCATTAAAATTGCCTGGTTGGCTCTCGTTGAGGGCAAAATGACCTGGAGTCTTCCTTTAAAAGACTATGCAGATGTACCCTTAATCAGGATATTGTTTTTTCCTTTTTTTTTTTTTTTTTATTTTTATTCTAGTATCTCATCCAAAAATTAAATATTCTAGAAAAGATTAAAAAAAAATGTATGTACACAAAGTATTATCTTGTTTTTAACTGAAAATGGAATTTCATGAAATATTTATGTATTATTGCCTGACAATACCAGTCTCTAGTAGTCTCTACTAAGTTTTAAAGGTATTATCTCAATGATAATACCAGCTTCCTTATTTTTATTAGAAACATATTAATGTTTTATAAAACGATGACCAAATTTTGTTAGTTCATACTAATCTGCAGGAGATGCAAATTTTGTACTTCTTCCCGGATTTTCTCCAAACTGAAGATGTGAGAATAGAACTTTTAAAATCATGATTCAGCAAGGCTCATGTGCTTAGCTTGGTAGTTTATATTTTCCATTTTTTTCAGTTCAAATAATAAAGCTCTTAACTGAAAGAACAATCACAACTGCAAAACTCTTGTCTTATGTTTTGAAGAAAAGCTATGCATTTCATATGGTTTTACACCAGCGGCAGGTTTTTTTTCTTGGGCATGCCTAAAATATTGTTTCAGTTTTTTAGAGGAAGTGAGTTAAACATCTAATTTTCCCTGAATCTGAAAACTGAAGAAATTTTTCAAGGCTGAAGGTTTTCATTGTAGGCATTTCACGTGGCTCTGTTGATTTTACAGTTCAGGTCATCACAGTTCTTATATACAAAGATGAAATGTGTGTCCTGTTGAATTAACCCTGGAATATATTTTGGGTATTGCTGTGGCACGTATAGCCCTTTCAACTCTGATTCTTTATAGTAAATATTCACTGTTTCATTTTTAGTATTTTAACCCCTTCTGACTAAAATGTAAAAAAGTAAAARCAAGCTTGAAAATATGCTGCATTGTTGCTCACCTCATGCATTCTTAGTAGTAGAGAAGAGTTTTGGAAAAAAACAGAAAAATCACTATATTCAGCTAGACAAGCCCCTCTTCATTTGTGCAGATCACTTATGTTGGGCCCAAAAAACACCTAACTTGATCCAAAACTCAACCTGATCTTATGTGGAAAACTCTTTTGGGTGAGAAACATTTGGGGAGGAAAAAACAAAAATAAACAGACAAAACTATTTTTTGTGCAAATTCTTTTATATATTTATCTTTAGTTTTGCTTCCACTACAATTAGTCACAAAACTTTTTTTTTTTTTTTTTAATGAGACTAGAATGTTTATACATATACGCTGATGGGTCAAAGAACAAAAATTGGAGTGCAAATACACTAAGAGTAAGACTATTGTTTGTACTGCATCTGCTTAGCATTGCTGAGTTTGATTCTTCTGTGAAGAGCTTAAATGATGCAGGAACAATTTAGGCTTCAGAATTTTTAGGGAAATGTGGTCTTTGGAAAACTGTCCTAATTCTGGTAGTCGTGTGTGTATTTTTCATAGGTAGTGCGCAAATCCCTTGGAGAAACAAAAGGCTATCATAATTGGCTGCTTTGGAGTTTTCACTCCATTGTCCTTTTTTTCCAATAGGGTGGAGTGAATGGCTTGACCGGAGAACTGGAATTTGCAGAAAATGGGGGGAATCCCAATGTGCATTTTGAAATTTTGGGGACAAATTATGGAGAAGATCTTGGCAGAGGCATCCGCAAGGTGAGGCTACATATATTCAAACAAGAGGCTATTTTTACTGATTTTTTTTTTTTAAAACGTTTCTTGTGTTCCATGTTAATAGAAAAGTGTTTGATGGCAGATAACGTATTGTTGTGTATTGTTAAGAGGAGTAAGAAATGGGAGAAAAGTCTTGAACTTCTAGATACCCATCTATTTTATTATTGCAAAGAGGCCTTGCAGTAGGTCGCATTGATCAAGGTGGTGTTTGTAATACAGAATGTGTTAAGCTGCTGGTCAATTGTCCCAGGAGACCAGTGAAAGCTGTTGTTTTGTAACCCTTGGAACCCATTTCCAAAATACCAAATTTTACGTTGAATTATGTTTAGAGCACCCAGATTGACACTTGATACTTATGGTCGAAGTGGGATGCTGCAACCGTTAGATGATTAAAATTCATAGGTACAGAAAGAGAAAATCTGTTGTAACATAGACAAAATTTTTGTAATTTCTTGTCTTCATGAAATAAGTACACAAGGTTTTTAGTAGAAATTAACTTTTACAGAATAAGTGTAATGTTATGTATTCAGCTGCCAGACACAGTCCGAATACTTGGACTTAGACTGTTTGAGGAAAAGGCGTACATCTTGAGGAAAAATACTTTTTCTTGGTGTTTCAGTTTGCTAGTCTGTGAAAATAAATTTAAGTCCTGTGTAAGGAATGGTGGAAGCAGGTCTTTATTTGCAATGCATATCCTTAACTTTGGACAACTGCCCATCTGGAATGGCAAAAGTAGCAAAAATCATATGGTACCTCTTAGGAAAATAAAAGACTAATATGCTTTTCCAGGAGCAACTCTGCTCAGAGAGACCTCATGAAAGGTAATACCAAAATCTCTTCATTTAGTGTATCAGATTACACTGGTTTTTATATGTGAGGAACCTGAAGTAATTGTCTGAAAGCAAATGACAGAGAAAGCTATCTTAATATATGTAAACTGGTACCATGTGTCAGTGTCACTATATAGTGAAGTACATCATTTGTCTGCATACCTTCTGCAGTAACAGATAAGTGCTCTGAAAGAAGGGAGAGATAAATAAGAAAAGTATCTCTGAAGTCCTGAAATTTCTCCTCTGCTTTTCATTGGAATTGTTATTCTGTTCCTGCTGTTTCATCTGTTGTCAATACCTTAATGTACACACGTGCCTATAGCTATGTCACCATGAGCAGAGATCCTGACAGATGCTTCGGAAATTAAATGGAACTGGATCTTGATATTTGGAGGAGCGCTTTGCAAAGTCTTTAGGCGACCAGGATGTTGAATGAGTCCTTATTCCCTCACCTATATATTCAGTCTGTTTCAACATATTTTGACGTGATTTATTTTCCATGCTATGCATTAAGGAGCTATTTATTCTTTAGAGCAACCAGGTAGTCCTTCTTAAGACAAATCTGTATCTCTTCATTTAATTTAATTGGTTGACTTTGGCTGGTTTTTTTACTTCGGGCCTGTCTGGGTGAATGCCTGAGTGAAACATTAAGTTGTGTTCTTCCATTTCACAAAAAGATAGAAAGAGAGAGAGAGAGAGACTCACAGAAAGGACTTGGAAATATAGAAGTACAAAAAGACTCCCTAGCCTTTCTAACTCTTTTCGGATGGTATAATTTAGATTTATAGTGCAAATTTAAACTATGGTACAGTTTACTTTTAAAGAAGAGATTAACAACCATGGGCACACCTAAGTTGTGCAAAACAATGAGATAGTACGAACAGGCTTTTTGAACCTTCCTTGTTTACCCTTTACCATAGTTCAAGAACAAAGAGACATTCACTGTCTTTGAAAGGAAATAGATTTGAAGTTGGTCAGAGATAATAGAGTTTTGCACAGAATATAATTAGACCATGAAACTCGGTGTCACAAGACCCTGTTCAGGAGAAAAGCAAAGTTAAAAAGTAAGATACTGAAAGTATGTATTTTTTTATGTTTGCCGAGATGAGCGTTTAAAATTAAATATTGAGACTATAAGAAAATTTTCCTGTTGAAGGTTGCATTCTAAATGTCTATCCTTAGAGTTTGTGATGTGCTGCAGCTGGTTAAAAAGAAGAAAGTGTCCAGAGCAGAACAGATTTAATCTGTTCCAATTTTTTTTTGTAAACAGCATTCAGTGATCCAGAGAAAGCTTGAGAAAGAGTCTTGGTGTAGAGAAAGGGATTTTCTTTAGAAAGAAATTTCTGTATATATAGTGAGAATGTGATAATTGTTCCTAGAAGTGTCTTTCAAAAAAATTTTCAAAATAATTCCAATTAAATATTGTATTTTTTACACTAAATTGAATAGTAAAAGGATTTAAAATAAATACGATATTTATAATCAGTGTCACAAAGTTAAAAAAACAAGCTGGGAATCCTAAAACCTTTACATCAGAGATAGAGAAGAAAATAAAATTTTAAGGGGAAAATGCCATATGTTGGTTTTACCCTTCAGACAAAAAATTCCCATATTTTATCTTTGTTTAGGTTTTACTTTACAGTGTATGAGCCACTAGTGTTGGAAGCAAATCAGAATAATTACAGGGGTCAGATGTGTTTTTGTTAGCTACACTAATTAAAGTGCACTTCAGATTTTCATGTATTTAGTGGTCTGACTACAGAACTACCTAACCATTTTTATTTCTCAACTCTAGTGGAAGTAGCTGCAATTAGCAGACTGACTGAAATTTCTAAACAAATGCATCTTCCCTAACATGTTTCCAAGTACTTTTATATGCATTGAGGAAGGGTGAAATCATGACAAAAACCCCACTGAAGTCATTGGGGCAAGAAGTTCACACCAAGTCAAGTGTGTAAATAATTTTCTTTTTTTTTTATCCTGAGGAACAATCAATTGATTTTAATTAAAGCAAGTAAAATTTTAAAATGCACTCGAATTTCTTAAGAGTCCAAATTCTGCTTGAAGTCAGTTCTGTTTGGGTTCTGGGGTCATTTGGTTACTTCTGAAAAGTTCATTTATATTCACAGGTTAATGTGGGACTTGCCKGAAATACAGATTTTGTACCGTTGTGTCTGTGAATGCTGTCCATCACCTTGCAGACCAGGGATTGCTTAGGCTATATGTGTTGCCAGAGTTGGGTACTTGGGGTAATACAGTCAGATCGCTGCCAGATACTGATTTTATTGACACCAGTGGTGTTACCATCCCAAAGGAACTGCAGAAAAACTCTTGCTTTTACWCATCATGCTGTGGCTTGCATTTGTGCAGATTCAGTTATATTCAGTGGGAAACACGGGTGTATTTCTGACATTTCTCTGTTGGCATTTGTCTGTTGGTATTTGACATTTGAGTATGTATTCTTTGACATTTAAATTTCAGTGCAATCTTTTATCTATACTGCTGAAATAAAAGCTGCCATTCCTCTGAATAACCATCCAACAAACAAATGAACAAAAGGGAGTTGATAGCTCAGAGCAGTACTGTCTTATATCTTAGTGGTGTAGAAAACAGCACTGCAGAAATAAAGTGGTTTTCATATTTCTTCCAGTGCTCCATGTAATTCAGAATGGGCTCATCCTCAAAGGCTCTGTGCTACACTTTTTGACGTTTAAAGGACTTTCTTCATGTTCCCACACTGGTTTTCTTGCCACGTGTGGACATTTGGAGATCATGGTGCATTGTGTTCTGCTTCCATATCCCTGTTAGCATACACCCACCTCCCGTGCGTTTCTCTTTTCTTCTGAAGATGGTTTCTGTCATTTCCTCCCAGTGGGGGAATGAGATGACATGTCAGCTCTCGCACCTCTTCCTCTCTGCACCGGAATGTCCATGTCAAGGCTTTCTTTGCATTCAGGACACCTAGGGATGCCKCAGAGTAAGGATAGAGCCGTGGGCATGCAGGAAAACAGATACCCTGGGTGGGGCACCGGGGTAACCCAGGATGCTTCGAGCCCTCCGCATTTGTCCAGTAGGATTGTAGGGCTCTGTCCTAAATGATTTTCATCTGATGACCTTAAGGAGGAAATGTTATCTATTTTAATCCGAGAGATATCTGTAGCGCAAAGCATTTCATATGAACGTGACTGAAGGCCTTCGGCCATAATGCCTGACAGATGTGGTGTTCCTCTTTCCTTCTGCCAGTGCGAATGGCAGGACCTTCCATGCGGAGTCAATGCATGCGAGTTTTTTTTTCACAGATTACTGAGGGTTATGTTGTGTTATTTGTTCAGAGATGGGAAAGTTGTATTGCACTTTTTGTTTTCATCTACTAAAATAATTGCTACTTCCACTTCATCTGAGAACAGTTGTTGATTACAATATGGCATTGCTTTGTTGTCTGGTATATATTTTTTTCTTACATTTGCATCCTGAAGCAACATATATTCCAAGTGTATATTTTGATCTTGGGGAAGTTGCTGTCATTTCTTATAAAGTTAAAACTTATTTTTTGCATCTTTTATCTCTTATTCCCTTTTGCTTCATTAGGTAAAAAGATAAGTTATACAGCTCTGCTGACACTTATTAACTAACGCTATTTAGTAAGCAAGAGTGGACAAAGTATTTTTTTCTTGGTTAGCTACTTGAGGTAAACGATGGGTTCACCTGTTCCCTTTGTGATTGTGATCAAAGGTAGAGCTCTGTAATGTGATTTTTAAAATGTATATGTATCAGCATCGGATACTTTAAGATGTGATCTCTTTCAGCTGTTTCTAAAGGCTGACATGCAATTTATGATGTGRCTGAGAGATATACTTGCAATTTACGGAGATATGGTGTATTTTCTAGTGAGTTGAAAAGAAATGTTGCTGTGTCTGACTGCTTTGCCTCTAGTGTTGATAGAAAAGATGGACCTGGCACAGTACTAACATGRTACTCTCTCTAAAGCAACTTTAAATACACAAGCAGCCTGCTAGAAATGAAATAAACTACTTAGTACTAAAGGTAAAGAGGTAATTAAATAACGGGGATCTGCTGTTCGAGTTCAGCACAGTACTTAAATCTGCTGTAAAACTGCTGAAGAGTACCATTTCCTTTTTTTATTTAGTGCTATGCAATAGATGAAGATACGCTGACTGATTCTTTACTTTCTGCTAGCTTCTGCAAATCTTTTGTGAAATTTCAGTAAAATTTAATATTTGAAAGYGTTGGGAATTTGCATGTTATCACAATGAAACTAGTGTTAGTAGAGAACTGTGATTTACTTGAAAGTGCACTTCTGTTCAGCTTAAAAAGTCAAACTAAATACATATTTGAGTCTAATGGAAAATGGAAAAAATGCCTTTATCCATAATTGTATTCCTGAATTTTAAAAAATTTCCCTCTCTTTGCTTTTGAATAAAGCATTTTCTTTTAAAATCTGAGGCTGCTGAAAGAGAGACAGACTGACTCAAAGTAATCGATAGTGTACTATTTGGAGGATTTGTCAGGTTTTGGACTCTCTGAATCAGATGAGGGAGGAGGGGAGAAATCTAAATCCTGGTGCTGGACTGTCCAGGTGCCTGCCCTGACCCCAGGCTGTTTGTCTGGAGGAATGAGTATTTCAGTGTTCATAACAAGTGCAAAGTAAAGAAGCCAGACATGGATTCGGTGGCTTGGTGGATGCTGCCATAGGAATATGGAAGACCAAGGTTCAAGTCCTTCTTCTAGTGATTATTAGTAAATGCAGAGCAGAGCTGCTACTACCATGTTACGAGCAACCTGTTCCCTGTGAATTATTCACCTGTGGAGCAGGACATCCATCAGGAATACATGAGAGCCAGGATCAGATTTATGAGCAAAATCACCCAGAACACAAACTCTCAAACTCCAAACAAATGCCCACAAAGCTAAGGCAAACACAGTGCGATAGAGACGTGTTATCCCACCTATTTCTCCTTAGAAGCAGCACAGTCAGCCGTGTCTGCTGAGCTCCAGTGTGCTCAGGCATTTGAACATAGCGGAACCTGTTCTAAAACAGAAAGGTGATTTAGGCTGTAAGACAAGCGGGTGTCCAGATTTCCCAGTCTAGAATAATAAGGTAAAGTGCCTGGGTTAAAATTCAACCCAAATAATTAAGACACAGGTTTATCCAGTTTTCAGCATGCAGGTGGATGGTTTTTGGCTGTGACATTTATAGGGCTAGAGGAGTGGGATATGAACCCCCAAAAAATCTTTCAAGCCTCTGAGTAACTGCAGCACTCTAAAATGAAAGAGAGGTTTGCTCCTGCATTGGGAACAGCTGGCAAAAAGGGATAATGCAGGGTGGCAGAAGGGGAGAGTGCAATGGAACCCTRGGGAGAAGCATTGATGTCAAACAGAAATTCCCCTTGGGAACTTGGTGCTCTGTAGTATTTCTCTTGGCAATTTTGGCAGGGATGAGTCCATCTCCCTTTTGCTCAGAATTTCCATTCTTGTCAAAACGGATATGAATGTTCTTACTGAAAACTGCTTTCAGTGGATTAGGAACTGCCTATTTTGACTGATTGCTTTCATTAGAAAGAGACAAATCTTTTTTATGTGCTTTAAATTATATAGTTTCATGGTTTTTATTCATTTTTGTTCATCGGGATAAGAGGTTACATTTTACCGGTCTCCTGTCGAAAATGCAGCTGTCTTGACAGCAAAGAACAGGAGAAATATTTTCCACTTTCAAAGTTGTGTTTTTAATTTCCTTTAATATCTTGTTATGACAATGGAAACTTGAGAAAGATCAGTCAAAAAATAATTTAAAAAAAAAAGCTAGGAATTGTATCAGTAGCTCCTGTTTTCTGTTGATGCTGCTAGGCAAGTGCCTAACCACAGAGGCTCCTGTGTGATTATTCTGTGCTTCAAAATGGGCATAAGAGCAAAAAATGATACAGAACTTGATTCACTTCTTTTTTGCAGCAGAAATTTTTTTTGTCTTGAAAAATTTTGAATAGCAGAAATAGCGTGGTGGTTTTTTAATAACTAGAGTGGGAAAGAGAATTTGGATTTGAATGTTGGTCAGGTTAGTGTGGCATGTGAAACTTGATTTGTATCTGTTAGACATTTTTCCTTCATTTTTGGATTCCTCTTTTCCTCTTGAACTGCTTCCAGTTGGCCACAGGTCAACCAGGCGAAGGGTTTATATCACTTTTGTTTTTCCAAACTTGATATTTGCAATTAGTAACCCTTTACAGTTTTCAGTATGATTGGTTGGGCCACTTTTGAAATACTTTTACTATGGTTATATGGCTTTTTCTTCTCCTTGAGTAGCTGTGAAAGCCTTCCGGTGAACATGGATCTGCAGAACTGGCTGGCAAGTTGTGGTGAATTTTTAGCCTCAAATACTTCAGCTAAGCAAATTAGCTTGGTAACTTATTTCAGAGATCTGAAGTGCTTGGGAACTTTGAAGTGCCTCAAAACTGACATTTTGAATAATGTCAGAAGAAACTATGTATGATTTAAGAAGGGACTTAATGCTTCATTGACCTCTCAGGCAGTAATGCTTCTATGCGATTTTGGAAATCCCCTTGGGGACTTCTCTTCACCTTTAAGGGAGCACTCAGTGGGTGCTGCTCCAAGAATGTGGTTCATCATCCTTGAAATTAATAGGATAAAACACTTAGCTCAACTTGGAATTACTTGTTTTAAGGTGGGGATTCCCAATGAATTATAGGTACCTTTCAGAATTATTTTCAAAAGTTTTCAATGCTTGCCTTTTGCTCTTTAGAGTTGGTCTGTTTTCAATCAAAGCTATCTGATGAAAATTGCTTCATTTCACGAATACTTGTAACTGGAACAAACATACATTTTCCAGTAGTAGGAAGAAGTAATAAGTGCATTGAACCCTCCATTAATCCAAAAGAAGGGGGTGTTGTAGCTAATTTATCATGTGAAGAAGGAGATAATAACTATATCTTCAGTCGTTAAATATTTCCATCCAAATTGGGATGGAAATTGGGTATCCTAGTCAAAAATTAATAGTAATTGGAAAACCATGTAGACAGGAGAGGGGGATGATAAAAAATTGAGCTGCTTGTTTTAACAGGAGGCATGAAGAGATGGTAGCAGGAAATAGGTCATTTAGCTTTAGCTTTTGAGGGTGGTGAAGGATATTGTTCAGTTCTCAGAATTAAGAGCTCAATGCACAGCCTTGGGAAGGCTGATACATCTAAGGGTTATAACACAGATCTTAGTCCATAATACATGGAAGTAGATCTACACAGATTTCACAAGATTTCATAAATGGCTTTTTTCTTCAAGAACCACAAGCCAAGACTAACACTATCAGATGGCCTGCTATGTCCTGCCAACCATGTTTCCCATGATAATGAATCATAGAATTGTAGAACAGCCCAGGTTGGACTTCAAAGATCATCTTGCCCAACCTTTCAATAATTTTTTTCTAATTTGCACATTTTGTGAGGGACTTCTCCTTGAAGGCTGTGCTGTCTTGTAGGCTGATGAATGTCAGATGAGCCCCTATGGTATCTCTGAAAGGCCTGGAAGGCTCATGTTGATCAAAACTTTGCTGGTACAAGTTTTAAAGTAGGCAGAACTGTTGTCTTTCACAGTAAGATCTCTTTGTTCCAAGCTAGCCTATTAGCAGAAAAATATGAAAACGTGTCTTATTAGGCACTGAATATTCATGTATAGTAGAGAGGAAAGCAAGTTGGTTTGCTTTTTGTTTAGCTTTTTTCAGGGAAAGGTTGTGATTTTTGATTTTTATTTTTTTTTTGGTGGAAAGACCATTTCATTGAGCATGATGCTGAATGATATTTTGTTGACAGTAGTAGGCAGTATTTTCCTGCAGTGGGGTAAGCGTCCCTGATAAGCCCAATGACCTTTGCCTCTGTGGCCATAGAGTATTCAGTGTCACTTTCTACTAAAGCAGGGAGAACCCAAACCCAAACCCAAGCCCAAATGCTTATTCACTTTAGTCCTCCCTCCACAAGCTGTGGGATCTTGAGGAGTTAGCCAAGTCATAAGCTGGTCAGGAAGCTGGAAATTGAACTCAATGAAAATGCAGGGCCTGTGGATTTCCACTGAGAGCACCCTCTATATATCTGTATATATCTATCTATGTAATATCTACCACCTTCAGCCTCCACAGCTGTGGGAGTAGATTTACAGTGGGCAGGAATGTGAAAACATACGTGAAGCTGCTGAAGGCTCCCAAATTCATCAGAAGGACGTAGGCATCTATAGGCAAGCGTCAGAAAGACTTACGTTAGCAAAGAGTCAAGGGTCAGCTGTCCCCTGGCGAGAGGAGAGTGGTGCCCACCAGGGTGAACAGCTTGAGTCTCATGTTTGGGTTGGAACAGAAAATGCATGTGGGGTATAGTGGTCAGCTAAAGAGAAAGCGGAGAAATGATGCGTCGAACTGTGAAAATTGCTTTCCGCTGTTGCTTGCACAACATAGCTGAAAGTACAGTAAATCTTTGTTTGTTGTGGTGTTTTTAAGACAGATAAGAAACTAATAGAGATATTTGAGAAGACAAAGAGAAGCGTCCCTGTGATTTCAACTTGGATGCTGTATCATTGTTTATAATGTAGTTTCCAGCTAAATTACTCAGCTTATGTATTTCAAAATGTGGCAGTTTACTATGCATAAATCATCATTTGTAAAGTAGAAGTTTTCAATTACTTTTTCTTATCTGCCAAAAGAACTTCAGAAGTAGAAGTGATATTTCATTTTGTCTCAATATTGCATTTATGGCAATGTTGAGATATGCTTCCCGTAAAGTGGTTATAGCTGTATCCTGCAATTAAAAGAATCTTAAAAGTGATTTCCAGAAATAAGAAGTTACTTCTGTGTAATTGGTAAGGGCCACCTCCTTGCACCTTTTGAGTTCTTTACAAATGATAAAGACGAGGATGATGAAGCTTTTGATGACTTCATAATATTTATAGTTCTTTCATAGTGTTGAAAGACTTCTATGATTCAGCCTTAAAATTACAGTGCTCAAATTTTTGCCTGTTCTAAAGTTATGACATAATGCCTTAATCAAAGGGTAARTTACAATAAAAATTAATAATAAATACTCTTGTCATGGTGTGTTCCTGCTTTAAAATGCACAKCAGAAGAAATAGAAAAAGTGATACGTATTTAGTCTCAAATACTTTACATTTTCATGTTGGTAAACAGCATTAATTTAATTTGATAGAACTGCTTTTTCGGAAAAATAAAGCTTTTCAGGAAATTGTAAGCACTAACAAGGCTTTGAAACTCTTTAGGCTAGAAGTGAATGGGGGGAAATATTATGTTTTAAGGAATTTGGTAAGGTGTGTCTAGCACTTGTGGGAGATGTCTGCTAGAAAATAGTCTCATCCTTACTTCCAATCCTACTTCTCTCCATTTCTCAAAACCTGTGAAACTTACTATGGCCATTTCTGTCTCAAGTATAGCAGTGGATAGAATATTTTTCATGTGTAAACAGAAAGGGATAGGATGAGATAAATTGAAGAAGGGCTTCTATCAAAATTTGAGCTCAAAATAACTTTAATTCTGGTCATATATGTAAAACATTTTATGACTTGGTTTAGAAAAATATAGTGTGATGTCTCRAAACGGGTATGTTTGATTTTAAAAAAAAATAAATTGAAGTTGATAACATTTGGATTTAAACTAATAACTTACTAGCTATAAGTAATAACTTCTTTAACATATTTGCAGGCAGCAGAAACATATATTGAGAGTAAAGTGCATGCTATGCTACAGGAAATGGTGTGTCCCTCAAACCCCTGGAAATAAAGCTCCTTGTTTATTCATGGTCTTATCCAACATTTATATCTAGAAAAGATAGATAAAGGAGCCAAAGCAAAACCAGAGATTAGGAGCCAAGCCATGGCTAGAGCAAGAARTAAGGGTTGTTTTCTGTGGCTGGGCCATTTGCTGTTTCACGAGTGATCCCAGTGTTATTGCAGATATTGCCAGAGTTATCTCTTCTCTATTACTGCCACGCTCTGCTCCCTTGTGCTAATCATGCAACCCTTTATGTGTGTTATCTTTGACAGTTTTGTGTGCTTCCAATTCATTTACCTGCTGCTTTGCCTCTTTGTATTTCTTCCACCTGGTCTTTGCTTCCTCACTGTTCCCTTGAAGCTCACATCTAGCCTCATCTTTGCTGCATTTTCCTGATCCATGCTGAACCAGGCTGCTTCTACACCTTATCTAGTCATAAAGCTGTTAGTCTGAAATGATGGATTTGTTTGTGGTTTTTTTTTTTTAAATACACTTTTATAGTAATTAATTTACTTATAGCTCAAAAAAATCTGATTTGAAGTATGCATTCTAATGGAGTGCTTTAATAATGAGCCATCAGTGTTTTATATGAGTATTTTCATGCAACGTGCAGTTTGTATACATCTCTACTGATTTTGCATTATAACTTGATTGCTTTTAAAAATAATAGAATTATATTTTAAAGCCTTGATACTGGTGTTTTGCATCAGTTTGGCTCTAGAATGTTTCAGTACTCTAAGCTTACTAGTATTGTGAATTAGTACTCAGGTACTCTTAGCGCTCTAAATTTATTAACTACTGATAAAATGTGTGATTTCCCCATTAAATGTACATGTCTGAGATCTCATTAGTCAGTTTAGTTTAAGCTGTGTATTATATTACTTGAGACAAATATTTGACATAAACATACAAAGTAAGAAAATAAATATTTTAGTTAGGATCTAGGTAAATAGCATATATCTATGATTAAATCACACCTATCACTCACTGGAACAGTGTCAATGCAATTTTGTTAAAATATTTATTAACTTCTTAAAGTGAGCATCAGTCCCGCTCATGCCACAGTGGTTAAACAGTTTTATAAACTCTTTTTCCTTGTATCCATTCCTGTCTTCATTAAGAGTTATCTTCATCTTCCTATTCATCTTTGCTCTGCAGCAACTATTGCCTTGCAATCCCTGGATTAGCCATCCAGGCCTGCTGGCAGGTGTGTGTTTCTTGCTGCTTCATTCATTTTTTTCCCTCAAATTACAAGTGCTGCTTCTGACGTTGGAGACTGCATAAGCCTCCTTGGTCTTGCAAAGTGCATCACAAGTAACGTTGCATTAGCAAAGAATAACTCCTGAGAATTTCCATGCTTTGCTGCAGGGATGTAGGCAATGGCATAAAATGCATGAAAGGTTCATTTGCACACTGGAAAAACCTGCTCAGAAAAGGTTACAGGAGGGGTAGTCCAAGCTTTGAATTAAAGAGGGGGTCTAGTTCACTGTCAGAGCGGTTTTGTTCACACAATGGATTTCAGCTAGTGATGGGGGCTGGTGGGTGTAATTCCACGCAGTTTATTCCAGAAAGGGGCTACAACCCAGAAAATGAAGTGCCACATGGATGGATTTTTATGTTATCTCTGTAACAGTCTGTTGCAGAGGAAGGAACAGATAAGGTGGACTTTCTGTTCTACAACAGTAATGATATGTGGAAATATTTTATCCAGAAGCCCAATCTACAGTACTTGGATAGTCAATGTGTCTGGTTGCTAGCAGAAAGGTTTTAACGTACAGCCTTTTGGTCAGTGTAGACTAAGGTAAATCACATTTCCTCAATATTTTGTGACCTATTTGTTCACAAATTACCTTTTCAAATATGTTTGAAAGACTAGAATAGTTCACAGCTAGTTTGGTCTACAGTAAAGTTATAATGAGTCTCTTGTTACGCTTGATTCTGGATAGTTAAATTGATTTCTGTTTGGCCTTGAGGCTTGTTGTACGCTGAACAGCATGTGGAAGTTTATTGTCCTCTCTCCCTACTAACTTTACYGCTGAAGACCTTACACCCTGCTTGCTTTTAGCTTTGCCACTTACTGTGTCTGCAGGAAAGCAAACATGACAAGACCAACTAAGTGATGGATATCTTCCCACATGAGAATACAATCTTTATGTCGCTTTGTGACTGTAGGCCACCAACAGATTGCATTAAACAGGGATTGATGCGCTGAATACAAATGTGTTTAACATCCCTACGTATTGAAGCATTTCTGTTCAGTCCAAAGGGGAGTGAATTTCACATCAAAGTGATTTCATGGCAGRTTTTCATGCTGCTTTTACAATTTGGGGGGGATGAGGACAAACATGAAAGGAAACTTTAATAAAAAATTTTGATCATCTTTTTCTGATAGTGTACAGCATTCCTGTTTGTTTAATGTGTTCAGTATGTAACATCGTACCCCACATTTATTACAGATCGATTCCTCCGAATTCTTTTTGGTTCCAGTGTATACTCTTTCTAAGTTTTATTAGGCTCTTTTCTAACAGCTTTATAACATCTAAATTGTCAGTCAGTCCATTAGTCATTAGAAGCTGCTTTCTAGTTTGTTGTGCCACTTTAGCATATTGAGGCAAATAATTTCTGCAAGAGGAAATGAAAACATCAATAAAGAAAACACAGAATGTTATGATACTTGTTAAAGAAATGTTTGTCCTCAACATTATTTTATTTTGTATTTTCTTATTCATTCTATTTGCCTTAGAGAGGACAAGCCCATATAGAAGTGTCTGGTCTAGTTAAATCCATTTTAAAAAAAGGACTTAAAACCGCTCTTAACCTTCAAAGACCATTGATAAAATGAAGTGGAAGTGTATTTCTCGCTCTCGCTCTCTCTCTCTCTCTCTCTTTTTTTTCCTCTTTCTTTTCTTTTTAAACACTTTTACCATATCTTTTGAAAGGTGCCTTGGCAAGTGCAAATAAAATCATATATAATCACATGCCAGATTGCCAGCTTCTATCATCAGTGTGATCTCTCTTAAATGCTGTTGACCRTAAACCCCAAAATCTTTCTGTAGAGGCTAAAATATTTTCCTGTGGATTACATCCATCCATTGAATGTTACATGTTTAGTTGTTGGTTATTATCTTAGCTCRGCAAAACAGTAATCTTTGCTTGGGTGTGAAAAAGAGAAAGGTGGCTGACTTTTGCCAGCTGTATTTTTCGAACTGTGGGGATAGCAGTAGGTTCAGAATTGCAAGAGGCCATTGACTTGAAGATGTCACAGTCCTTTGGAGACCACAAATAACAGACTTACAACAGATATTTTAGTGAAAGATTTTGGAGGAGGACAATTTAAACTTTTCAACCTAAAAGTCTTGAGATAACCTTAGGCAAAAAAGTGGATATACTGACTTCTTCAAAAAAAATCAATCATCCTGAACAGCATAGCACAGCTGCTTACCTGTAGCAAGATCATTAAGAGTTGGGAACAAAAGCAGCCCTCCAACTTGCCATTTTGGGTTTTGAAAGAAGAGAAAGTATGGGATAGAGCTGAGCRGTAAAGCCCCCACATTCTGGAGAAGACAGCTAAAATTGAAAATAAAACTTACACACTGCTATGAACCTGGCTGTAGAAGGCGGGTGTTTCTTGAATAATCTGCTTTGAAAAACCTGTTTGAAATAGAAAAAAATGTTAAATCTTATTTCATGAGGACTCATAGTTTTATCCGTAACCTCTTTCTGTTTTTTCCAGTTCCAAACAMAACAGTACACTTATTCAAGGGTGGGAAGATGTTAGTTAAAAATAATACAGCATCAGTTGAATGCTCCACAAAATTTAAAATTAAATGTCTGCAGAGATTATTTGCTATCATGCTTGCTATAGAGGTATATGGCTCTTGTGTGGGATCTAATAATTTGAGATATTTCACTGCCCTCTCTTGGTGAGAGCTAAAACTGGTCTTTTTCACAAACCTTAACCTAAGAGCAAAAAGGATTTTTCCTTTGGTGCAAGTGTTATTTGCTAGGAAATCATAGCAAGTTGGATATTGTGCATTAATAAGTATCCATGAAGTTGGAATGGTTGTACTGTTTATTTCAKTTTTAAGTTTGTGAGTGATCTCATTGGTTTAATCCATGATGTGTGGACATGTGCATATAGGAATATCTATTTATGTATTCAACCTTATACAAACATCATGACAATATATCTTTTTCCATAATTGTATAGAAATATTTTAAAAACACCTTAAACAAAGTCTGTGTGTCTCATGAGCAGTGAAAAAGCTAATGGTATTTTAATTGCTTGCTGTAATAAWGAGCTAGTCGCTATTTTGTTAAAACCTATCAATTTTGGACAGCTAATTCAGATGTATGTGTTAACTAGTAATCTCCCTCTAAAACATGTAGAGGGAGGTGCTGCCCTAGAAGGCATTTCAAAACTGCAAAAGGTATCTGGAGATATTAGCTAACTAATTTCACAGTTTAATTTCAAAGCCTATAAATATCTTTCCTCCTCCAAATCTCTGTGAAAAGAAGATGGAGTTTTGCAAGCTCCCTGAGTTACCCCTGAACCAATTCTTCTTGCCTGATATTTGGGAGCACTGAGAAGTCATACACAGAGCCTTAAACCATGACTAATTTCCTAACTACATGCTATTATGAAAGGTTTTATGAAACACATCACAAAAACATGAGCTTTGATTTCTGTGCCATGATTAAATCTGATTAAGTTAAATCAAGGACTGTAGTTAAACTTCTGTGTTTTACTTCCAAGTAATCAAGCAAATTCTTCAATGATAGCATTATTGGTTCAGAAAGGCTGTGAATTTATACTGTATGAGGGACTCTAATTTAGAAGTGCCACAGATTTTGTATATATAGCTTGCAACTCCCAAAGGGATAATTTTTGATGAAAGTTATGTTTTGCCATATATTTCAGGAGGTCTGTGTTATGGCAATATTTACAAGGATTGAATGGGCAAAAGTAAACCAACACGTCTTGTCTTTTGCCAATGTGGTACATGTCCAGAGCCATGTAAGCAGTTCAGAGTCTATTGTGTTGCTGAAGCACAGGCATGCTGCTTTGTCCTGAGAAATATTAAAACACCATTTGCTGTTATTGGTAGCATAGCAAAATTATTAATCCGTGTTAGATGTTTTTATACAGAGCAATGACTTGTTCTGTACCAAATGCAAATTTGGCAAGTGCCCCTGTCCTGACCTGCTTGATTTGAAAGGATGGAGGAGTAGATGTGTCAGTGGTAGAAAGTTTGAGCTACACCAAGAGTGCAGCAACTTCCAAGTAAAAAGGCTGAAAGGGGGGAGACAAATCATGATGGAAAGACAAGGAGAGCCTGCAGATGCTCACTAAGAGAAGGGATTTGCATGCTTATTGCCTGAAGTCGCTGTTACCCTCCAACTAACTCTTTGTTACTATGCAGGATGTCTTCCAAGAAAAGTTTGCTTTTTTCCTGTCCTCTCTAGCATTCAGTAGGCAGCACCATGACCTGACTTTTCACCAGAAGGTTATCAGGAACTCTGCAGATCATCCAGCCTATTGTTTGCTGTCCTGCTTGTGGTCTGCATCCAGCAGCGGCCCTCTCTAAGCATCGAGAGGGAATGTGGCAATATCAGCAGGTCTGACTTTATATTGAATGAAGGTCATTCTTTATATGAATTCTCTTGGCTCCCCAGCAGTTTAGCCAATCAATCTGTAAGGATTTTCTGCAAATGTCACCTTGCAAGCTGACCACACGCTTTGGCAGGAAATTAGAAGGAGCAAACCAATTCAAGAACCAGGTTGAGAGATGGTTATTAATTTTTTGTCTGTGTCTTCACTGAAAGAGGAAACAATCATATCTCCTTCAACACAGCAGAAGAAGAGGAATCATGACACGTTTTAAAAATGCAATATATTTGATGAAGCAATCTTGGTACACARTGTTGTGAAGTGCCTCAGGGCTGCTGCACAGTTCCCTGCCTTCTTTCTTGTGTAGCTGTTATTTCAAGTCAGTCTTGTGGGATATGTCCCATCTCCTACTGCATTTTTGAAGGAGACAGATTCACGACTAGCTGGTATTCTCTACTGATTATTTCTCTATTAGTAGAAAGGCCAACGTTTTAACTTGGAAATACAAGCCTGGCTGGCTGATGCATTTCTCCACATAGCCCGTGTATGAGATTTGACTAGTCTGGACAATCGCCACTTGAAGGTGAGTTTTAGGCTGAGAAGTGGTGCAAATTAGAGACATGAGCATGGGGCAAGCCCATAGGAGATCCAGGTGCGTGGTAGGGCGAAGCCCTTCAATAATGTTGTGGAATGGCAAGACATCTTTTTTCCTCTTTATGTTTAGTTTCTTATATTACTGGGTGATACAACAGCAAGGATGTTCATTTTCCATGCCCCTGTCAATGTGGGAACAGAAGAGTTTTGAGGAAGAAACACTGCTTTGGGAGAAGTGTGAGAAGGGAATGAATATGGCTGCTTCCTATGATGGCTTTCCATGTTGTTTCTTTCGCTTTGTTTTTGCTGTCCAAGGGTTCCAAGTACACGTGGTCAGTGTGAAATGCCAAAAGCTGGATACAGATATCTCCTCTGCTCCCCGTTACAGTTAAAAGATCACTGTCCAGCTTTTACTACTGACTTCCTAATAAGTTGAAAAAATACTCAGGAAGAAACATTTATTTGTAGCCTTTTGCCACTGCCCTCAGACTTCTACCCGTAATTCAACTAATGAAAAGAATTCCCAATGCAATGCCTGCTTATAATTTTAAAACTCGAATAATTAATTATTTGTATATCTTATTTGTGTAGAAATAGTTAGAATGCCTTTAAATTGCATCCCTCTCTTAAAGCACAGTGTACTAGGAAGACCTGGGATAGCTGAGAAAAATTTTTGGCTGAGCTCAGTTTCATTTTAATTTCCTACAGAAGCTTGTTAATATGTATGTGCATATACATACGTACATATAGGTGCATGCACACAAAAGCTGGTGGCCTACAGTATTCCTATAAAGCCCTCGGCCACAGAGCTCTCTGTGTGAAAACAGATTGCCCAGCCTCAAATACAGGATGTTCAGAAATCCTGAATGCCCCAAAGGTGAGATGGACTTTTGACTCCAGGTCTTTCTATCTATTAAACCCTGAGGCTTTTACCTCCTGGTGATCATACATCTTTTGGCAATCTCTSTTTCAGAGGGTGCCTAAGTTCCTGGGAGGCATCGCTTGCTGCAGGTCTGCAAAAGACTCATGGGTTGCTTAGGACAGTAGCACRTATTATTGGCCTTTCTTTGGTTTTATTCCTATTCTTTCCGTTGACCCCTCTTTGAATAGAAAGTCACTCCATTTCCTCTCTTCCCAAGTGCCGATGGTAAATTCAAAGCTTTGCCATCACAGTATTCTTTATAGCAATAATGAATACATTATGCCTGAGACAGTCATAGAAAATTGTGCCTGGGGTTTAACTTTTGAGATTAATAGCTTTACAGGGAGCCATTTTACTTCTTGGTTTCTCTTTTCTTCTTAACCTCCAGCACTTTTGTCCTTACCTTCTTAACTCTTAATATTTTTGTCATCAGTTTTTTCCTTCTTTTTGCCCCTCCCTAACRTGATGATAAGTAGACAGACTCAGGGAAGCTATCAAATTGTATTTCCTTCTTGTTCTGCTGAATGACTCGCCAGACTTTTATCACTCTAATGTGTGTAATGAGCCAAGTGACTTGGATGGGAAATTAGAAGAGGGTCACTAGCCATTTATTTTTGGTTTTAGACTTTGATGAAGCAGTTGATTAGAACTACCACGAGTCCTGACAACAGATTGATGAGACGGAGATTATTTTGTTTTATGCTCTTATCCTTTGTCATGCTATGGTCTCTGGTCATGATTGGATATCACTTATTATGGTCATTTCTGTCTTGTTTCTGATTTGTTTTTTCTGCCAGGTGGTACTCCTTAATGTTTACTTTTCAAATTTTGTTCCTGATGTTTCTGATATTTCAGCATTAGTGGATTTGTTAGACTGCATGCTCTATCTGTGGCATATTTGATTGATTTTTCTATTGGCTTGAGTTATTCTTTGTGACAGATCCTCTTCACTGTAAACTGTTTTTATCTTCCTGTAGGGTAGATAGAATTCTTCTTCATACACACAAATACATACATACATATATATAAAAAAATAAATACATATATGTTAATTTTATTTACATAATTGTTCCTCGGAGAGGAAAGTATCCCACACTAAAAGTATACTTGATGAAAACACTAGAAGGATGGAGAGTTGTTTTTTGCTTAGTAGGGGTTAGACACCTAAATTTACAAAGCTAATGGGCGCTAAGAGTCTTAAGCATCTCAGAAAATGAAATCACTTAGATTTATATGGCCAATTAAAGATTTAAGTTCCTAAGTTTAGGTGCAGAAGTAATAACATTTAAGGCATTTTTGCAACTTTACAGGTATTTAATCCATTTAACAAAATGTTCAGAACTGTATGGTCAATTAAGCTCCAGGGATGATTTATCCGTGTGAATTTTAAGCACTATATATTAATTTGTGATTTCTTGGTTACTTGTCTGGGTGGTTTTTTACCATGAAAAAAAGTACCTGCTGAAAAGCAAATGTGCTTCCTGGTAGCAAAGCTATTTCCTGTGAATTTGAGTGTCTAACTTACCATCATCCGACATCTTCAGATGCCTCACCAGATGAAAGCTGGTGTAGTATGTCGAAAAGACAAAGGGAAACTGTAGCCCCTAGTCTCAAAGATCACATGGAGTGAGTTTTACTCCTTGAGGTAATAATTAACTTTGCTCTCCCCCTGCATGTTTCCTCCAGTGAAGATCTATAGTGTACATAGAGCATGCACAGTGCAGTCCTGGAAAGCTTTCTGCTCATTTCAGCTGCTTCGGGTATTGTGTCACTCTTCACACAGCTCTTCATGATCTAAGGGCCTGGGCACAAGCAGTTCATTTGAACCATTCGCATTGGACCTGTCTGAAGTGATCTCAGAGGTGCCCCTCCTGACTCCTGTGCCTCACCGCACTTATGCAGGCAGGGGGACAAAAGGATGAGGTCAGTTAATCACCATGACCATCTCTCGCAAGGGCTGGTGCTAGCCCTCTCGTCTCCTCCTGCATTTGGTCTGCAGGAGCAGAGCTTGCTGCCAACAGTGTGCCTATATATAGTTTGTGGCATTTAAAATGTCAGTGAAATACCTTTAAGAAATCAATGTTTTCAGACAGAAATGTGGTTGTTAGGGGAGCAGTATGCTTTGTTTTTTCTTCCAGTTTTAATTTCAAAATTCTGCAAGTTCAATTACATACGAGTTTACAGAGAAGAGGGGATAGAGGAAGTTAGTTCAACTTATTTTTAAAATCTGCATTTAATTCAAGGTTCTGAATTAATGTGGAATGTAAACTACATTTTAGAAGTTTACTGACTTTTCAATGTAAGCATTTTTTCCGTTGCTGAATATCACTGCTTACCCCCACTCCATTTTGTTACTAAAACCAGTAGGATGAGGACCATATGTTTTGGAGAGACTTAGTGAGACTGTTGAAGAGTTTTCATAGAAAGAAGTATAATTCTAGACACCGTGTTGAAATAAATGTGTAAAGGTTGCAAAAATTATTACTCACCTACTGTTCTTTGGTGAACACGATTACAGCTGAGCATCTGAAAATAAGGTTGGGGGGATTTGGAGATATATAYGTGCCTTCATTTTGTAACTTCTCTCTTTAAAAAAGCTACTGCAAAACTTCATGGTTTTGAGAGTGGGTTTTTGAAGCTTCCAAGGCAATATGGGGAAAACTTTACAACTTCTGCTCAAATTATACGTCATCTGCAGCTTGTGAGGCTGATGTTTGCTAGCGGCTCACCACAATGGTGCTACTGTGCCCTGTCAGTGAGTAATTGTGTCATTATAAGGCAAAACCCAGACTATCTTCCTGAATTTCACAGCCTACTTAACAGCAAAAATCATCTGAACGGCTGTAATTATCAGATGAATTCTTCACTCCCGTTGATGCTGGGAAGAGAGAACCTGTGTACTCGCTGCTGGACTGGCTCTGTCTTTCGGAGCGGCAGCTTGATTGCACTTCCCTTCTTCAAGGGCCGTCATCAGACTGTCTATCTTGATTTGCATTAAAGATGCATTGTGCTTACCAGAGATTCCCAGCATGATCTGTGAACATATCATAGCTTCTAATCAATCTTATTCTTGTCCTTCTATTGCGCTACAATTTCTATGCAGCTTAACACCTTGATAGAAATCGTCTTGTTTCTTATTATTATTCTTTTTAAGGAACTGAGCTGATTGCCTGAATTACCTTGCCTGAAAATTAGCTGTTACCTGTTAGGTCTGTTGTGACATATAGTAAAACCTTGTATAACTGGCAAAGGTGGCCAGCTATACAACCACGCCATTCATATGATGTAAAGACAGGGCAAGACATCTGTTGTATAGAGAGAGAGAGAACTGGAAAATGTTTAAGTCTACGGTATGGGGTTAGTATCTACACAGCAGTATCAGAGGCAAGGAGGTATCAAATGATGCAAGCGACATCCTCAGCATCAGGTTGAGGTAGTACTCCAGCCTGGAATGGAGACATTTCCTTTTTGTACTTTGATTCAAAAAAATTGGAGCTTGGAAATTCCTTAGGTAGCATAGACTTCATCCTTCCCAGAATTCACAATATGAACTTTAGTGCACCAGACCCATGTGTATCATTGATATCTGCAACCAGTTTTATATATATATATATATATATATATATATATATATATACACACAAATAGATAAGATTATCTCTTTATGTTCTTTGGCCTTAGTGTTTATAACAGTTGATATTTATTTACCATGTGAATATACTTTTATGTATTTTTATTCTGACTGGAGAAATAAATTGCCTCTATTTTAGTGTAATACATCTTTCCTAAGTCCTAACATTGCATCTCTCATTTTCACATTTCTTTTCTTACTTCATTTTTCTGCCTGCTAGGCTGTCACTAAATACAGAAGTGCTTTTAAATGCATAATTGGCATGCACATTACCGTGGAGGCTCTGATGTGTAATTAGAAAGACACCAGGAAATGGGTTCCCAAATAGTTAACTCTAAATAAATGGGCATAATGAAGCAAACGGAGGAGCTTGAACTGGAGCATGACACTAATTGTTCCCCACAAGGTTTGTAGCATCTTCAAACAAGTGACCCTCTCAAACCCCTTCTGATTTTGTATGTACAGAATGTGAGTAGTTTTAGTAGAATAAATTTAAAGTGCTTTTCTGTCTTGTCCCTTCTTGAAATATATCCCCTCCACCCCAAACATCAGCAGTTGGGTATATCTTGAATTAGAATAACCTCTGGTTTGAAGATTACAAAAATAATCTCAAATGACAAATTCTGCAAATTTTACAAGTCAAACATGCTTTATAAGACATGTTCAGTTTCATTTTCAACATGCACAGWACTTGGATATATTCCTACCCTAAAATTTAAAGTTGCTGCCTGCAAATTTACCACCTTGGCCATCTGCATTAGAAGAAAGACAGCTATAATCCAGAAATTACAAGGTGGATTTAATGTGTTTCAAGTATTATAGAATGTGGTGCTGATTTTGTGTGGGAAAGTTTCATTTACCTTTTGTAAAATAAGGCAAATTATATAAATCTAAAAGATTTTATTAGGTTCTAAGTTTTCCTTTAATCATCTTATTCACACTAACATAATAGTTCAGTTTTTCAAGAGAAACCACTGTTAAGTTAGTTTCCATTTTTGCTTTCTGGGATGGAGATTTTATCGTTATGTTTACAGTGTAGTCTTGTAGGCAAATATAAATGCATTCTGAACTGAAAAGTATCTGTGTGCTACATGAGTGCAGTCGAACCCAAACTAAGTAAACTTGATTCTTAGTAAAAGTCCTGGAGAAGGCCTAACACAGGCAATTTTTTTCTATTTTTTTTTTTATCTCAGAGCATGAGCTAAGCAGCTGCCTTACATCATCCAGTGTAAATATAGATCAGCTTTGTACTTTCTGTATTTAGAGAATTGATAAAAGCAAATAAAAATACTGAAAATGAAAAGCTCTGTATCCCCATATGATGACACTTAAAATAAATTWAAAAAAATCCTTTAACTTCATTGGGTGTAATATATATAATGAAAATGCTCAAGTGGGTTTCTAGCAGAGCCAAATAACGAGGCGTTTATAAAATTCACATACTGAATAATGATGTCTACACTATACAAGTGAACCATGAATATAAATTTAATATGCTTACTTACATCATTCAGCTCACTCAGTACAGTCATAATATTGACTGTAGCTCACAGATTAGTTCTGGGTTTCATATCTATCTATTCATTTTTGTGTTGCCATTTGGAATTAAAAATGTCATAGCCAGAAGATATGAATAAGTCTTATTGGAAAAAAGAAAAAAAAAAATCTGTGCAACTTCATGTAAGTTTTGCTGCATTTTACTTACCTTGTAGAAATTGTCCATTGTGCAATCTTTTTTCCCCAGTTAAAAGCCTGATCCCAACTCCTCTCCTTCCTTTGATTCCAAAAAGCTTTGTAGTGAAATTATTAACTACCTGTTTGAATCCACAAGTGAAATTTTTATCTCAGTGMAGTTCGAGTAGCAGAATTCCCACAGGATGTCGCTTTTCCAGGTTATATTTTAAAAAACTAGTCATTTCTTACTTTTTCTTCATATGTAGACCTGGGCTAATCTAGTAGAATCAATGCTGTAAAAAAAACCCAAAACAACACAAAACCAAAAAACTGTTCAATTTGTGAAGCTTCTGTCTGGGTATGCAAGGGTTGTGGGCATGGGGGGGAGGCGGTACTATAGAGGAATGAATAGAGTTGCATTAGTGGTGAGAGGAAGGGCGAGCGTGAGCATTTGCTCATATTGTTTCAGTGGTTTGCAGTGTAATATTATTATCACAAAAAGATAGTGGTAGTATTTAATAATAAAAAAGAGAGATCTGATGTTGTCTGCAACAAACCTATTTCAGATAATATAAGAAGAGGTTGGGAAGGTCCTCTAGTCCAGTACACTTTGTTGAAAACTGATGGAGAATGCTTAAGGAAGAACAGAAAGACATTACAGTCCTTCCATAAACCATCATGCCTTCCAGCAGCACAATTTTTAAAGACTTCTTAGATTAAGATAGTGCCTTTGTGTTTAATGAACCCGGATTAATGGATTTTTCTTTATGCTTTTTGAAGCCTTCTAAGGTTTTGATTTTCATGCAAATCTGGTACACCCTCCCCTCCTTCCTTTGTCCTTTTATAGTTAAATTTGTTCTTTCTGATGTACTTTACTTCACATTTGTCAACACTGAATGTCATCTGTTGTTGTATCACAGTCACTCAGTACCATGATATCTATCTGAATTCTTTGTCAACCATTTTCGTGTTTACTCCTTTGAATTATTTAGCACGATACGCAAACCTTGTCACTCTGCTGTTCATCAACTTTTATAGATCATGTATGAATTTGTCAAACAGCACAGATCCCAGGAAATTAGTACAGGTACCAGGATATTAGTAATATCCTGCTAATATGAAACTGTTCCTTTCTTCTTACCATTTTTGTCCTTTAACACTGTTTATCTAAGAAAGGACTTTCCCTTAYGTGCCATGACAGCTTCTGCTATTTGTGACTTTAGTCTATAACAGGCATGTTGTTTCCCCCCATAATTCTGTATTTAGCAGCACAGCTGATAATTCTGTTCAACCTCTCCCAGTTTGCTGGAGGCTGTGGATGTTTCTATCTGTGAACAGCTCACATTTTTTCACCCCTGGAAGGAAAGAAGGAAATCTTAACCATAAATCTCAAGCACTCAATAATCAGTCTCTCCCAGAGCTGGAGTTGTCATATCAAATGCATATTTTTGGAAATGCTGCCTGAGATTCCTACTGAATTTCAATTTTCCATTTTGTAAATCCAGAAGATTGCCTGGAACATGAGTTCTGCAATACTTTCTATACCTGCATAAATATCCTCAGACTCCTAAATTTTTTGTTAAATGAATTACCCTAAAGTAAAAGTAATGTAAATAAGAAGTAGTGTGTATTCCAGTTGTGCAAAGGCTCTGAATTCATACAATATTAATGAAGGTTTTGATTAATGTTTCCACATAAAAATAGAGGATACAGAGTAAAACCTTTTCTAGTAGCTCCYTCACCCCTGTTTCTGCATTCTAATGAAAGCTTTGTTAATATTTAAAATGCATTTAAAGCCTTGAGTGTATAGGAAAGCTATGTAGTTAAAAAAACATATAGACATTTTATTAGGCAGAGCTATTTGAACAAAAGGATAAATGTCAGGCTAATAATACCAATGACAAACTCTGCAACTTGCAACATAATTGAAGATTTTAAATTATATTTTGCAGTTTCATCCTGTACCAAAAGGAAAAAAGTCATCAGCCAAATACTTTGCTCAGACGTTGCAGCCAAATCACTGCTGATTTATTCACAAATATTTTATTTAATAGTATATCTTCTGTTATATATTGTAACATGGCACTTGTTGGCTACTGATGTGCCATGGGACTATAATAAATCAAGTAGTGTGTTCCTGTTAAACTGAATGAAATATTTTAATAAGCGAGCCTGATTTGTGTACACATTTCCATTCATCGGACTTGAATATTGTGCTGTATAAGAAGGAACTATGCCCAATATAATTTTGATCATGATTTTTCTAATAGATTAATTCATAGGAGGAAAAGAATACAGTCATTTCAGATTTGACGCTTAGTGCATCTGGTCACAGAATGCTCTAAACTCCCTTGACTTGTATTTAAAGTAGATGTGTCTACCTTTAACAGCCAGAAGCCAACCCCTTTGTTCAGTAAGGTCGTACAGAGCTTTAAAATAAAGTGCATCATGTTGCACTCTGATGGTGAACTGCAGTTTGCTTAGCAAACATTGCATGGGAATATGACAACTTGATACGTTCATATGAGCCAGAGGTCTGTCTTTAAAGTTTGTATAGTTACAATTAGCTTTGCCTTATAAAAACTGCTGAAGTTAGGTGGCCTTCCAAGGTCCCTTCCACTCTCTTCTTCAATTATTTCTTCTTTACCTCCCTCAATGCTTAGGCAGGGAATAATCTTTCTATCTCTTTCTTTTTCTTCTGGTTACTGACAACCTGGCCTCTTCCTTTTCCCTATTTCCTGGATGTGAGTTCCGCCTATTTGACATGGGTAGAAGAAAGGTAGGAGAAATTTGTCTCTGTGGATACCATATTCCCAAGTTCACTTGACCTATGCGCTATGTCTTGCTCGTTCTGTGCTTATTCTAGATAAAATTAGAACTACAAATCTGTGGACACTGATAGAGATCTTCGGGAGTCTTTTTACAGGTCAAAAAGCTGTATGTTTTGTCCTCTGGATGTAAAGTGATTGAATTGTTTTACCCAGCGAGGATTGATCTAATGAGACATTGTTTTCAGTTGGTATTGTCTCTTCAATGGAACTTCTGTAAAAATCAGGCCTAGATTGAGGAAATTTGAGTATCTGGAAATGTACGTATTCTAAATCTATGGCCGTGTTTGTAAGCACAGGTCTTTGACTTTCTCGTGATCATCAAATGTGTATTAATGTATACGTATGTGCATGGACATGTGCATTCATGTAAACTTCCATTAAAATCATTTTGAAAGAYTCATTCACCACCTCCCAATACTTAATTTTAAGACTGTAATGTAGCATATCAGAAATGCTAAAGTATGATGAGAAGTAAGTGTGTAACAGTGTAATCGGTTTTACATATCCTCATTCATTTGTTTATCTTCATTTATTCCAGTGGTTAAAATCAGTGAAACTACTCACATGAGTAATATTTGGCTTCAGACTTTTAGCACCATATTTATGAATGACTGAAGTCAAATGCTTTAAACCACAGTCTTAAGAACTTGATATTGCTGCAAGATGGAATGTAGTTATCAACTATACTTGCTTTGCTTTTTCAAAGATCTTCATCCCTCTGTAATGGTATCTGATAGGTTGCAAAATTTGATGGTCCACAGGGCCTAATTTCTTACTATATGGTTTTATCTTCACTTATTCTCCCTCATTGCTCYACACCAATGCATTCACCTGTGTGCACAAATACATTTGTGGTCAGCAATCATTGTCCTACCAGTAGTAATAACAGGATTTAATTTTGAGCACTGATAATCACTTGTGAACTGTGTGAAAAGAATAATTACTGTGCAATATTGGTTTTACTAGTAAAATATTCAGAAGATAATCTATGTACTATGCTGATTTGTACACTTTGTGTACAGCAAAGCTGTAGTAAGAGCAAGGTGAGAGAGGACACCAGCTAGACGGCAAGTACTCTTGAGCTTCACCAGATGCACGCTTCACTGCTACTACCCCCCAAAAAGAAGGTTTGCTGGCAGCAGTGTAGCGGTGACTAGTTAAGAGTCTGAGGAAGACGGGCAGGAATGCAGTAGGTGCAACTATAGCTCTGTCCATAAGTCTTGAACTGGCATCCAAAAATAGATAATATATAAGCTGAAAAAAAACAGGTGCCTGGCAGCTACTCTAGAATAGGATTAGGCAAGATTCTCCTTGGCAAGAGAGGGATGTTACACCTCAACACGGGAGAAATGTGGCAATCCTAGCTTTATAATGCTGCAGCGGAGGTTGCCTGCTACCTCTTCAGGTTATTGTGGAGTGCGAAGTAGTGGGGTGGCCCGTCTTTTTGAGGCATTTTTGATGGTTCCTATCAGCTTCTGGCGAGGTGGAGTGGAGCAGCCTGCCCTGCCTGTTGCAGCACTTGCTGTGATTTCTTCCTTGTCCTAAGGCATCCTAATGTTGTCCAGGCAAATTCATTGTTATGTCTTGAGATCAAACTGCTATCTACATTTCCTTTTCCAAATGGCTTTTCTTTTTTATACTGTATATCTGATTCTTCTCTCGTTTTCCTCTTATGCTATCTTTCCCCATCTTAGCTGTGGTCTGAATTACTTTGTGTTTCATTTTGAGTCATCTTTTTTTGTAAAAGAAACTCTCTGCACTGCATGGCATTTATGGCTAATCATGAAATCACGGTGTTTCTTTCTCCGTTAAAGTTGAACGTGGTGGTTTTATAGCCTCTTTTTGGGTTGCTGTTAAATATCTTACGTTGCCTGTTTACTGTAAAAGCACTTTTATTTGTCTGACTGCAGATGAAGAATTGTATGTATTTTCCTTAAAAAGTTTTGGATGAAAACGCTTCATTGTGAGACAGAACTGCAATTGCGTGAACTTGTCTTAGGTTTATGGGTACTATAAATGTAAAATCTGTCCTTTTACAGTACTTAGTGTATTTTCTGCCAGAGACTTCACGAAGTTTTACACTGATTACGTAAGAGGCAACCTGAATCCAAGAAATATATGTAAACATTTTCCTTGTGCATTGGGATTTTTTGTTAGAGACTGAATGTCAACATGAGCTTTTCTTTCAGCCTATGGTTAAATCCTGGCTCAGACCCTACTGCAGAAGTTACAACCATTTGATGGATTTTTAGCAGCCCGTGTAAAAGAGTTGATGTTCTCCACCCACTTGAAACAGGAAAAATAAATCCTTTTTCATCAGAAATTACTGTCTTATCTTTTCATGGACAACCAATTTCAGGGAGGGTGTTAGACACAGAAGTGTCTCCTCATTTGAGTGAGCCTGAGACTGGCTTGCACCCAACTATATCAAAGTTCCGGAGATGAGATTTTCATTCCTACAGATATTCCTATCTGTAACCTTCTTGCTGTGCTGAGGTCATTGTTCTACATCTTGTTAGAAACATAGTCTCCTCCCACTTGCAAAAAAAGAAAAAAATCTTGTTGATACGYTGAAGCAACTTGTGTTCAAAAGTAAGATTCAAACATCAGTAGAAAAGTAGCTCAACATAGTAAAAGCCACTGTAAGTGCACAGTTAGCGCACAGTGCTGTTTAAAGTATGTCCATGCAAATTTAGTGCTGGAAATTATACTTTAACTCTCTCCAAACAGCAACATTTGAAGACCAACCTTCCATTTCCTGATGCAGTTTGGGTTTTCTCCATGTATCCCCCACCCAAGCGCAGACCTGACTGGTGTTATTCAGTCTGGGAGAGCTGCATGCTTCTTAACTTGATCTGAAATGCTTGCCAGAAGAAATGCAAGCAAAATGCAAACAGCTAGACTAATGACCAAGTTACCTGTCATCACAGTTTCAGCATTATAGGCCTGTTTGATTAGATCATTAATTTAGGAATGCCAGGTTGTCTGGTTCTGGCTAAAATTAACAGGTTTAATTTCCAAGGACAGGGCTATGTTAAAACACCTCGAGAGAAAAGTTGGGAGTAGAAGGAAAGGTCAGTGTTTACTTGAGAAAAAAGATAAATCAATGAGTGAGTTGAAAAACCTTGCACTTAAAGAAATTTAGGCAAACTGACTTTGAGAGGAAGGGAGAAAGGAGGATTGCCGTGCTGACATCCAGTCATATATATATAAATATATGGTATATGATATATATTTCAGGCTCTTCTCAGAAATCAAATAAAAGATGGAAATAACTACATTTCAATTTCTGCAATCCAATTGGGCAACATTTGACTTGATGTTATTTTTTGGAAAAACACGAATACATCTATATAAAATTAATAATGCTTAGACCCTATTAGCAACCTCCATACCCACCTACCAAAAATAGATGTCAGTCGCTTTCTTGTAAAGGTATCTAACAGAAGTATAAACCTCAGCATTGTCAATTAAATTGTATCTATATTTCTTTTGTTTTCATCTGTTTGTGTGTGTCATGATTTTGTGCTCCACTTCTTTACATGACGATCAAATAGGTTTATGTTTGTGAAATATGTGATATAAACCAAGGAATTTTTTCCTTCATTGTTTTTCTTCTATCTGAGTAATTTACACTTATCAGAGAATGGGATAACTGAATTGCCTGATAACCTTGCAGGGCAGGCAAGGTATATAATTTTTTTTATTCACTGGATAATTTAGTAAGATAGAGTTTTTCTAAAGTATATCTTTGGCCAACAAATATACTTTTTTAAAAGGCTTTTTAGAAGCATTGGGTTTTTCATTTTTATTTCCCAGTCAGTTGATACTGAAACTTGAGTATCAAGGGAACATATGCATTTTGGAAACATCAAGGGCACCTTTATCTGCATTCTGTGAGACTTCTGTCTTGGAAAATGTGACTGTTGCTTTTGGTATATTTTCGGGCTCTTTTTCCTGGTGATTAAAAAAAAAAAAAAAAGTGTTTTGGCTCATAAAAATATTCTGAGATGATAGCAGGAATAACAAATGGTACAGAGATCTGACAATTTGCAAATTGTAAGTGTGACTGCAAAATATATGTTGTGTGGGCCCCTGGCCTGCATCTACACAAGAGAAGACTGCAAATTTGGTATGTGCTGCCTGCTAAGACAGCATTATACTAAGTCTTTAAAGAAATAAAAATGCACTTAATGAACGATAAATTAAGAAGAAAAAAAATAGCCTTATTTAATGATCTACAGAATTCTGGTTTTATACCTTTGTAATATTTTTGCACAGGCATGGCTCATGGAAGTTCTAGCTACATCCTCTTTGGTAAGATACTCACGTTCCCTTATTTTTTAAAAGCTATTAACATTTTCCCAATCGAAGAGAACGTGGCTCATAAATCCCTGTTCCAAATTCTGCAACCCCACGGCATGACATGTAAAAGGAGTCTCCTGGAGAGGTGTGCAGCAAACTGGAGAAAATAAGTGCTACTTATTTATTTGTGAAGTGAAGGGAAGGCAATGGGAGAGGGGGCTGAAAAGGGAAGGAGATTTTCCCTGGGCAACTCACCTTTTTAAGTGAAAAGAAACAAAGCTTTAATTTGTTTGTTTGTTTGTTTRTTTATTTGTAACTGCCTTTGGGCTTTTGAGCTTGATTTAACGTTGTTTGTTCCAGTAAGGTGGCCAACTGATGTTGGGTTATGTGCTTCACGTTTTATAGTTTTTGAAGGCACAAGGCTGTTTATGGAGGATTTAAGTTTCAAGTACGGATGTTAGAAGTAAATATGTAAGGGCCAGATTCAGGCAAACAGTTAAGGCCATGCTTAAATTCATCCTTACTAAAAATAATAATAGAGCAATGAAGCATATATTTAGTTGTTTAAAATGTGTTCAAGTTCCCATAGGACTAAGCAGGCTTATGTGGTATGTGCTATTCTGCATAAAGCAGGTTTCCTTAACAAGGTTGATAGATGAGGTTTGAACATCAGTGATGTTCTTTTGGCAATGCTCTGGGATATGGCATTTAGGTCTTTCGATTTTGTAGCACAAGAGCTGCTGTATGAAGTCAGACTAAAAATCRACCTAGCCCTATAGCCTGTTTCTGACAATGGCAGTAGTCGCTGCCAAGGAAAAAGTATTAGAAAAAAATCGATATGTCTTCCTGCAATTCTGGCTTTGTGCTCTGCAGATATTTCAAGCAACCATATGGGGCTGGCAGATACTTATTCACTCTACCTGTCTTAGTGTTGGTGAATGACCTTACACATACTTAAGTRACATTAAGAGTATGAAAAATAATTTTTTCTGGAAGATGCTGGTTGTCTGTTTTTAATATTGTCGGTATGATACAAGTTGATCATTCTCCATCCAGTGCCAACTAATGAACTCCTTTGTGTTTAATTATGGCAATTGACTTTTGAGTCCAGATAAATGTTATTACTGCTGTGATTCCTAGGTTACCATTTTCTAATCATCCCAGTCTGAAAAGCAGTTGAGTCTTTTGGCACTTTCTTATTTTTAAGTACAGGCTAAAATTCCAGTGACATCCATGGCATCTTGGTAGATAGAAGCCAAGCCTCACCATGTGCTTGTATTATGTTCCTGAATAATACCCAGTGCTTTCTGCAGGGGTGGAGAGATTGTGTCTAGCAGACAGCAGGAAATAAGAAAGGAAAGAGGAAGGGATATAAAGAATGAATGAAAGATAGAGTCATAGACCCAAAGATGACAGAAATAATATTGGCATATTAGAAAAGAATTTGGAATAAACAAACAAAGCAAAATCAAACAAGACTGTGTGTTTAACTAAGTTAACTAATTCACCAATTAAATTAGTGCCCCAAACACAAAGGCTTTGAATAATTATTAAAACGGAACAGATTCTTCTAGGCTTTATTTTGAGATGAGTTCTAGGTAATTTAAACTTATATCACAGGATGCATGTATTACACAAAAGTAYGCATTGCTTTTATTAGAAACTTTATTACAAACAGAATGATTTGGAGAAAGATTATTAGAAAATGATATCAAAAAAGTCTCACAACATGTATGTTACAATCAGGACAGATCTGTTTGTTAGTCAACTGAAAATCCTGAGGTCAATACTAATTAGGTTAGAAGAAAATGAAAACAAAATAAATTCAAATGTTTTAAGGAGAAGGTGAAATCAAAATGGAAATGAAATATGCTGTTATTCATTTTCTGTACCTGGTATTTTTCTCTTGGTAGTTCTCAGGTGAAGTGATTTAATTCAATGTTGTGTCTGAGAAAACACTTTAAATGTGTCCTTTTTGAAAAATATATTATGTCTGTAGTCTGTATTATGATCTTATGATGCACCTTGAAACGGATTTAGCACTCTTGCCTTTAAAGGTGCTTTAAGGCTCTTTTCAAATCCTTAAAAGCAGAGTCTGCAGATTGAGGCCAGTGCTATCAAGACTGGGAATAAATCAGAGAATCTGGATTTATACTTGAAACTCCCAGGAGGGGAAATTCTCCCAAGTACACTTCATGTGACAGGTTTAAGCTCCATAATGTTTTCTGCATTCAGGTATAAATCCTTTTATAATGAAGAGGAGAAAGGGCAGCAGAAGTTTTGATATCAGATTTCCCCTGTAAAATCATATTTTTACCTACATCCAGATCCAATTGCAAAAAATACTACTCCCTGAAAATCCATCAAAAAGCTGGATAACAGATGCCCTAGCATCTCATTTTAGCTCTTAGCATCACTCATTATGTTGAAAGAGATGAGGAAACACATCAAAGAAATTATATAAAAGAAAGTATCATATGATACGCATTCACCTGAAAATGTTCATGACAGTAGGCTTTATTTTGTTCCTCTAGTCCCACCACCATAATAAGATTACTGCTACAAGTATAAGGGTTGGTGGGATCAAGTCCTGTTATTATTCTAGAATAGAGATTGTTCAGTCTTTGTGAAATTAACATCCATATTGACAAATTATACAGAGCTGGAAAGCTGCATCTCATTTACATATAAACTGTCTTTACTTTTTCAAGCAAAATAAATACTTCTAGGGTCAGACACTCTCATGCTAGAAATTGTCATAGCTCCAATTCCAATTTAYATCACTGAGGATTTGCTCCACTGCCAACAATACAGTTAAGTAAATGAATGAATTTAACTCTTATCTGAGTTCATTTCATAATAGCATGTCTGCAGTTCGTAAACTAATCCTTCAGCTCCAGGATAGCCGTGGGCACTGCTGTAGACAACATTTTCAGCCCCTCCACTGCAGGATTTTCTTTAAAAGTGTGCAGTTGAAAGTGCTTTCACTTCTCTTGACAACCTGCCTATCCATTTTATTATTGTCATTGCTTTCCCTCAGGCTCTGCCAAGAAGTTTGTGCTTGCAGCTTGATCAAATTACATGCCTTTCCTTGATGTGAACATGTAAAACATCGTTGTGCTTGGCTCAGGAAATGATAACAAATTACAAAATATCCCTTATTTACGTCACTGATTCGAATCCAATCCAAGCCACTAGTGACTGTCATCCCTAAATAACCCTTATGAAACTGGAGTCTTAATAATTTTAATTTTATAAATGAAATATTTCTTGAATGCAAATGAGAAAAATCTAAAAATTCACATATGGTGTAGTTGAGCTGCAGCTGAGCTTGAATGGAAAAGGAAAATATTTCCAGCAGATGCTGAACTGTAAGGCAGCGCTTGATTGACATTGACATCTCAAAATGATTGAGAAACAGAGGTTGCTCCTTCTTGTATTTTAATTCACCAAATGGGAGCTTTAGTTCTCCTCCCAGTCACCATTATGATGATAATATTAGTACTGATTAGGTATGTAAACACAACAGCAATAATCATAATATGCCACCACATAATAAATAGCAAAGTTAGTAATTTACATAAAAGGTACTGTTACCAATTACCTCTAATAATGAGAAATAGAGGAATGTCTCAACAAACATGCCAATAATACTTTTCTCCACCCACTTTTAGACGCTCCAAAAAGAGAGAAATAAACCCAGCGAGTCCTAGTTGCTTTGTACATCATGCTTTGAAGTAAGACTATCAAGTCTAATCACACAAATCAGTTATTTCTCAAAAATATAGTCAAGCTAGAGTTTGAGGTCTTGCTTGAATGATTTAGCATGTCCATATTAAAAAAAGAAAAAAAAAAAAAGAACACCAAAAAACTTTTCTTTTAGGCAAGTAAAGCCACATTCTGTTTTATTTGTGTTTCACTTCTATGATTCTACACTTCTTTGGTATCTGTAGTATCAAAATTCTTGCATGACTGGGTCTTTGGTGCTGGGTCATGAATTTCTTCAGTCTTATGCATACTGATCCCTGAATTGTTCTCCATCAATATTATTATTTTTAGGGTGTGGAAGACACAGTTTGGTCAATATCACTGTGTTAAAATAGAACCGCTGTCCAAAATTCTTAAGATTTATTGGGTTTCACATTAAAATTAATCAACTTGATATGATTAATAATCTTTGACAATCACACAGAATGCCCCAGGTAGTTCAGTATGTAAATGAAATATTTAATATTGGATCATTATTTCTGAGAATGCATACCATTTGGGATTTCATATATGATGATGGATCATAATCTTGCAAAGAGAGGTATCTGACTTCTTGCCAAAATTAGAGCTGTCTCTGGAAACTTTCAGAAATCTCCTTGGCMTCCACAACAATTTATGACATTTATTTTAAAGTACAGATGTAATAGATATCAGCTTGTGTGGCTCAGGAATTTCTAAGTTAAGCACATCTACATCATATTTCAGTTTGCATCACTGAACTGAAATTTCTTTCACAATTCCTGTTTGATTTACTCTTTTAAAATATTGTTGCGTTATTTAACGTGGCCCTTAAGCCAGTCTCATATTGCAGATATGTTTTTGTGTATTTGATAAATCAGCATTCAGGGTAGGAAGCATTTAACTTGGTCATGTTTGTGATATCAGATTGTTGATATGATGCAAAGAAAATTAAATGCACTGTTCTCATTAACAGCAGTGGGAGTTGAATTTACAAAGTGGAGAAGAGAAATCCATTCTTGCATTAACTCTGCAAGCCAGCTCACACCATGTGTTAATAGAATTCCATCTGTGTTATCTACCAGTTTTCAGCCTCTCTTAAAAGTAATCTGGCGTTTGACTTGTGTTTTCCATAGCATCAACTGCCTGTCAGCATGTAATAAACCATGCAATTTTGAGAGCCACAGGGTTGAAAACAAAATATCATAAARTAGGATGTTTGATGTTGTCATGAGTGCTATATGCAGTGAATGTGAGTAGAATTTGTGTGAATGTTTGCTTGAGTCAGCTTCACAGGACACAGTTTATACGGGAGGGTAGTGAGGTCAGTATTACAGTTGTCAATGTATATGGGAAGCAAAGGAGTGCTCAGACTCTCTAGGCAATCAGCTCAGGGCTGATTTTGTGGCAAAGAGAGTGCTTGAATGTCCCAAACTTCTAAAAAGATGGAAAATTTTGGTACAAAAGTGAGTTCTGGAGTCTCATTTTGAACTGTTCCAGCTTAAACTTAGTTATCTAACCAAATATATGTATCGCTTTGGTATTCATAAAAGTTTATTTCTTTTACATGGTGATAGGCATTTATGAAACTATACTGCTAGCATCCTAACGAGGTAAGGTAGCTAATCTGTCCTGATTTCGAGAATGGGAATTCAGGCACTAAGTTCAATGCCCATTCAAATTGTTGGAATCCCTTGATATGACTTGAAGACAGACCAAGGTGATGTAATAGTTGGGAATGGCTGCAGTCAATAGGGATCACTCAGTTTATCTTTGTCAATGAGATCCTTGTGTGTCGGACAGCATTAAGAGAAGAATTTTTTTTTAAGTAGTATTTTTTTCCTATCCTTTTTATTTTCTTTTGAATCTTATCACTACCGTCATGTTCCTACTGAATTGTGTTTGAAGATCACTCGGAGTGATAAGAGCCCTATGCAAGAATTGTTGGAACTTTGTCTATATTGTACTACAGTTCTTACTAGCATTGACCATGGCTATTTGAATTGCTGCTCTTATGTGAACACTGCATCAAGAAATAAATTCAACACTTATATTCCTCTTAGATATATATATATGGCTTAAAAAGCACGACTTTTAGGTAAAGGGAAATTCATTGTCATCACAGCTGTCAACATTTTACCTTTGACTATATACATTTTAAGAAGTTCATTATATTCTTACAGTTTCAGAAGTAGGAGTGTGAGATGGAAAGGGAAGATTGATTCTTTAATGTGATGTTGATGGTAACCTACCCCTTAAGGTTTAGAATGGGTCATAAAAAGCAGATTGTGATCAAAGGAGATAATGAAGACTTATGAAAAGATACTGAATTTTCATTGAGTTAATTGGATCCAGAACTTCTTGGCCTGGACTTTCATCTATTTTCCTTGAGGGTTTTGTGTTTTCCTCTTTTGCAAGAATACACCTTTATGTCTGATTCTGTTCATTTGGACAAGATATTGGATATGGGGCAATGGGAAGCTCTTCATCACCCTAAGTTTCTCCCACATATCCCACTTGGCACTATAGGTATTGCAAGTGCAGAATCTTCTGTGCCACGGAAGAGGCTTCATGTTCATCTTAGCTGTGTTTTGGAGGAAGGTGACAGTAGCTTCATTACAGGAAAAATCCTACCTCCACTTTTAACTTATGCTTTATAAGTGTAGTTCCCTTGTGCTTATGGGCTTTGCTGGATTCATGTAATTGGAATGAGGCAAGAAAAAAATTGTAAATTGCATTAACTCGCATCCATTATCCATAAATCTTAAGGAGGTACCTGATATGGCAGCAGCAAGCTTTAGGAATAGGTCTGTGAGAACTAGCTAATTTACATGTTGTGCAACCTGGCTTTGAGCCAAAAGAGTTGGTTTTGGTTTTTTTTTCTCCATGCATTCTCTACACTTGCTGATGAACTCAGATTATATAGATTTCTGCAGCTGCAATGCATTTTACTATTCTAATGACACAATATCTTTTCTGTCATCTTCTGGGTTTTGGGATTTTTTTTGCTGTTGTGCTGTTTCACTGCTGCAGAGAAACAAATAGCAAATACATAGCAAATGCATCTGCTTGGCGTAAGAACAAAAGCAAATCCAAGAAGCCTGATATTAAACTCTAGATTTTAGAATTGCAGGTCTTGTGCTGTAATAATTAGAGGTTTTACAAAATTGTTAACACAAAAAATTCAGGAGAGAACTTTTCTGTATTCCAACTAATCCCATCCTTTGTGGTCCTACTGCACACCTGTTATTTCTTATGGAATTTCACTCTCTTTACTTATTAACTCATTTCCTAAATTTTAACAATAGGCTGAAGGTTTTGCTTATGTGTTTTGTCTAGGAATGCTGGGACTAAGAGATGCAGGGTTTAAAACCAATATATAATTCCAAAATCAATATCTGCAGATACTAACTTGATTCCATGCAGCTTTGTAGCCTACACGGGCTGTTAGGAATGCTGGTGCCATTGCCAGGCCCATGGCATAGCCCAGATCTGGAGGTCTGTGGGGATGGCTTGAAGTCATCCATTGTAGCTCATCTTCCCTCTTTGGCTAGTAATTCTCTGCTAAGTACTTGTACCAAGGATGAGTCACAGAGTCCTTTCCTATTAGATGATCTGATAAAGAGTTTCAGACATCCAGTCAAAAAGGTTAAATGCTGAAGTGACGGTCTGAGGCTCTGCCATACTCTGTTTTTTATTAATTCTGTCAATACCTAAAAGCTATGAACAAATCAGCATGAACTGGGGCACTTCATTCTGTGAGACAATTTATTCACAGTGAATTTTTCAGCCACATTCCTTAGGAATTTGAGAAGAGCAAAATAAAAATGGGGCTGAGCACCCTAGCTGGAGCACTCTGATCCAGAGATGCCTGAAGTCAGTAGACTCTCATCAGTTTCTTGGGTCTTTGATTTAGGACCTGAGTGAAAGATTTAGCTGTTTGCAAAATTCTTTTTTAATATGATTTCTGTACTAGCTAAAGAATATAAAAGATATTATTTCTTGAGTGTCAGAAGTTGATTTATCTTTTGTTCTTCTACGTTTAAGGAAGGGTGTGTTGTTGTTTTTTAAGGTATTAATTCAAATTATGATATGCGCCTATGATTGATGTCAAAGTGGGAGAGTTTGAGTAAGAATAAAATAGCCAGCCTGATGCCTCGAGAAATTACAAATCACTGAATCAAGCCTACCTTCGAAAAGACAAGTTTGTCCTATTCGAAGAGACATTTTTCCTTAGGTATTTTACATTGGAACCCTGTKCTCTACTAAACAAAAAGAAAAAAGAGCTCTTTGCTTTAAAGAACAAACAGCCATTCCTGATGCTCAAAGMATCGTTTCATCAAAGAAGAAACAGCAGAAACCAAACCCATAAAATAGTGTTGTGGGTTTTTTAATGACTGATTAGTAGCAAGCCATTATCTAATCTGTCAGAAACAGCTTCATGAAGTCCACAGGAAATTTCAGGTTTTCAGTGCTAGTAATACATACTCTTAAAAGTGCCTTTTGTGGTGTGATTGAAAACAATCGCTAAAAAGCCTGCTAAAACCTAAAGCTCTAATTTTAGTGTTCTGAGCTATGAATTAAGACTTCTGTCCCATTCTGTCAAGAAAAGGCATATTAGCAGGATTTTAAAGTTTGTCTAAAGCAGATTTTACCAAGATGATCTAGCACCTGAGTTGTAGAACAGTTTAAAAGTGAAAATAGCAAATGGAGCTGTTTGTCCATCTCAGAAATGCTTCAGCTAGCATATGCAAACTTTTCACAGACTGTTTGTTTCCTTGCTGAATTGAACTTCCTGTCCCAAATTGCATTAAAAGTAGGTCATGGCACCTTTAGGTTTTTTTAATTTTGAGAATACTTTTTTTTCCTGCAATCTTCCTTTTGTAAAGAGTTGGGAATTTTTTTGCCCTGGTTTAAAAAAAAATAAATTCAACGTTAGTCAATGGCAAAATCCGGAACATTTCCAGACAGAAAATGTGAAATAAGTAGCAAAATAGTAGGAGGGGAACTTGGTCRAAGTTATGCTAAAACACTACCTACTGTATTATCACTTAAAAAAAGGGCTTTAAAGCATTTCCAAGGTTGAATACTACTCAGAAATTAGAAAATGACCAATTTGTTTGAACACCAGCTTTCATAATTCAAATGATATGTGTGTATGAGTTATGACAGAGTTTATTTTACCTTCAGCTGACATCTGGTACGGAAAACTTCAGCCTATTTAGTTCGAATTGCCAATATCTAACAAATGAAGAAAGGATGCTTCATAGCACAAATCATAGGATGACCTTAATAATTACTGATTAAACCTCCATCTATTATACCTGTCTGGTAATGCATCAATTTATGCTACGATTTTGTATTCCAGCTGCTATTAGTTTTGAGGTCTATTTATATTCAAGCAAAATGGCTTGTTTTCCTTTTAAATATTTTTGTCAACCTTCTTCAAGAAACTAGGCAAACATCATTGGCAAAAATTTGCAGATAACTAGAACAGTTGTCTACTGTAAAAAGCAGTCTGGATTAACTGATAAACTGGGATTTGAAGAATGAGTCTTATAGGAAAAGAGGATTGTTTGGCTGGAAGATACAGATAGAAATTGCTTGGATGAAGGAGAGGCTTTAAAATCTCCCACATTTTTATCACTCTACTTACAGAAGTTTGCTTTCCCATTTCAAAGGTATCAACTGCCTGTGAAGCACATGGACGGGATGTCCTGCCTTGATGCCCAGAGAGCATCACCTTCAGATGGAAAGGGCTGTCCTTTACTTCTCTTTTAGATTATGCCTGGYATCTCACTGCTGTCTGGCTGGAAACCTGGATCATGTCCCTCCCTTCTTCACCCCAATTCTTAGTTCTGTTAACAATGCTGACTATATGGCCTTTGAGTAATGACCTCTACAATGATTTTCCTTTCTTGGGAAAATCATAGTTTGCAGTAACACAAAAGCTGTTTCTTTTAACCAAAACCTCTTTGGTCCTCTGTTCCCAGTGTTTGGTCACTCTAACAGCATAGAATTGCTTTTGCTGCAACCCATGACTATTGCTTTTCATCCTTTCATTGTGCACCACTACCAAGCAGTCTGGCTCCATCTTCTCTGTAACCCTCCCCTCCACCAGTTATAGGTAGCAATAAGATTCCTCTTCATATCCTCCTCTCACAGCTGAACAAACCTAGCTCTCTGCTGGCTATGCTGTTGCTAACGCAGCCCGGGCTACAAGAATACAGACCATGTCAAAAGCCTTGCTAAAGTCAAGCAAACTGCCATCTCCTCATCCATCGAGCCAGTCCTCCTTACTGCAGAAAGCAAATCTCTGCCAGCTGTTTTTCAGCACTCCCTGTTCTTTGTGTCTTTGGAAATGCCTCCCGAAGGGKTTTGCTCCATAATTCCACAAAGAACTGAGGTTATGTTGGCCAGTCTTTGCTTCATTGGGTCCTCTTTGAAGATGAGTGTGATGTTTACCTTTTTCCAGACACTATGACCTTTCAAACATCAGAGTTTTGTAGTGACATACACCAGCTCTGTCAGCCCTATTGGATATATCCTGTGCAGTCCCATGGACTCATTTGCTTGTTTAAGCATCCCCTCATTGATTTCTCTGTGTCATGGGTAGTATTTCATTCCCCCAGACTCTGACACTAGGTGCAGTAGCTGGAAAGCTCAGGAAGAGACCTTGCCAGTAAAGGTTCAGGCAAAGAAAACATGTTCCTCAGCTGTTTCKGTGCTTGTTGTCTCTAGGTCCCCTCCCCATTGAGCAGCAAGCCTGTATTCTCCATAGCCTTCCTTTTGTTATGGATATGCGTGGGGAGCCCTTCTTTCAATCCCTTCGTATCCTTAAATCTCCTAGATGCACATAACTTCACTTGAGTGCCATCCAATTTCCTGCCTGCTTTCTGCAGATAGCTGACAGTATGCTAATTAACAACTCACCTGTGCACTGTCTCCAAAAAACTGATCATTGTGTTTTGGTCTAGAGGTTAGTAGTCTTGGCACAGTGTTGAGGTTGAAGAGACCATCTTCAGGACTGTCAGGCAGGCTATTTTATGTAAGGAGTTGCTATTTATCTAAGCCATGATTTTACCTTCCCTAACTGTGTTTTTGGCTTTTTGGTTTACTTTATTTTGTTCTACAAGTCCTTTTCGACCTATCTCCATCGTAAGTAATCTATTATAACCAAGGACAGTCAGGCCTACAGGGAAAAGGTTATATCTTTTATAAGACCAAATAATACAGTTGGAGGAAAAACAAGAAAGCTTTTTTGTCTCAGAGGACTTTCATTAGTTTTCTGAGCCCAAAGCTTGTTCTCTCCCCTGACTATATCTCTTGGTCTAATAAAAGATATTACTCGTCTCTACAAGCCTAGCCTGTTCATAGAGTTACACCAGCAGAGCTACAATGACACTTCTATATGAGTAGGGAGACAGAAGCCTGCACAATTCAAAATAATGTTTATATGTTAAGGTTATCTGTTCAATATAGTCATTCTGAGCATAGCAATAATTAGCACAGAAAGAGACTGGGCTGATCAGAGAATTTTTTTCAAAAGCAATCTGACCCTAATAGCTATCTGGAGATGGGAGTAGAAGATGCCAGTTCATTAAAGTTAGGAATAGACCTGGTGAAGTGCCTTAAACCCTGTTTTCATCAGGGAAATAGCATACAAGAAGTAACTGCAAAGAAATATTGAGGAAATTCTCTTAGCTACTGAAGTGAGATAATTATGAATAACATTAGCTGGGGGATAAGGACATTAGTGAATATATTATAGTTTAATATATTGTTAATAGTTCTCCGAGTTTTCAAATCTATCTTTAAAAAAAAAATCACAAAACAACTAGAGGGACTGGTTTGGGTGCCAGGGGCTTGGACTTACTGCTGCTTGTTTGCCTAAGGACTTAGTCAGTTTTGATTGTTCAAGGATTTTAAATTTGCTAAAACCTCAGAATGACAATTACTGAGAGTAGGACTATCATGTGCTGTGTAATGCTTACACTAAGTTATGGTTAATGCTTACTTTAGAAASTATGTGGTCTGTATTTTCATGGGTTCTAAAGCTGGGAAGAATTGAATTGATAAATGTAGATGTTCATGCCAGAAACCTGATAGTCCAATCACAAGGCAAAGATGTTCTGTAAGGGCAGCGTGTCCAGCCAAATAAACCAGCATAGCTTTCTGATTATTGAATGCTCTGGAGAAACTGCCTGTAATCTCCATAACAGAAGCTATCAGAGGATATTATTCCATGAATAAATTTGTATATGAAAAATAGATGAATTATTCACTTAGTTTTAGTGCATCTTGCATAGAAGCATTTTACCTTTCCTATAACAGTACAAATTCTCATTTTAATGAGTGTTTTAATGCAATGAAAAGTGAGCTGAGCATAAATCCCAGGTGTTGTACTAAAAATGGAGACATATTCAGGACCTATTCTAGGAAGAAATATAGTTGCATTTGCAGGTGTAGAGATAGGGTTGGATCCTTAGCTAGAATAATGAGGCTTATTTTCACTAAAATACTCTGACTTACACCAACCAAGRCTCTAGCCTTGAATGCCTTATATTCAGGTTCACATTTGCAAAACATGATTGCATATTAGGAGTGCAATGAAGTGCAGGTTAAATGAATAATATATAGCTATGTCAACACAGTTAATGAAAGTGTCTAGGGTAAAGTGTTTAAATCAGAACTAATGCTGACAGGCTAATAGCCTTCATCATCACTTTAGACAATGGATAGATGCCACACCAGGTAATAGGCTCTTTTGACTTTTTTTTTTTCTCTTCAGCCTGAAGTAGTGGATTTACAGCATATTGCCTGGGATTGCATAGACAGAGGATAGTCTGACAGTGAAATTTTAAAAGACCATGATATTTAAAAAAAAAAAAAAAGTTAATAAGTAGGGGAAGTGTGTGTTAAAATCTGAAACACTAGTAATAATGTCTTCTTTCTAAGTTTTTGTAAACCAGTAACATTCTCTGCCACAACTATGACGGAGATGAACACTCAGACAAGAGTAATCCAGACAAGAGTCAGCTTTCAAGCAAGCACTCTTAGCCCTGAAGATTTTTACATCTTCTCTAGTGTGGCTGTTAACCTTAGGGTTAAAGATAGAAAGATAATTAGTGTCCCCAGTGAAAAGCTTCAAGTATGCAGTGGAAGATAATGCAGGGGTACCCACAGGCTGTTGAGAAACAGGACTCCAGGATGCTGTTCCTGGGCTGTGCCTAACATTTGGAAGGATATTACTATTTTTAAGTCACCTTTCCAACTGAAGAAATTTCTCTGTTCTGTTGGGAATGAGCTTAACATACTTACTTTCATCAGCATAGCATAAAGCCTGTGATTCTGGCATATCCATGGGTAGATCATACATAGCAAGAATTCCTGGACATTTCCAGCCCCTCAGTAATTGGTTATACAGGGGAAACAGCCTGGTAGCTATCAGGCAGGCAACATAAACAAGGTATAGCTGAAACTCAGGGAAAAATGGGCACAAAATACTTGATTTCGGCTATATCTCTAATGATAATTATGATTACAGTAAAAAGCTCCATTACACAGGTTACTAATGCATATGGTAACATAGTTCCTACCTCAGATTGTTTACAGTCAAGTGGGTGCTGTTGAAAATGGGAAGGGACAAGAGATGAGGGCAAGTATAGTAGCTGTAATGTGCTCAAGAAGGTAATTTGAGCCCAATTACTGATTTGTTAATATAATCTTAAGGCAGACATTTCTCCCTTCTTAAAAGTAGTAGATCTTTTCAAATGGAAAGATGATTTTAAAATTAGAATCATAGAATCATTAAGGTTGGAAAAGACCTCTAAGATCATCGTGTCCAACCATCAACCCAGTACCCATGCCCACTAAACCATGTCCYGAAGCACCTCATCCACACGTTTTTTGAATGTCTCCAGGGATGGTGACTCCACCACTTCCCTGGGCAGCCTGTTCCAATGCCTGACTACCCTTTCAGTGAAGAAATTTTTCCTAATCTCCAATCTAAACCTCCCCTGGCGCAACTTGAGGCCATTTCCTCTTCGTCCTATCACTTGTTACTCGGGAGAAGAGACCARCACCCGTCTCTCTACAGCCTCCTTTCAGGTAGTTGTAGAGAGCAATAAGGTCTCCCCTCAGCCTCCTCTTCTCCAGGCTAAACAACCCCAGCTCCCTCAGCCGCTCCTCATAAGACCTGTTCTCCAGACCCTTCACCAGCCTCGTCGCCCTTCTCTGGACAAATTGATGTTATCCCTTAAAATTAAATCCTAGAATCACTGTAGCGATGAGCACAGTATAACTACTTAGATGGTTAAATAATCATTGCCATATATGACACAATATGTTCTTAGAAGGAGCTTTGCAATATTAAACTAACTAAAAAAATCTCAGTGGTTTAAATTTCTTAGTTTCTTTACACAATTTCAGCATTATGTATGCTAAACAGGATCTATTGTGGGAATATAGTGAAATAGCAAATAAAATTCCCATCCTTTGCAAGATAGATTTATAATGTGTTTTTGTAGTTTTAATTACTAAGATATATTGCTAATTTATTTTTGTGGCAAATTCTAGTATCATTAAAGCAGTGATTTTTATTTGTAATAAAAATTTATTTTACTGATTCAGCTCTTCTAGGGAGGGCTTATTAGAAGTGTCTATTCATCTTTTAAACTAATGGTTTGCTATTTTCCACAAGGACCCTTTATTTAAGCCTTCAGGTATTCTACTACATATCATTTCCCATTTAAATGTTTATGATATGTCGATTGTTCTGACAAGCTTGTTTACCATAATAAGAGCAAATACTTGCACTGTATGGAGCAATGAGTTTGTCAGCCATTCAGGTTCTTCAGAGCAATCTACTAAAAATGTTTTGTCTTGGTAGGCAAAACTCAGCTTTTTCCTTCCCAAAATTCTTTAACCTTTCAGTTTTGTCCAACTGATGGTAAAGCAGAAGAGATTTTATTTTTTTTTTTGTTAGCACTTCTCAAAGACTTCTTAGAAACTTTGTGTCTAATTGTCAGAGTAGTTTTTTATGCATCAGAAAGAGTCATAGCCTGCCTCTGTAATGCTATTTTATTGTGGTACTTTTTTATATTTTCAGTAGTAAATAATAGGCATATAGAAATGTTCACTTTTTTACAAAGTGTTATACTACCTATCTGAGCCCTTCTGTAATAGGCAACCTTTTTTCCCACCCATACTTCAGCATAAGAAATTTATGCTCACTCATGCCTCTGCTTCTCTAATACAGAAGCAACCACTCCTGTATGTGGCTCCATTGAACTAGCTACTGACAGATCCTGCTAGGGTTTAGATATTCTTCTGTGGAGCACTGATTAGTAGTAAATACAGTGGGCTCCAAACTTGCTTTAAACTATATATGTTGTGTAATGTGCACAAGTGTAACATAAACATTTTGAACAGTTTTGTACAGTCTAACTCTCAGCTCTGATTGCTGTACAGCATCACCACCAGCAAAACCCACTGTGCAACTGAAATTATACTTTTCCTGGTAGTCAGATGATGATGCCTCTGAGGTGTCATTGAGGGCATCATCAGAAGGCTGTAGGAAGACAGGTCTGTCTTAGGGACAGCCTTTCTGCTACATAATGTAGCAGATGTTCTATGGTATATCGAACGGAAAGAAACTGAATGTACTGTCTGTGCTGAAGGTGAGTTTATAGTGATGGTAGTTAGAGAGGAAATTGCTTTTGATCATTATCAGTATAACATTTGGTTATCAGTGTAGCAGTTCTGTCAGGGCCTCTAGCATAGGAATAATTTCAGTAACAGTTTATTGATGCTAAAAAGGCCCGTACTTTGGAACTAAGGCTAGATCATCTGGAAGCAAAAATCTTAGAAAGGATTATCTGGACCCAGTGGAAGGAGGGATCCCTGGTATGAGACAGACCATGACCTAGTTCCTCAAAGATTTCCCAGTGCTCAGTGCTCCTGGCCCCTGTGCTGATCTTTAGGATTCTAGGTGAACACATCTGCTCTCATTGCAGTTGCATTTAGTGGGAAGAAGTTCCCTTTCATAATCCACGACCATCGTTGGCCACAGCCATCTCCTCAAATTCACTCTTGACCTTTCTGTTCTCCAATGCCCCAAGCCTCGTGGTCCAAAAACACCCTTCAGAAGAAGCTGTTGCTTCTTCTCAGCTGTTGCTTCTTCTCAGCTGTTGCTTGGTACCGGTACTCTGCTTGGTCAGTGCTGTGCTAAGGTTTTTGATTTTTTCATTGTCAGTTCTGATTCCTAAGAAAGCTGCTCCATGCTGAGAGAGTGGAAAAAACACCCCACAACCTTGTTTGCTTTGCTACCAGATTCTCAAGAATATATGATCCAGTAAATCACTTGTAATATCTGGCCCATAATGCACTGAAAACTCATGACACTCTAGCCATAMACCCTGTGAGCATGGGTTATACTGGAATAATACTTTCTAACATATCAGTGACAAAATGCTGCTTTAATTTACTAGCCAGCATCAAGCTAGTAAGTTTGTGACATATCCAACTTAGCAAGCCTCTTTTTTCTGTCAACACTGAGAATAAATCCTGGATTTAGGAACGGCGTATTGATCTGTGTGTAAGCAAAGATAGTTTCAATCTCTGCTTTTCCCATTTAAGCGTCACAGGAATCTGGAGAATCAACAGAAAGCAGTTTATCATCTAGTGCTACKCTTGCTGCATTGTCAGGTTAGCTTCTCTGTAGTGAGAAACTTGAAGGCAATATTCAAGTAACAACTTGTTTTGGTTTGCCCCTTTTCACCAAAGGTCTCCACTCTTTAGGCGGTCTCAGGAGTGCCTTCACATAYGCGTATATAAAATGGAAATTAGCTAAACTGGCCTTTCATGTGAATTTCTCATGCTCCATCAGCATTTTTTTTTCAAATTTTTTTTTGTCGTTGGTGTTGATGCTTTGTGAGCAGGTGTTTCATAGTCCCTGTGCTTGGGAAGCATGGTGCACTGGCATGTCTGAATAGGAGATGCTCTCGTTGGATCTTTATTTCTCTGTACTACATTTAAGAAAGAGATGGCAAATTCTGTGCTGAACAACAGAGAGCGTAAGCTACTTTGATGTTGTGYAAGTTTGAACAGCTTCTAGACAGGTACAAATATGCTTTAAGATACACATATCATCTGTACTGAACAGTGGTGCATGTTCTCACCCTACCTCCATACTAATTCCTTTGCCTCTCATGTTGGTGATGAGAGGGTGAACATGTCTGAGGAGACAGGAACCCACATTCTTTGGGATAAAAATAGTATCTTATCGCATGTGCCTCTCTTTGACTTTATATCTGGGATTTGGAAGGAGTGTTTTCACGCCAGTACATCAGTGCCTTGAGTAAGTCAGGGATGTGTTTTTCTGTGTCTGTTTCTTATTCTGTGTTTCATGCTGAAGTTAAGAATTATGTAGCAATGCTAACCATGCTAAGTGTAAGTATATATTTAAAAATGGGGTTGTCCTCTTTCAAAGATTTTCAGAACATGTATTTCCATGGTATGTGCATCCTAGGAACATTTCCCACCCTTTATCCAAGTTCTGTGAAYGCAAGTCTTGTTTTTCATGCATAAGGAAGATCGCAGCAGCAGTACTGCTCAAGGAGCATTCAGTAGCTAAATAAATAAATACATCTACTTTTGAGTAAGTAGTGGTGGAGTATTGCTTCATTTAAAATTCTTTAGCCTGCCAAAGAAAAAGAGAGATTCCCATATGTTGTACTTGAAAAAAGTATACTCATAACATTGTGCTTCATATTAAAAGATAACCAGATGTAGTTTGTTGATGCATTTCTGCGCGAGCACTGGTGTGATAATTCTACTTACTCTTCAAAAATAAGGCTAAAGAGGTGCCACTGAGATCAGTCCAGATGTTCTGTAGCCTCATTGGGCCCCACGTGTACCTAAACACAGTGCTCCTTGTCAGCTGCCTATTAAAGCAAGCACAGATTTCTTTAGTACAAGCACAGGTCTGTACTACTGCACTACTACTGCAGCTCCTGGGCTGGAGCTAGGCAACAGCCTTTCTTTTTCTTCCCAGCTTGGAGAGTGTGAAGCTAATACACAATTCTCTGTGTGGATTTACTTCCAGAACTGATTCCCAGACTGGTAATTCTGTGGTTATATTCAAGGGGAGATATTCACTGCAGAAAAAAAGCCAAGGTGCTTCTCAGTGTGCCTGCTCACAGAGCTGACTGCAATGCAGTGTGGAGTAACTCAGCACTGGCAGCGGTCTGCTGCAGAAGCCGGGTGTTCAGCATAGGCCAATTTACTCTACTCTGAAGGATTCACTTGTGTGGTTTATTGGACTGGGTTTGTTCAGAATCCTGCTCTGTAAACCCACTTCTCTCCAAGTAAAACAGTGCTGGTTTTGTTCTATGCTATTACAATTTTGATTTATTTCTGAAACACTGCCTCCAGAATTTTTGAGCCCTGCAACAGTGCAAACAGTTTCTGTTTACCTTCCAATTCATCAAACCTTTTCTGAAAATCAAATCCCCCAAAAGCACCTTACTAAGCTGAAGGGAAAGCTGGGAGGCTATTGAAGAATGTTTGTATACTCCCAGGGAACTGATGAGAAGCTGAAATGTGTCGTGCACGTTTTGTTGCTACCTGTAGAGAGGGAGCTTCATGCAACCCAGTGGAAAACAGTATTTTTCACTGTTTGTCACTGATCAGGTTTGATCAAAGGTTTTACTATGATATAAAACTCATATATTGTGATCTAACACAAGCTGGAGTAGTAACTTTGAATATTTTTCTCTTTGATTTCATAAAGATGCAGCATGAAATGGACCAAGTTCAATTATAAACCCTGATTTTTTTCATTTTTTTTTCAGACCTTATGTGATTTAAATAAAGACATCCTTCTAAACTCTCAMAATGCTTAATGAGAAAGGAGATGAGGATTTGCAATTAAAAATCAAAGTGACTGTATTTAAACTGCACACAAACCTGAACTTACTTGGTATTATCAAGTTCCTTGGAATAATTCAGACATCAGTGAGCAAGCTTTCAGTGTAAAATGAAAGTGATATTCATGAGTGTTACTCTGGCAGGATGAACAACTTTGATAGTCTAAAGGAGGATTTGCCTCCTGAAGAGAAAAGAAAGTGTGTGTATATGTGTGTTTTAGGGAAAGATTATTACTTTCTCTTTTTTTGGAGGCAGAAGAGTCTGTCTATGTCATTTTAAGTTAATTTATTTACGTCACCTAATAAACTATTACAAGGTGATAACATGGACTCTAGACAGTAAAAGATACTGTTAAAAAAAAAATCACATAAAAGTAGATGTTAGACTTAATGGCTATGATGGGTCTTCAGCGAACCTTTTTTTTTCTGACCCAACTTCCTGCTGTTCACGGTGTATTCTGGGTGATGTATAGCCAAGTCAGGTTGAATCATAAAGTCTGAAAAGTAAGTGTGTTACTCATCTCAGGTGGTTAGCTTCTCTGTAGCTGTTGATCAAAAACCCCAGCCGCCAGCAACATGCTCTTGTCAGCTGTTACACTCTTACCTCAATTTTCAGCAAAAGGAGAACAAAACCTGCCTCCTCACAAAGGTCATTTTGGCATTCAAGCAATGCCAGAACATACCAGGAGCCTGCATGCACGTGCTTCCTCTGTGCTCTGGGTTGTGGTACAGGACGAATGAAGAAGGACGGATACTTTCCCTGTGAACGCTTGCTGCCACGGCAATCCTGAGCACCACCGGGATTTTCCACGGGAGCTTTTCCTGCACGGCGATCCACAGTGCAGTCACCAAATGGCAAAAGGGCAATGTCTGCATTGGGTCAAAGAACAGGCTTTTCTGAGTATTTGACTTTAATTGAAATATGGAGGCAGTGGGAAAAAGATCACCGCCTGGCTCATTAATATCCTTGTCTTAGTCTTTTCCTCAGAGTTGTGCAAGGATTTCAGGGGACAGGAGTGAAAAAAATATGAAAGGTGAAAGCAAGAGAAGAAGGGCCATACAGTAATGTATTTTGTTAAGTCTCATCTCACTCATAACATGAGAGCAGAGGGAGGAGTTGAGGAGAAGTTTCCTGAGAGAGAGGGCTGCCTGAGAGCAAAGGAGATCCAAGGGCTAAAGAGAAAGGAGAAAGGACCCAAAGTGAAAGATGGATGAAGTGAAAAGTGAGGTCCCTTTACCAACCCAAGCCCTAAACAAAAAGAGCAAGACAGGAAAAAGGCACAGGAAACAGCAGGGATGGTCAAGGGAAAGAAAAGCAAAGAGGAAAGAAAGTATGCTGAAAGTACACAGAGAAATGGCAAGAGGCATTGCAATATAGGAAAGAGCAAGGTAACCACAGTTTAGGGAACCGCTGGGAGTACTGAATTCAGAGAGGACTAGAGAAGGAAGAAAGGGTATTTTCCAAAGATAAAAGAGAAGACACTTAGAAATGGGAAATGATAGATTAAAACCACCAAATTTCAAATGAAAGGAAAASTAGTAATAGAGAAAGTAATCTAGAGATGAAGAGGGAAAAATGTGAGGGACCRTTAAAATGACACCACCGGCTTGGGGAGATGGTTGGATCTTTGAGATGTGGTGATTTACTATACTTTCCAAAAATCATACCATTAGAGTTCCTCTGGAAGCTTGGCCTAAGCGCTAAGCATGAGCTTCATGAGTGGAGCACGCACTGTGAGAACAGCTATGCAGTCTGTGCCTTTTTCCCCATAGAGTCAACATTTGTCAGTGGTCTAAAACATCCAGTTATAACTTCTGGCACCAATCCGGGTGCATAAGTCCTTGAGAAAATATTGAGTCAAGAGCTGGTAGGCAAACAAACAGCAGGTTACCAGCAGGTAACTTCCTATTAGCTTCTTTATTTCAATTCAATAAGAAAAGGAAATTTGGGCAGTCCCCAGAGCAAAACATTTCATTAACAGTGTGAAGCGCTATTCTGCCGTGTGCTTTGGCTTTGAGAAAGAAATTCTTACTTAGGTCACTGTCAGTTGCACTTGTGTCTGTGACCAGTTATTAAACAAATAGACCACCTTGACTGCTGCAATTATAATCCTTAAGCCACTGGATATAAAACTAAACTTGGGTATTCACATTCTCCTAACATAGCTTGAAAATAACAGAGTGAGCCCAGGGGCAGGTCATTCCTTCTAGTCCAGAGACAAATTAAAGCAATAAAACATACTGTCCAAAATAATTAACTGAATGCACAGAACTATATAGGTTTCACCACACAGAATGTAGGAGAAACAAGTGCTGCTATACATTATCCAATTTGTTGAACACAGTATTTTCTATTGATTTTAACAACTTATTATTTGCTGACTATTACCTAAGCTCCAGTGAAGGGAGAAGTTAAACACAGAAAGCTTTCCTGCTAACCAGCATGTTAGGAATTTGTTGTGAAGAACAAAACTGATCTTTGTTTCTTTAACCAAGCCCAAGAGTACAAAGGCCCTCGGTTAAACCCTGGCCATCAGACTTTTTGCAGATTTGGTTGACCAACTGTTGGGTGCTGGCTGGGGAGCTGAACTGAGAGGACTCTTTAACCAGGTGACAGAGTGTTCAACTAAATTTTTCATAACTGACAGCATCAAATAACAACCAAAACACATCTTTTGAGGCATTTCTTCTGTGAGACATAGTCTTTCATCTATAGGATTTAGTTTCCGATTTCCCAGTCGCTGTTGGACATATTAAACAACAGCTGTCAAGAGGCATCAGGAATACTCTGTGCAAAACTAATTCTGTGTTGCCCTGCTTGAATTTTGCCTAAACTGGTGTCCTAGCAAATTTTGTAAATGCTGAATTGACACATCACAAAAAAACCTTTTTCTTCATTATTTTTTGTTGTGTATCCCATTTTGAGTCTTTCCAGCACACCTGGGAGTTAGAATCTCCTAGCTGAGTGCTATTTCATGACAGCTTCATGAGGGTTTTTTCCAGCCATGTGAATTTATTATGCTTTTGAATGGAAGGGGGCATCATTAACATGCATTTCTTCTGTTGAAGTCATATCTTGGAAAAAGTCAGTTCCTAAAGCATGTTGGACCTGGGTGAAAATTGAGAAGGGAGTTTCTGAAGAACATATGGGTACTGCAGGAGAGGAGGCTGGTATTTCTGTGGGCTCTCTTACGAGCTGCTAGTGGGGTGGTTCCTCAGCAGTGCTCTGTGGTGGGCATTTCCACTGGAAATGTTTTGTTGGGCTGTCTGTAGTAAAACCAAGATCGTTCTTTTTTTTTTTTTT
>JASVER010000020.1:4279917-4292846 GCA_030449065.1 Oceanodroma leucorhoa
AATAAAGGAAAGAGGAGTGAGAGTAATCCTGGTGTCCTGATCGATTCCAGTTGCAGATATAATGGTGGTTTTGGTCTTTCAGATTTCCCTTGTAGCTTCTCTAGAATGTTTTCTTCTCTTGACTGTTTTGTAGTGTTGCTGYGATACAGTCTGAGTTCAGAGGTGGTTGCATTGCAGTGCTGGATGAATCGGTTCCTGTATATTTTCTATATTAATTAAAGTAACAGAACACTTTACACTCTCCTGGAGTGACAAGCACTTAAGGAACGCATTTGTATCAGTATTCTGGTTTTACTTATTTTCTGTGATTGTCCTCAACTGTGATCACACTAGGCCAATGTATTTTTCTCGATTAATTGACGCACTTTTAATCTACATTTTACTCTGCTAGAAAAAAGTGAAAGCTCTCAGGTATTCAGCAGAGTTCACTAATTTCATAGGAAGTAGGGAAAAAAATCTGGCTGTAAGCTCTATCGTAAAGGCATTACAGATTTTAGTGTTCCAAGTTCTTTATAAATCAGTGTCTGGAAATTGAAGATCTATATAAAATAGATTTTGACTATTTTATTATCAATATTCAAAATAAATAGTTCATCTAGGCAAAAATTTCTAATGAAGAAGCACCTCTGCAAAGGGAGGTCAATTTTTATCTCTGCCAGCAAAACAGAAGAGAGAAACACATTCTAATAATGATGATAGAGGGGATAATAAGCTGGGAGGTGGGATGATCAGAAAGAGATTGTAAGTTGGATATCAAAGGAAGCAGAACATTGATGACTTTTCCATCTTCATCATTTTATATCTGAATGTAGCAGAGTGAATGCTGTCATTAAAATAAACAGAAGTAACTGCACCTGAAGTACAAAGCACTATAAATGACAAAGTTCATATGGTATGAAGATGACAAGTACTGTGCTCAATAGAGAGTTCCCATCACCCGTATTGTTCTATACAAGTCAACCAGAATTAGTGTGAGATTCTGTTATTGCCTGATCTATTCTCTCATTTCAACTATCAGAGACAGAACAAAAGAAAAAGGAAGTAAATGCAGAAACAACAAATKTTTTGCAGAAGTGGTTAAGCGAGAGGTAGAGCTGAAGGGGTAGGTACATACAACCCCCACCTTGCTGTTTCAGCAGTAGTTATATTTGCTCCTTGCTGCAATGACAAGCTCAAATTGTTATCGATAAATGTTGATTTGCTTTCACCTAATAACAGTAAGCAGCTCCCACTCAAAATCAATTTCAACTTTATTGGCAAGGCACTGCAGATTTGTCTTTGCCATGACTGTGCTGCRTAAAGGAACAATTGAATTGAAAATTAAATGAACAATAATTGAAAATAAAATGTGCCTTTTTAAAGGAAAATTAGCGCTATGCTAAATTTCCAGGAATCAGTTATGTTGGGGTTTTTTTCCTTAAAAAGGTCGAATGGGTTGGGCTAAAAATTAAATTATATAAATATGCACACATTAATGTACATAGTTACAAATGGACTTTAACCTCAAAAGGATACAAAGGCTCTTCAGTAACTTCCTAGGGTTTTAAATCTGGCAAAAGCAGTACAGTTTCTGTGGCAATTATACTTCCAACACATTTAGATATGCTAATTGGATCTAAGTTCTAATTAGTTTCTTTATGTGACTAAGAATGACAATGATCGAATTAATTTAATGTACTTTTGTTCTGAAGTTAGTGCCATTTTCAAAATTTTTAATACAGAAACTGTAGACTATCAAATGCTTTGCTGTATAAGATGGCAGTGGTTTATCACATACAGTGTATGGTGCACACATTTCAAATAYATTCACTACATTTCACTGCATTATTACAGGTAACACACTTGATCAATTAGGTTATTCAGCTCAAAGTGTTGGAGGGCTTTGCCAGAGGAGTGATGAGGACCTGGAAACGTCAGCAGTGCATCCGTACTGCTGTGAACAGCTAGACACGCTGTGGAGGTATAGAAGAAGCAGAGATGGCTACTGTAATCTGTTTTTGGTCTTTGTGATCAGATGGGAACATGAAGTGAGGAAACCAAGCAGTGATAGTTTGTGCTTTTATTTAGAAATAGCTATTGGAAAGATGAGTAATTGCAAGAGATGAATACAATGCCTCATACTTTTGTTCCTCCTCGTATCCTATTGCTACTTTCAATTATTTCTGCTGGAGTTCTGAATCCAGTAGATCCTTGATTTAGTTATTACTTGAGATTAAAAGTATGCTCAGCATACATAATATAACCTTAACTTCAAAATGGGAWGAATTAGGACAGCTCTGAGCACTCCTGAAAATGGCAGAGAGAAATGACTACATTGTTTTAAGGCCATCTTCTATTGGGAAACATATCTCTATATCATCACAGAAAGGTTTGGGTTTTTTACTTTTTGAGGCACCCATTTCTTAAGGAGGCATCTGCAAAGAATTGATATGAATACATTGAAATTAAATAATTTAGAAGTTGCTCTAAAATAGCCTAGTGGGTGTAATGAAGAAAACAAATATTTCAAATGGTCCACTTTTTAAATTGTTAAATGTGTGTACTTGGAATTTGTTCCTTGTTTTGTGTCTCACTATGAAAGATCTATGAAAGGCTTTTCCCATGAAGAACTGAAAATAACGCTTTCTGTAAAGTTGTGTTCAATCACGGTCAGCAAAGGTACTCCCCTTCTTTTACAGACCCCTTCAGCTGGTTCAGGCACCTTGCCATTTCTGTGACCGCACGTTACAGTACAGTAATGTTTTGAATGTTTTACAATTGATATTTCTCATAGTTTATAGGGTTGAATTCTCTGAGAGACTAGTCTTAGTAGAGGCCACTGGGCCCAGCAGTAACGTACTGATGTTAATCTTGGTTTTATCAGAGCAAGACCTTTTGTGCCTTTAAATAGGAACATGAAAACCACCTGGGTTTAGAGGCTTAAGTTAGCTACCTGAATCAGAAGATGAACATCCCTCCATAGATTTCATGCACAGTCCATGGAGAAGGCAATTCAGAGCAAGAACTTGTACCTGCAGGTGCCCACCTCTTTCTCTACATTTTTGACTGTATAACAGGTTTACATAGGCAATTAGTTTACACGCCGTAATTGAGACTCTGCTCCAAAGTCCTCTGAAGTCAGTCATCCTTCTGTTGGGTTTTGGATTTAACACTGGCAATTGTACAGGCCAGATGAATGTGGTAATGAATTCCAAAAATGAAACCAGTAATGTTTGTATGTGGTGCTAAGGGATGAGTGGYTGGTTGGTCTGTTTCTCTGTACCCAAGATAAGCATCTACCATAATGTAAGAATGTAGGCAAGTTATATTTTGAGAGAAGCTAAATTACAGGTCAGTATCTACTAAATTTGGGTTGAAAGGTAGTCAGTCCTCGAGAGATCCCTGAGAAAAAGGTTCTGTCCATAGAAGCCCAAGAAATACAACAGCACCAATGCAAAGCATCTCATAGCTGAATTCCTTTTTCTGCATTATCTGTTGCAATCCTTTCTCAATACTGTGATGTCCCTATCCAATAGTCTTTTCCTCAATCATCTTTAAATGTGATTTTTAACCTGGCTAAAAATCATTGCTGTTTCATCATCAATGAGTAGTATAAGCTTTAATTAAAACTACTGTAATTCCTTTCATCAGAGTTCCACTAGGAAAGATGGKCTGGAGCTGACAGCATGCTAAAATTATGGTAGCTATTATTTCTCCAATTAGTGTATTACTGAAAGTGAGGTAGAAATATTGTTACAGTTATACTACTTTTTAAATGTTTTCCATTAATATAGAAGTCCTCCCTGAGCTCTTCTAAAGCAATACATATGCCCCCAAACCCTGGATGCTGTCATCCATTGCACACTGGTATTTAAAAGCACAAACTGATATCCCTAATTGCTTCATTTGCAATTTAAAGATGAATCTGTGCGCAAGCCCTTCCCTGACTTTCCATCCCATTGATTCCAGAAGGTGTTCTGTTTATTTCGTATGTTCCTGCTTAAAGCCGCCTAAGAGGAATGACTGGCAAAGTTTTATGGGCAATGAGGAAATTATTTCTGTTTTCTCTTTCAGCTCGGCTGCTGGAATCCCATCATTGGTCTGAATGGGTCACTAACAGACAGAAAGTTGGAGAATAACATGCGAGGAGTGGTTCTGCGTGTGGTGACTGTGCTGGTAAGCAGATCCTCATCCTTTTGCACTAGCAGGAATGTGTTTTCTTCCTCCTGCCTCATCTTTTTGTTAAGTACACMATTTTACCAAGAACTTAGTCGGTGCTCGAGTGTCTGATTTCAGCTTGTCAATGCAAGAGCAATGGAGCAATTTCCACAAAGTAAAATTTTTTATCAGTACGGTTCATTTCAGAGAGTGAATCAAACATATTAACACCTGTTTCTTCCACGGACACATACTAAATCAGATAACACAACCATATGAACTGATAAAAGGCAACTTCAAGTGCCCTGTTAGCTAAAGGTACATAGCTGAAACTCTAAATGATTCCTAAGATGTAGCTGCCTTCCAGTTACCTTGCCAAATTGAGTGCAGTCTGACGCAAATTGCCGCACGTGGAAAATATTCAAGACCAGCTTAGGGTGAGTAACGTTAGTTCAGTAAAACATCTGTTGTCTCCTCCTCGCTCTTCTTCAGCCAGGTTCTTCCCCTGTGTGGATACCTTGCATTAAGCAGCTGCAGCAAAGCTGTTGGTTTAAAGCTGAACAGAAAATGTCTACCAGAATAGGAAGGTATTTTGTGATATGAGGCCAGTGTATTCCCTGTCATAAACTTTGGCTGCTTGAGCAGAAGTTGTTTGAGTGGAAAAAAAGAAAGAAATAAAGAAAAAGAAACTAATATGAGGTGTATAGGCCTCTTTGGACCGATGCCCAAACACAAAGTTGACCCAGGGCTGCAGAACTGTAAAGGTTATATTGAGCTACTTCTCTCTCTCTAATATCTACTCGTGTTTTTCATTGCCGATTCGGTGTTTGAGGGCTTGACCGCTTGCTTATAAAGAACAAGGCAAGAGTGGTTTCCACGGTTTGCATTGCTGACATTGCATCATGAAGGAAAAGGCTCAGTCAGGGGTGGAAAGTGAAATCAYCAGAGCATGTCAGTGCCACAGACAGAGCAGTTTTGTACCCCTCCAATAATTTTACGGGTCTTTAAAAGCTATTATCTGTCAGGGTGTCCAGTCTTCCAGTCTGTTCCAGCTCTTAGTACACTAGAGAACTTCCTGTGATAATATCTACAAAACAAAACAAAAACCCCCAACCAAATAAGAAGGATGAATGCACAGAAAAAGACAAAGCAGTAGGATGGGGGTTTTTATACTTTAATTGCATGTTCATCAAAATAGCATCATGGTGGCACTGGCAGGTTCTTTGTGTTTTGCCTGATACTCATGTTAATTGATTCAGTATAATTTTCTGTTGACAAAAATGATCTGTGGATGTTGTCTAGCAAAACAAATTCAAATTAGAGTCTTGGACTTTTTTTTCGTATTTCTTCTTCCCTCTCTCCCCACTCTATTCCTCTGATTTCATCCCCAGTTATTTTAGTTAGCTTGCCAGAGAGCATTCTTCTTTCAAGTCATTATAGCGTGAATATTTAGCAACTTGCAAAAATACAAAAAAGTCATTAGTTATGCTGATAGGATTCTGTATTAATAATAAAAATAGAAGTCAGGCATTTAAAGTTCAGCACACAGCACATGGCAGTTCAGTTTCCTCACTGCAGACCTCTCGCGCTGCCTCACATAAGCACACAAAARCCATTTGGTTTTGTTGACAGTTTTAAAGCACAACTGGTGACAACTTCCATGCTCAACTAGTGAAAAACACAATTAGTCTGAATTGTGCTTTGTTAAAATCTGCTAACATCATTTTGCTAACTGACTTTCGTTTTATGTAGAATGTGCACTCAAGGCAATATATGGGGAAGATGCAAATGATTCATATTGGCTTCATAGCATAAAACTTCATTCTTTTAAAATTGTAGAGCTTTGCATGGCTGGTCAGTGGAATCTAGACAAAACTGACTGTGAACCGCACTACAAATTGAGGTTCGTTTGATTTTACTCAACAAAGATGAGAGGCAAGGATTTTGTAAACTGCATGAATAAAGGGAGGAAGCAAATTCTTATTTAAACTCATGAGCCAGAAACAATATTTTTCACTAGCAGTTCCCTTGACTGATGGTACTTTCCCCCAAATGCCAGAAATCAGGAAAATAAAATACCATTTCTCCCTCATCCACAAACTCTGATGGCTCAGACAGACAACCAGACAGACACTGACAGAAAATCAAGCTGCTAACCAAAAGCCTGAAGAGAAGTTGGACAGTGCAGATGCCAGAATTGCAAAGTGCTAATTATTTCTAACCTCTTCTAATCTTTGGATATCCACAAATGTTGCTGCCAGCCCTGTGGGTGACAGAGCATTATTTAGGGTGCTTACCCTCTAGCAGTTTCCCTTTCTGCTCTTACTACGCATAAGTAAGGGTTATTCATGAGGATATGCTGGCTTCTAAGTCTCAGTTTAATCTGAGACTTGAAATACAGCTGTTATTAGCGTATCATTACTTTAAACATATATGTTGCTATAGGATAAATTTTTAAGGCCTTTACTTGTTCCTAATTATAGCTTGGTTGCCATCTTTATTCACATCACTTATTACAATGGTGCAATTATGTTATGTTTACTGGAAAAGAATGAATAAATAGATATAACATTTGAATTTGAGTGGAGTCTTAGCTGGGATGCCGTAACACTGGAAATGAAGCAAAACTATACAAAAAAAGTATTAATACTTGTTTTCTCTCATTTTAAAATTAGACTCTTAGACCCCCTATTTGTTGTTATTCAATTTAGAAAAACTTGTTCTTAGAAAAACTTGGTCACCAAAAACACTGACTAGAATTTCACTAAGCACTATTCATTTTACAGCTATTACCAAAGGAAATTTGCTGTTAAGGCTATTAATTTTGTGAAATACGATAAACATTTCAAGTTATAGTTTGGACAAATCAACAGAACTCTTTCAGGTAAATCAAGGCCATAGTACTATGTGAAAGTGCAATGTTCGTCTGGTTTTATATCTGCTGGATAGGACAAAACTGGAGATTTATATTTATCCTGTGTGATGAAAATGTGATTCTTGCCTTTAATGTGAGTGCAGGAGGGATTTTACCTGTCAAACTTTATTTTAGCGATGATGTTTATCATACTTCCTTTTCCATCTTTCTCCAAATTCTTCAATTAATTCAATACATTTCTGTTAAAAGTAAAGAATCTATTATTGACTATGAATGATTAATTATTGTTATTAATTCTGCCAGTTTCTAACAGGATGGTCTTGATCTAGGGAAACAAGAAGGCTTATGTTAAAATTAAATAATGATACCTTTGAATTTGAATAGGTATCTTTTTTAAATTGAGATTTAAGAAGTTAACATTAATTTGTTAGTTTGTTCTGTTAACGCTTCAAATCTCTCGTGTCTTTCTAGACAGCAACGCTTCTCCTCTTCCAATTTTATTTTGTTATGCCTTCAGGTTGAAAAGGACTGGTTCTAAAAATTGCGGTAGAATTTGAGAGGATAGCAAATTGCAACACCTGGGTTTTACTGCATTATACTTATTACAAAATGAAACATTCTGCAGTCTGAAAATGATGATTGTGACTAATTTCCCCAAAGCAGTCCTTCAAAAAGCGAGTGCTGAACGATTCCCATCATCTGCATCCATCTACTAATTCCTTTCCCTAGCTAAATTTAATAATTATGGGCTACGTACCTGCAGATCCAAAACAAAAGATCTTTGCGAATATGACAGAATACAGTATGTCCCCAAACTGGAAATCTCTGGTTTCATTTGGCAGTGAATCCTGGCTTCTCTGAAGTTAATGGGAGTTCTCTCCTTTGCATAAATAGGAATAAGAAACAATTCTTTGTGTTTTATTCTGAGGGGAACTATAGTCATGCCTGTTGTACATGTGATTCAACATTTTAATCTGACTTGGATTAGTACCACACTTTCTACACTTCTAGAAAAGGTTTATTTTGTCTTACTTAAATATCAAATGTCTCTGTCTTGGACTCCTTCCCCACATGAAGCTGAAGTTTGAACTTTGTGTTTCACAAGTTACTTTTAAGTTCAAGTGACTTGCTGGTGAATTTCTGAAATGTATTCTGAGTGTCTGAAATGTAGCTCAATCAAAGGTCAGCATAATAACTCCAAACAAATTCAGTGTGTCTTGAACGAACAATTGTCCAAGAACAAATTTAGCTAGATATCCATTTTGGCTATTTCAGTTTATCCTCCTCTTTTTCAGCTGCTCAGTTTTATTGAAAGGGAGATAGAATACAGCAGATATTCTTGTAATGTTGTTTTAGTAGCAATGGCAATTAATGAATTATTCATATGAATGTTAAGCCATCAGAAATTGAATGAGATTTGGCCTGTTTGACAATGAAAAGGCCAGCAGGTATTCGCAAAACCATGTTTCTAAAAAAGCCCCCGTTGTTTGAAATTCCTGTTTTAAAGAATTAACACCTTATTGAAAAGTACAGAACCTTTTCTGGAACTGCATAAGGTATAACTTCTTAATGGTGATAAATATATTTGTGACTTTACATGAAAATTTGATACAGCTCCCAAATAGGAGGCATGTATTTTCATGAAATGGAAATGCAGGCAGGATGAAGGAAAGAAAAATAATAGCAAGCGATAGTGAATTGTGCTTTGCCATACATCCCTATGTACTGTTTCTTGAGAGTTATTGCCTAGGTTACTTGCACAGAGATAGGTGGACCAGAGGGAGTTTGACCGTTGGCTCCAGACATGGTGTAGTGAGAGGTAGACAAGCATAGCAAAAAAAAAAAAAAAAAACCCACCATCATTTACAGTAGGGAAAATATTGTCATATGTGGACTAGTTTAATTCTCAATGGTTGGCATTAAATGCATGAGCATTTGTTGCCCAGATTAGGAAAGAAACAAACGTGAAAGCAGACAATACCTTTAGGGACACGAGCTGGCAGAAGGTCTGCATCTTCAGTCCCTTTTTCTATTGAACTTACCACTCAGAGAAAAGATGAAAAGTAAGATATGAAGCTAAGTTCTGGTTTTAAAAGCTGAGAATGCCTTTGGGATTTGACTTCCAACACTGGTTTAAACAATGTAACAAAAGTCCTTTCCAAGAAGCTGGAGTAGCTCTCAGAGTGACAGGAAAAAGGAAAGGCACGAGAGGGATGAAATAAGACAGTGTTTAAGCATACACGGAGGAACAAACAGTCAGAAGTGATAAAGGATAAGAAAATGGCAGGACAAAAACAACAGTGAATGACTGTAAAATAAAGATCAACTGCAGCAAAGATTATGTGTGGGATACCTCAGGAAATACTGAATAAATATTTTATAATAGTGTACAATCAGAATAGTCTCATAGGTAATGCCTCTTCCATTTTCTCCTATTTTTTTGGTGCTCACTTTTCTCATGTAGTCCTGATCCCTTTTCCCACTTTCACAACTGAACGGTGTGCACTTCTGTGAATCCTTCCTCATTCTGTCAGGCTGCACTTGCTATGCACGAGTGCCTCCAATCTTCAAAAAAAAAAAATTAATTAAGGCATGTATTATACTAAATTATGTGTTGCTCTGTGTCTCAATATTATTGGCATATTGGACTATAGTGCACCGTAGTGAATTTCCTGTGGCAGCAGAAATGCCTTAGGAGGTGGCAAGGTTAAGAAACATTACTTGACTATCTTCATCAGCTGTAGTATTTGTGTTTTGAGTAAACATATTTTACTCTTCTACCTGTAAGGGACAATTCCAAATCTGGAGTCTGTCATAAAATCTCTACATACTATAACTCAGTAATGTATTTAGTATATACCATGTGTGCTGTAGTTAAAATATTTCAAAAATACTTGAANACAACATCAGTGTGTTATCAACATTCTTCTTACACTAAATCCAAAACATAGCACTAGGAAGAAATTTAACTCTATCCTAGCCAAAACCAGAACAGGAGTCTGTCATAAAATCTCTACATACTATAACTCAGTAATGTATTTAGTATATACCATGTGTGCTGTAGTTAAAATATTTCAAAAATACTTGAAGTTTTAGAATATTCCATTGCTAGTTGTAAAGAATGCATAATTTCCTAGGCAGCTACAAATCCCCGTGTCTTGATTTCTCTTCCTTTTTGCTGCGCATATCCATCTTYGGAAGAAAGTTGGAAAGAATAGATCTTTTATAGACAAACACATAAAAAAACCCCACAAATTCAGTGAAATGGTGGTAAGTTATAGCAACAGTGGTAGAGGTGTTAATTTCATTGGTAAATGAATTAAATCATCAGGAGCAATGATGCATGACAGGATTAGGCTCACTATTTACTATTTTTCATAGTTACCCTGGTTGTTGACATGAAAGCTGTCATTCGGTATGAGATATGCCTGACGAGACTGGCTTTCGGCTGTGAAAAAGTCAGTTGGTATTGGAATATCTTTTCATGGGGCAGATTTTCCAATGTGGAAACTTGAATTTAGATTTCGGGGCATGATTCTGGACAAACATTTATTGAAACTGAGATTTTGACATTAAAAAAAAAAAAAACTTTTACAGGTTTTAATAATAGTTTGCTCATTCCTAATGTAAGGAGGATTTTTTTAAATGTCTTGGGATGTATGCTGACTATGAATCGGTTTTTACTCTCCCAAAAAGTTATTATCATATGTTTAAAATTAAAAAATGGAACATAATTGTTCTTTGGTCAAAAGTTTTCTCAATGATTTTAAGGATAAGCAAACTATTAATAGTTACAGCAAATGGCTCCCATCACAAGGTAAGTGTAGCTCTCAGAGCTCCCATTACACTTTCTAATGCTAAGAATACTTAGGCATTCAGTTGTAAGAAGTCTGTGGACTCTGCTTTGTCAGAGGTCTGTCCAGGAAGAGTAGGTTCATGTTTGTCTTGCTTAGTCTAGGTAGTTTTATCCTGAGTCAGAGAAAGGAAGGAAGGTTTTAGAGATTCTTTCTAGCTTGCRTTTCCATGAAACCATATCTATTTCTAGGCAAATAAAAGAAAATAGGTTGGTATTACTGGAATAAAAGAACATAATAACATGTATAGAGAATTACAAACTAAGGAGGGGATTTGCAGGAGCAGTTTCTGTTGACTGAACTCTGCTCAGAAACTTTAGTCAGAATTATCTGTAGTTTAGGTATTTTTAAATATAGAGTATGCAGGAAATGCAATAGTGGTGTTATCCCCAGACTCTATATAATGCGTTTCATACTGCTTCTTAAGTAAAGATTTCATCTGATGAAGGTACTGGTTAGAAACAATTTAACTGTAAAAACCAGGGACTTTTACTGCAGTTCTAAGCCTGATTGTGTTATCTCATGCTCTTCACATAGACTTTAATTTCTGAAGATAAGGAAAGACATCTAGACTTCAGTTGAGCCAGGTATTGTTAGAAAACAAGGAGCTAGTGCTGAGAAATACTAGTAAGACAGCTTTTTCCTGAAATTCCCTAGTTTTTAGCTTATGTTCTCAAGCAGACAGAAACTTTAAGGCTGAAATTTGGTAATAATTGCATTACGTGGCAGTTAAAAATTATTATGAACATTCAAGAGAAGACTTGATGTGTGTCTTCCTCTTTACCCTTTTTCCTTAAGTACCCTGCATAGCAAATAGCACCTAATATTTTTCTAGCTTGCGCTCCCATTCAGCATTTCAGGAGCTATTAGCATATAAAAGTTGCACCTTAAGCTCTGGTGCCTTCTGGTGCTGACTGTACACATCCTAGCTTACTGCACAGGCACAGACTTCCAGAATACATATTATTGCCATACACTGAATTAAGTCCAAACTTTCTACACTGTGCTAGTCAGCTGGGGTGCTAATCCACTCCAGACCTCTGTAACCTTGTCTCTGCCATTATATTGGCCATATTTCAACACTACTGCTCTCCTGCATATATGCAGACAGCATGCCATCGTCACATGCACATCAATGTATTTAATATATTTGGGTGCTTAATGAAAAAATTGAATCTTTAATACAGAATAGAATCATAGAATAGTAGAATAGTTTGGGTTGGAAGGGACCTTTAAAGGTCATCTAGTCCAACCCCCCTGCTGTGGGCAGGGACATCTTCAACTAGATCAGGTTGCTCAGAGCCCCGTCAAACCTGACCTTGAATCTTGCCAAGGATGGGGCATCTACCACCTCTCTGGACAACCTGTGCCAGTGTTTCACCACCCTCATTGTAAAAAATTTCTTCCTTTTATCTAGTCTAAATCTACCCTCTTTTAGTTTAAAACCAKTCCCCCCTGTCCTATCACAACAGGCCCTGCTAAAAGGTTGGGTTTATCATTGCAGCGAAAGTGGCAGTATTAAAGCAATGAAGCAGAGGAGTGGTATTTGTGCATTTCTTTCTTGGGGACTAAGAATGATGGCCCATAAACAGAGATGGAGGAAAATAAGGTTCCTAAAGTGCCTCCTGCCCGCAGCCATCTGCCCTACTTCTCTTCCAAGGGTTGCCAGCCCTGTTTAGGGTTACTTTACTAAGCAGAAAATGGGACAGGAGCCATTTCAGCTATTCCCTTGCAGTTGATCAGTGTTGATAACTGAGCACCATAATTGGTGCACAAGCACCCATCGGGGCAGAGTGTGCCTTGATTAAGTATTCCTTGCTTTGCCAGAGATTTAGATTTGGTGTCCTCTCCTCCCCCTAATCCTCCCATTCCATTTTCCTCTGTCTGCAAACATTTACATATGTATTTGGGTTTCTTTTGGAAAATACTTTGATCTTTTTTTCAAGTGGTTCTGTACTGTGATGAGATTTCCTCAAAATATTAATAATTAAAATTATTATTATAACAACTGAAGCTGATAGCCCTTGATAGAGGCAGAGCCTGTCTTTCTATTCCTCTTCCCC